>JAQJVK010000005.1:50203720-50803720 GCA_035578135.1 Flexamia atlantica | reverse complement strand
TAAACCTTTTTTATTACTCCATGGACTCCTCATCCCACCGGCTGTATTTTCCCTTGATAGCTGTAGATTCCAAACAGCTGTTATTATTACTTCATTTGTTGACACTTTCCTTGTTTATTTTCGTTGCTATCACGGCAACCCATAAGGCCAATGTTAAAATTTTACAACTTTAAAATTCGATTTATTACGTTATTAGATTTTCTCTGGCCAAGTAATCTGCGTAAAAGACGTTTTTGTGTCATAAATTACTTATTTCCAGACTTTGAAAGAAATCCTCGGAGCCGTTTTTGAGATAAATGTGCAAGCAAGCAAGCACGCACGATAACATTACTCATATAAGAGTATAGGATAGGATAATTTACAGCCAACTTACAACAACTTAAGTTGGCTTGATGTTGTTACATTCAGCATTCAGCCAACTTAATTTTTCTAAAGATTTACACAGTTATATATTTATTGCAAGAAATTGGATTCTTACGAAAAGCCATGAATTTACGCTGTAGCTCTGCCAAGTTTAGAACAAGTTGTAGAGTCTATTAATGATGATTCGAACTTGGACGTAATATTACATTTTTTTAAATATTGCCAATGAACACGCATTTTTTACTATTAAGCATTGCCCCCAAAAGGGTGGGGCTGGTGCAACTCGTGGTCACAGCCCTTTTTTAATTTATTTCATATTTATTGCAGAATATTTTACAGCAGATCATGATCAAACATTCAAAAATATGAATTTCTATAAAATTTAGTAAAATAATATTAATTCTAGGTTTTGTGATTAGTTACAATTTTAATGTTTTAATCCGTCTAATTTTTTATACAATAAGTAAAATCACTGACAACTATGTTTAACACTATCTGGTGGCTTGGAGGGAAGTATGACGCCGAGTATCCTTATCCTTATCTTTATATTAATAGACAAGCATTTTTCCATAAGGTTTTTGTGCTCCTTTTTTCTCAGCCAGTGTGCATCGTAGCGAAAATCTAAGCACACCGATAGAATTGTATTTTCCTGTAGATGTGCAGGATCCCATTGAAATTTATATTAGTCTTTTGGACAAGTAGAAAATTTGATTTAAAATTTCAAAAAAATTAACATTGGTCTTATGAGTTGCTGTTTTGGTGATAGAAAAACAAAACAGAACTGTGCTTTTGTCATCATATGTAGCTGTTATCACATGTTATTTTTCGTAGAGTAAAGATTAGATGTAGAAATATTATGTGAGGGCGAAAAGTGGGCAAACATTTACGCTGTTTTTTTCTGTCATCTGATGAGATATAAAACCCAAACAATAATAAGTTTTTATCAAGCAATAAACAAATGTAAGGAATTCATTAATGACACGAGTAGTATTTGTCCAGTAAAAAATCCAAATTATTATTTTTAAACAATTTCAAGCCACATGTTTTATTGGGGCATGGAGTAATAATAGAGTATTTGATTGAAATCCAGGGCTATTTAGAGAAGATTGAATGGGTTTCAAATAAAGTTTGCTCACTTCAATAAGATTAAGAGATAAAAATTAGCTGATAAAAAGGGAAGAAAAAAGAACATGAAGTTGAGTCTCCACCATCCGATGTACTGTTGTGCAACTGCAGTACAGATGGACATTGAACATTCAAATTGTGTGTTTTATTAGTAGAGAATGCGTAAAATATGTGTAATATTTTAGTGATAATGTTAGGATGAGAGGGGAGGAGGGGAAAATGTCCTAAGGGTAAGGAAGGAGAGAAAAACTTTTGAAGGGGAGTTTTAGGTCTCAAATAATAACTAGGCACATAATTGTTAGGTGTTATTATTTCAAACCTAAAAGGTAGGAAAGGAGGGACGAGAGATGGTAAGAAGAGGATGAAGGAGAAAAGGGGTGAAAAGTAGAAAGAAGGTCAAAAGGAAGGAAGTACATAGAGAGTAAGGGAAGGAATTAATGGAGGGAGTGAGGGAGAGAACTGTAGTAAGGGGTGTATGGGATAAACTGATTTGATGACTGAATTTTTACCGTCCTCTGAATCAATAACCAGCTCAGTGTTAAAGAAATAAACATGGAATCTTAATATTCTACAATACCAATTACTAAAAACCATGTCATAGATATGTGCCAGTGGCGAGGCAAGATAATTAGTCAAAGATTGAGTCTTTCTCTTTTGCTTTTGGTTCCCATTTGGTTCTATTATGTGTTTACGTGGAAAATGTGTACTATATGAAATGTATTGTGAAACACATTGGTGTATGCAAAGTTCAAAACTAGCTATCCCTATGTCTTGATTTAAAAATTGGTCGAATTTTCGACCACTGGCGATCTCTAATATATATTTAATACGTGAAGCCTTTTTTTGTTAACGCAACTTGTCCCTTATTTCTGGACCAATTTTGACGTTTGAGTCTGTTTGAGGTGTCGAAACTATAGAACTAAAACTATGGAAGGCCGACTACACTGTCGTAGGGCGGCGAGAAACGAGCCGGCAACGAGCTCGCTCATAGCCGTCTCTAGTATAGAGACGGCTAAGGCTCGCTCCTCCCACCACTACCAGGAACCGGGTACCGTTCTTATAACATGGGAGAGATTGGGAAAAGCGCGACACGCGTTGTTTTGAATTAAAATTGCCGCCAAACTTGGTCACCTATGTGGTTTTCCGGTTGAGTATTTGAAGTACATTAAATTTCCTATCGAATGGTGTTATTTGTTTCTACGAATAGTATATTTTAATATTTATTAAAGAAGTTTAAAGTGGGAATGATTATTTCGGACAATGAACATATGATAACTATAACTACGTTTGTGAACAAAATATGAAGTTCTTATCTAAATAAACAATTTATTCAACTTCATTATGGGTTTCTCTAACCAAAAATGATATATTAAACCATATTCAATCAGAATATTTGCAATACAAGTATATTAAACTTTATTTTCACTTTTACAAATTTTTAGACGAACTTACCTAAATTATGTTCATATAAAAAAAGCAATTTAGATGGTAAAATAATTATCTATTTTATATTCCTGATAATTTTTTTGAACTTTTAATACCATTATTTATGTTTTAAGAGATCTGTGTGTTTGGCAGACAATTTAAAATAGGAAAACTCAAGAGAAAATTACAAGTCGCGTTCACTTTAATTACACTTATAGCCGTTGTAATGAAATTATTACAGCAATAAAAAGTAAAGGATTTTCTTGCCCATTAAATACTCAAACTTTTAATATCATATTAAAGTGTAATATTAATGCTATATATTTAAAAACATATAAAAAACTTGAAGTGACAAATAAAAAACTTACAGTTTTGCTTCCTCTAACGACCTATTCCTTGACTTATTTTTTATAGATAAACCACTAAATTATGGCTGGTTATAGATAAAAAAAGCTTGAGAACTCTGTTGGCAAGAAATTACTTTACTTTTGTTTGCTATATTTCTGCTACAAGTCTGTAAGGATAATATGTGAGCACGGACTATAGTATTTCTTTAGTTTTCCTATTATTTATTATTTATCTACGAAAAACATAATCCTTTTAAAACAAAATAAGTTTGAAAAATACAAAAATATAGTAAGAAATACGAAATAAATATTTATTTCGTCCCAAATCGATGCATTTTAGTTATTGTTTGTAGACTTTCCTTAGGCCAAACAACTTTCAGCAAATTATTTTTTATTATTATTTTTATTACTGTATAAAGATTCCGAATAACTATTGCTTATTATTCTTTGTTAGAGAAACTCGTGATGAACATGAATAAATTGTTTATTTGGATAAGTACAACATATTTTGATCACAAACGTAATTATAGTAATCACATGTTCATAGACCATAACACACCAATATTAAAAATAACTATTCGTAGAAACAAATCATACCATTCGGTAGGAAATTTAATGTACTTTAATTAAATACCCAATAGGAAAACCAAATAGGTGACCAAGTAAGGCGGCAATTCTAATTCCAAGCAGAGCGCGTCGCGTTTTTCCCAATCGCTCTAATGTTATAAGAACGGCACCCGTTCCTGGTACTGGTAGTGGTGGGGGAAGCGAGTGGCCGCCGGACCGTTCTCGCGGCATTTAGTCGCTGTTCGAAACATTCGTCTCATTTCGTAGTATTGCATTAAGGTAGATTTAAAAATTTAGATTTGGCTTATTCTTATTTAAGGTATGAGCCACTCTCAAATGTAGGTTTTCCCCTATCTGCTCTTATAATAATTCAGTTTTAAAAATCTTCAGACAACTAAATCTACAGTTCTACTGGACCGATTCTATTAATTGATGGCTCGTTGGAAAACTTCATCTGTATAGATTTGCAATAATTATCAAAGTTAGACTTTTTTGAAACATTTACGTTGAAAAAAAAGCGTAAGTGCGTAAGTAACTTCACTGAAGTGATGTCGGTTTGTTGTTGTCAACTATAAACATTTAGCCCAAAGTTTCTTAAAAATTATCTTCGATGTATTGCGGCGGTAAATTTGTCGATCGTAATTTTAGTGGAAGGATTAAATTTACGAAATCAAAGATAGATACAGAGCAATCTCGATAGTCCGACACGTTTGGTAATCCGACACCGCAGCGGCCGCCGTAACTGCTGTGAGTGCAAGAGAGAGCGAGCATTACTGTAACCCGACACCGACCTAGGAGGATACATTAGTAGGAGAGGACACACACACACACGGGTTACGTTGAAGCCAACGCAGCGGCTGGCTGGCCGGCCGTACCGCGCGGCGGCGACGCGACGGCGCGGCGGGAACATGACCTGCTCATTACAACATATAATACCTAAATTAACATGACCATATGAATATTTCTTAATTGATTTTGGTTGAAAACATTTAATTCGGTTTCATAACGAAAAAAACAGCTAAACACAATTATTAGGCACAATAATTTATCCTATCCTCCTAGACACCGACACGGACACGCCGCCGCGCCGCGAGACCGATACTGCGATACGTCTTAACGTCCTTACGTTTTAAGATCACAAGTTTATTTTTACTTTGGTTCACGTATTTAGAAAGTAAAATAAACGTTTCATTATTAACACAGACTTTTCTTTTAACTCATTTCTCATTAATATTTGCATTGTAGTTTAATTTATTGCTGTTTTTAAGGTACCCTCGGTAATCCATAATATTTGATAATCCCACAAGGGCCGCCGGTCCCATATCTGTTGGATTATCAAGAATATACTGTATTCACATATTTCTTAACTACACGTGTTTTTTATTATTATTAATACACAATTAATTACTCCATATTTATAAAATGTAAAAATGAATATATATTATTGAGTTGTTCACGTATGATACTGACTATTAATGAAAAGATAAAGTGTATTACTGTGTTTTATGAATTCGAGGGGACTTAATTGTTTTTCCCCCTTAAGAATTAATGTTAGTTTATTTAAAATAAATTATAAATTTTACAAATTTGATACGTTTTGACAAAATACTCATAAAAAGGTACACATATTTAAGAAAAGGCAAGGTAAAAAGGTAAGGTGAACATTTTAAAAAAATATTGCCAATAAATAAAAAAAAACTTCCTTGCCCTTACATTAATAATTTATGATAGCCATTTTTTATCAATGATTGAGATTGACTATAGTACCAACGTTAAATTCAATATCACTTGATAGGTATATGTACTCACGATTGTTGTATATTTTAGGAACATCTGAAGGCGGCCAATTCGACTGCGAAAAATCGCAGTCGTAGCATGTGTTGCTTTTACGAGTGTAAAAGAAACCGGGCTCGGTACCCAAACCTAAATATGTTTGCGTTCCCTACTAAAAGACCTACGGTTTGTGAAGCTTGGGTAAAAAATTGTGCAAATGAATCTCTAGATTCACTGTCAACAAAAACACTGTCGAGGAAGGAAGTTTGTGAAAAACATTTTGAAGACAGTTGCTTCCAAAGCACAATAAAATCCAAAATACACCCATGGGCCGTGCCCACGCTGTTCTCTGTGGAGGAAATAGATTCCCCGAAGTTGGTGGGTGGTAATGCAACCCAAATGCAACCCTCATCGTTGACACGGACACAGGCTTCGTCATTGCCTCAAGACGATAAAAGAACACCTGGCTGTAAAGTGCTTTCTCGGAGGGTATTTATATTTCTTTTTTTTCGATTTATATTTCATTTCAATATATCAAACATAAAATAATGGAATAGAATGAGAAAAATTGTGTTTACGAGCGTGAGTTTACTCTCAGGCTCGCGGCACGGGGACCGAGGACCAAGGGAGGGAGGGAGCTTGAATGGGGCCCTGTAAAGTAGCCGTGTATAGCAGCGAGGCGGTGTGGCGCGGTGTCTGGTGTCAGGAGTTCGTTCCCTCCCTCCCCCTCCATTGCTTCCCCACCGGTCCACGCGGAGCGCCACCGCACCGCTGCTGTTGCGCTACAGTTTGGAAGTAATCCCGCGAGGTCGCGCCACTGCCACCACCAACACCCCAGAACCTTCAGGAATCACAGAATGAACGATCTACTCCTGGGGTATTTTTTATCTATGGTGCTACGAACTAAAAAGATCGATGCGATATATCGATGGTCGTCGATGCGACATATCGATCGTCGTCGATGCGATATATCGATCGTCTGCTTTGTTTATATTTTCGTTTTCTTGTTTTGTTTGCTAGACTTTCAATTTTAATGACTTTACCGGTTTGTTTAGATTAAGAGCGTTTGCCGCTAGTGCAAGTTGTTTCGCGAAATACTGTACTGAGTGATTCTTAATGTGCTTAAAGCGATTGATAGAAAATAAATACGTAGATTTTTACATAAAAGCACTTAATAAAAATTAACTAAGTTAATTTTTATTAAGTGCTTTTATGTAAAGATCTACGTATTTATTTTCCATCAATAGCTTTAAGCACAACATGAATCACGCAGTACAGTATTTCGCGAAACAACTTACACTAGAACAACTTTCTGCAAACGTACTTTAGGTATTTTCCCACACTCAAATTAATTCCAACTCGTTATGGTTGTGTACACGTCGCGTCATGACAGAAAATCAGGGGAAACGGAACGGGAAGTTAGCAGATCGTTATCGTCGTTCTGATTGGCTGAATCAGTGAAGAAGAAGAAAGTCATGTTTTTACAACGCCATCTGAATAAAGTGCATCGAACTAACCCGTTCCAATAAGCTTACCACTTGGCTCCATTTAAGTGTCAGACCGGTGCACTGTGTCGCAGTCGGAACATTTTAAAATGTTCTGACTGTGTTCAATGTTATATAGGGCAAACAGGAAGAACATTCAAAACTAGATTTAAAGAACACATCCAGGCCCTGAAAAGCAACAACACCACAACCATGAAGTCGACATTTGCTGAACACCTTTTAGACTCCAACCACAATTACGAAAGCATTGACAAAAATATGAAGATAATAGAGTATATCAGTGTTTCCCAACCTTTTGGTGCTCACGTACCACCTACCACGTTTACAGTATTTTGGCGTACCATCGCAAGGGCCCCCCTCCTTCCACCACTGAGGGAACCCCTCCAACAATGTTTATAGTTACCCTTTGGCGTTTTTTTCCAGCTAGATTTATTTTATTTGCCTTGTCAATGTACATTTTTGATAGTTTTTTAATTATAAGAACATTATGACATATTACTTGTTCATCTCAGCTCTGCTCTGCTTAATTTTATAGTCAATTCGGCAAAAAAAGTATGAATTTGAATATGAATTTCGTTAATGTGTAAACGCCTTGGTACACGGGGAAAAATAATCGCTGTTTTATTTGGAACTTTATAAATTTTTTATACTGTGTTGAAAAATTAACATAAACAAACATTCAAAGTCAATGTATACTGTATTTTCACCAATAATCTTATATTTGAGCATATTACACAAATTTTCACAACAGATCGACATAACTAGACTGTGCGTTGAAAATAGAAAAAACGTTTGGTTAGTAAATTGTACAACTAACAATTATAGTAATACGACCGAATCAACACTGTAAAACTGGTAGTAAATTTTAATGGAAAGAACATTTTACTGCAAAAATGTTCTGTAAAAGGAATTATTCTTAAAATGAAAGAATAACAAAACACTGGAGTATATGACCAAAGGTAGCAAAATGGACAGCAAAGAAGAGTTACACATATATTTGAAACATAAAGAAAACCCCAACAGTGTCCTAAATACTCAAAGTAATTTAAATAACCCAATATTTCACAGGATATGGAATATGAAAACAAAAATGAAATAGAAGGATTACAAAACATTCCCTACTTCATCAATAGTGTATATACATATGTTAATTTTAAATTTTGTTTACTTTTAATTTTATTTATTTACATTTTATAATTTTACTATCTAACCATTAACTTGACTATGTAACTTCTAAAAAACCTTGATAATGGGCTTAGATCCCGAAACATGTCGGTTGGAAATAAAATCTAACAAAGGGTACTCAGTTCTTGTCATTTATTGCATAATATATATATATATATATATATATATATTCAGAGAGATTATCATTTTTACAATGGCTTCCTTTCGTTAAGATCTACTAAATATTGAATTAAAACCACCCAGTTTTAACATAGGCCTACCTGTTGCAGCAAACCTAAATACTCATTCCCCATGTTATTCTTATGGAGATTACAAAAACATGTCATATCTCGCTATGTTGGATGGAAATAGTTTTTACATTTGAAATTCGCTGAGTATGCAGGTCTGCTGCAACGGGGGTACTTTTCATGTATTTAGGAAGGCGGGGGAAATCACCGCAGTTAAAATCGAAAATCTCCGATTTTACCCGATTTTTCTTAATCTTCTCAAAATCCCCGAACGGCCTTCCCGAAAACCAGGCAAATACCCGGTTTCTGGCAACACTGAAACCAATCAAACCGTACCAAATACATTGTTGCCAACCAAAAAATTCTTAGAGTCAGAATGGACAAAAAATATCCGTTCAGGGTAACCTCAGCAATCATATTAATTTTTATATCAAGTGATAGCTTTTTATGTCTACTTTCTGGATATTTATTCATGGTTATCACCACCTGAATTGATGTAATCAATTGATAAAAAAAGGTTACGTACCTTATTGACCGTCTTCAATTCTAGTGTAGAAATAATGTATCTACTCAAGTTTCGACATATAATACATTAGACTCACGATAGTTCGACACTTAGTGGACTTTGGGGGTGTCGAAGTATTGAAATGTCGAACTATAGGGAGTAAATGGGACTCCACATTTATAAAAGCATTAAAAATAAAAGTAGTACATGTACATCTCTTAAATTTATTAAATACCATAAACCTAAACCATAGCACAGCGATTTTATAACTTTTATCATAATATAGGTCCCAGAAAATATTACTGGAAAAAATAATTGGGAGTCTTAGAATGTTAATTGAGTATCAGCAGGTGTCGAACTATACAGAGTGTCGAAGTATCGAGTGTAGAACTATCGAGAGTCTACTGTATGTCATTTTCAAGACATACAAGAACTTTCTCATTAGTCGTCATTTGTTAAAAAATTTGTACACAAAACTGAAACTACACATAATTTACACATTGAATTTAAAACTTTAAAAAAATATTTGACACATGCACAGCCGGCCGGCATGAGAACAAGATCCAGACTCCAGACTTTTTTATCAATTCTGGATATTAAGTGAGTTTATCGCGGAAATGCATTTTTACCCGCAAAAATCATGATTTGTTTAAAAATTTAACATGGAATTACATGGGAAATAGAATTTTTATTTTTTTAGTGTCTGTTAGCACGATAAATCTCGTAAAAATCGTCCAATCGTAACAAAATTTAGAACACACATGTAAAACTACGTTTTCTTGGACGAGTTCGTAAACCGGCAAAATCGACATGTCGAAATTGGGGAAAAGGCTGCTTTTACTCCCCAAAAATGGTTTTTTTGGGGTTTTCAAAATGAAAAATTAAAGTATCCCAATGAGCATGAAAATGAGTTACAAATAATTTTAATACACTTTTAAAACATTTCAATATAAGAATGTTAAAAAAAAATATCAAGACTTTAAAACAAATTTAAACTGTTTTTAACACAAGTTATTTGACTTCAAACTTTACAAGTTTTGATATCAGTTTTAACACTTTTAAAATTGTTTTGAAATAATTTTAATATGTGTTTTACAAAATTACATTAATACTAGTTTCAATATAAGTTTGAAACATTTTAAAAATTGATTTGATATAAGTTATTTAACGATCAACATTGATACAAGTTCATAATAATTTTAAAATTGTTTTAATACAAGTTCCTAGCAATTTTAAAATTATTTCAAAAAACGTTTTTAACTCGTATTGATATGAAACCGTTGCCAAGTTTCGATGTATTGATAACAGTTTTAATATGAGTATGAACTCATTTTTTAGCTCATTGGGAATGAAATTATTGTTTTCATTATTGGATTCAGCTTGAAAAACCAAACAAACAATTTAGTACCAGTACTTTGAATCTTTGCTCTAAAAGTCCATCAGTCTCCAAGGTATTACCTCTTCACATTTTTTGCCACGTATTTAGTATCAGGCCAGCAGAATGTTGTCAATCGAAACTTTGTTTCAACTAAACCTGCAGACTATTTCAAGGGTTTATCAAAAGTATTTTTAATAGGATTTTGGATTTTAACTAAAAAAATAACAATCTAACCTATTAATTCAAAATAAATATATATATTTTTAAATTAAACTTATTTATCAACATTTTTTGCAGAGAATATGTAAAACAAACGATGACATTTTATTTTAATATATAAATATATCTCTTTTTAATCTCTTTTTTAATATATCTCTAAAAATATCTCTTTTTTTAATAAATTATTACAAAAAATATATTTTTTTGTAATAATTTATTAATATTTGTTTATTGGAAATGCACTGAGTACGCAGGTTTTCTGCGACGGGGGTGTTTATAACTTAAATTTCCAATATGTATTTGTAAAAATTAGAGTTAAAATCCATCAATCAATTAAGTTAAATGTATATTCAAATTCAAATATCTTTATTTATATAGTACACAATGTACACAAAATAGTGTCAATATTTATTTACAATCAATAGCTACTAATACCCAATTTTACTTTGAAAAATCGAAATTCCTTCATTGTTTCATAGTATAAAACTTTTCCTTCGAGTAATGCGGATTATTCATCAAAAATTATTTTAATTTTCCCTTAAATTTAAGCTGGTTTTGTATATCGCTTATTTCTAATGGTAACAAATTCCAAAATTTAGTACCCCTGTAGCTGGTTTTCTTAGTAAAAAAAGAAAGTCTGTGTTTTTGAATATTAATTTTGTTTTTGTGTCTTGTGTCATAGGAATGACATTCAGAGCGGAAATCAAAATTATGAATGTTGCTTTTTATGTACATAACACAATCAAGAATATATTGATCATATACTGTCAAAATTTCAAAATTTTTAAAATGGTCCCTTACATGATCATCCCACTTAAGCTTCAAAATTATTCTTATAGCCCGTTTTTGGAGAAGTAAAATTTTATTGAGGTTGTAATTACTGGTTCCCCATTTATACGTTTTATATTCATTTTGTAGAATTTAATAAACTTATTTGAAACCTTGAAACCTTTCATTAACCAATGATCCAAATCATATTCTTGCGTGGGTGCCGCTCTATTTGGCCAACAAATACTATTTTGCTAATCTAAAAATTGAATTGTAAAAATAATGGTCTTTATTTTTGTCTGGACCAGAAGATCTTGCAAAGTAGACCTACTGGCCAGTTATGGCTCGTAATGTCAGATTCTGGCCCAGTACTGGGCCAGAAAAGTTTTTCAAATGAGACAAAGCTCTGATAAATGCCTAGCGCTCTGACATAGCCTAGCGCTATGTCGCAAGAACTTGTTGGAAAGAGCAGTTTCCACTATGCACAACAAACTATTATGGTGAATTTTTTTCTAATTTTTACACAATGTGAAATGTGAATTAGTGTTATTTATAAACTAGAATATTGGATATCCTTATAAACTACTTGTCTTAAGCTATCTTTTGATATCCAGAGACCATAATTTAGGCTATGGGTTTTCAGGTAAGGATTTAAAACTACCACGTGGTATATAATGGTTTGCCACGTGTCAAACGGTTTGTTATGGCACCATCTGTTAGTTTTACGAAGAAATCATCACAAATTATACATTTTTATTTCATCTCATTTCAGAGTTCTTACTGAACTGGAAAGTCAGGCAAGGTCAAGAAAAGTCAGGGGAATTGGGTTAGGGTCAGAGAAGTTTTTAGGTCAGAGAAGATTTTTTTTTTAATTGACCAAAGTCATAGAATGTAATGGAAAAACATCTAGAAAATGTGTGCTATTGTGTTAGAGATGTTATTGTCTATATGTTGGAGTGAAAATATAGTACCCTTAAAAAAGTAAATACAAGGTAATAACACTGTCAGAAATATGCAGAAGACAGGGAAATTCAAAAATAGGTCAAGGAATTTTTAGGAATTTATTTTAAAATCTTAAATGTTAGCAAAAGGTTAAATAATGAAAATAAAAGTGAGATCGTATTTTAAGACTTGTTGAAACTTATATATGAAAATTTGTCTGATGCATGTGGGTAGGGAATCCAATCCCAGCCGATATTTTCAATCCCGGGATTACGGGACCAATCCCGGAACGGTATAGTAGGCCTACTTATAGGGTAATACAAGAATCAGTTTTACTTTTAGTTTAAAGTTGTAAGCGTTCAAAATTTTCAAAATAACAAAAATTAAAAAGTGTAAGAAATTAAAATATTGTCAACTTCATGATGGAACACTGAATAGTAAAGACGTCAGGTCAAAATGGAACACATCGGATATATAGCAAAAATACATGCAAAATATAGTTTTAGAAATATTGTTTTAAACATAAGTCAAAGAAAGTCATATACAAAATATGAATAGATTTATTTACATGGTCAAATAATATTAGAATTAAAGTAAAACTTTCGCTTGTAAAGATGTAAAGTATAATAAAACAAAAGAAATTACAACAAAAATTACTTAAATGATTATAAGAGCATCATAATGAAACTTAATGATAGCTTCAATATACTAAATCAGAAATAGATTAAAATCTTTTTGTAAAATTTTAAAAAAGCTTGAAAATACCAACTGAAAACCATCACTTACATAGACTATGTAAAGACTGCAATAACACATCAAACCATTGTTTACTTGATTCGAAATGTCATTTGACAAGGTTATCTTTGTTATAAACGTAGTTAACATTTATGGGAACCTAATCAATATCGATTTTACACAAAAATTTGATAATCTTGAAAAACCTGGGATTGAGCCTGAGAATCCCGGGATTGAATATGCCATAAAATCATGCGGGATCCCGGGAGTGGATTCCCTAAATGTGGGTATTTTAAGATTTTGAGACATATTGACATAGGTCGCTAGGGCTTGAGGGGCGCCAAAGGGGGTGTTGAGCTGCCCAGTTTGACAAAAAAGCAAGCAGGGTTCAAAAGTAATAACAATTTTTAAAGGAAAGTATATAATAGGCCGAGGGCGCTAAAAACTCTTGAACCGGCCCTGCACCTTTTATGTTAAAATCTGTCCTGCCATTATCGAGTTATGACTGTGAAAAGAAAATCTCTCACAAATGAATATATAGATACCCGTTAATTGGATATGTTAACTTTGTACTTGCTTAATATTCTAGACATTGGTCTAGAGTTTTTTATTGCTGAAGGTTACATAAGGGGTCATTGGGGCTATCATTACCATGTATGATTTCAGTTTGTTATTTTAGTTGCACTTGGCATTTGGATAATATGCTTTAAAAACTGGAAAGGTAGGTGATTAAAAATGTTATGATAAAATATGTTTTTATTGGACTGTTAACTGTTAGAAATATGTATGTATATAAAATTCAGATTATGACCCGGCTTGTTTAGAAAAATGTAGTTTAACTCCAATGGCAAGTTTAGAGAGTCTGACTAAACTGATATACTTTTCCATAAACCTACACCAGATACTAACAAATTTTCAGACTTTATTGTGAAGATCAGGGCCGCCGAGAGGCCATGTCAGCCAAGTCTGAAACTTGGGGCCCGGGCTCCGGAGGGGCCCGGGATGAGCAGATTTTTTTTAGATTGAGAAAATATTGGCATTGACTTCTTGGAAATAAAATTTGGCCTGCATGTTAAAAAATAAAATATCTAACTTTATCAGACAAATTACTTTGATAATACAATACAGTATTTAGTTAAGGCAAAAGCGATTGTTTTGTCTGTCGTACTATTGTATTTGCGGCTGACTGTACTGTACACTAGCTACGGCGGTGGCGGCCAGCGAGTAATGAGCTTGAGCGACTCATACCTCCCTCTCCATTCCTCTGCATTAAAATATATTGACAACAACTTTAATTATCCACGATAGTAAACAAAAAGAGCACAACATATGTTGCAATTAATGCAGGTGGCCGGAAAAAACCATTGTGCGCCTTGATCGTGAAAAAACGGAAGAGTAACTTTGAGAGTGGAACGAATGCGGAAGTTATGGGAAAGAGACGAATGAATGAAAAATCCAATAGTGCGGGATCGCTGATAATTTTTAAGTTTTTGATTTTAATCAGAGTAGACTATTTTGTAAGTCCGACCAACCATTCAGCCTAAATTGGTTCGAAGTTTTGGGTTTTTTGGGGTTCGGATAATGTATGATGTTCTACCTCTAGGCTGCCTAAAAACGCGAGTTTAGGGACCTAATTTCCAAACATTTTCAAACATTCAAACTGGGGGGTCCCGGAGTGCGGTGTGCAAACTTGGGGCCCGACTTGGCTCTCGGCGGCCCTGGTGAAGATCATATTGAAATGCATAAATCCAACAAATAAGACGAGAGCACACGTCTTGTTGTCACCTGCACTACCTGTATCCTAAATAGTAAATGTAAAATCTGAGATTACTGGCATTGACCGTAGTTCTTCAGTCTGTGTAATATATCACATGCTTAAGATAATTTTATGAAAAGGTGACCTGGCAGGTGTGCTTTAAGCCAAGTATAAACAACAGATGAGTGTAGGATGTCTGAAGTTCAAACTGTTGGGAGTCAAACTAGACTGAAAAAAATGTATTCATCCCGGGGGTGAACCCGGGACCAACATAACTTTTGTTTTTGGATCCCCAAAAGCAAAAACACCATTCTTTTGAATTTTTAGATATATATATCTACCTGTATATTTTTAAATTTTGTATATATGTATACATAGGTACAACATATATGTATATATATATATATATATATATATATACATCTAAATATTTGGTTAAGACATGTAAAGTGATAATCACTAGGAAAAGCTCATAAACTAGCTCGATCGGAGCACCAGAAGAAGGGGGATTAACACCCCCATGAAGGGTTGCATTTTTTTATAAAGAAATATAAATAATCAATTTTTGTTGGCACCATTGAATTCGGCAAAAAAAAATTTAGTATTTTTAATCATTGCCATTTGTTCATTGCTTACCGAGATATCAAAGGCGGCAAACAAGGTCCGTTGTCATTAAGTTTCCTTATAGAAAAGAATAAAAATTTTATATCTTGCTTATTCCTCAACATATTTTAATAAAATGTGGTTTGTGGTTTCATCAAGATGAGAAATAATGTATAATAATCTAAAATCCCCGATATTTATATTTTTGTTGCGGCAAACTTGCATACTCATTCCCCATGTTATCCTTGCGGAAAATAAAAAATATTCTATATCTTCCTTATTTCTTAATATATCTTAATAAAACTTGGTAAATGGCTTCTTCTAGATCAGATCTACTATATATTTAATTAAAGCCATCCAATTTTAACATACATGTTGCAGCAAACCTGCATTCTCATTTTCCATGGAGATTACAAAAACATGTCATATCTTACTATGTTGGATAGAAATATATTTTTACGCATTTGAAATTCGCCAAGTTTGCAGGTATGCTGCAGGGGTATTTTGCCAGTTCTTAAGCTCTCATGAATTTCAAAGCATCTTCGGTAGAACACCCACTTTTGAAGCTATATTTTAGAAGAAACATCAAAATTAAAATTTGTTTAGTTATGTTGAGATAACCATTCCAGAGCCCTGTCCCCACATCAGCCATGCAGTTTCTGGATTCCATTCAAATCATTCTGGTCCAGAACCTCTTCTGGTGGACTGTTATGTGT
The DNA here is from genome assembly GCA_035578135.1 of Flexamia atlantica. Lineage (NCBI taxonomy): Eukaryota > Metazoa > Arthropoda > Insecta > Hemiptera > Cicadellidae > Flexamia > Flexamia atlantica. The sequence continues at coordinate 50,787,581 of JAQJVK010000005.1, read as the reverse complement.
TCCTCTCTGATGGTCCTATTACGATTCTTTGTCATCACTAGCCTTGCTGGTATGTTTAACCTCTAAGAAAAATAATAATAAAAAAATAAACACAAATTAAGTTTTTAATTTTAAAGTTTCAAATAAGGGTGGGAATTTAATTTGTTAACTATTCACAGAATATTTTGTGCCGCTAACTTTAAGAAGTAATTTTGCTTTGTGTTTGTACTATAGTAATTAAAATAGTTGAGAATCTACTGAATAAATTAGATTAGGAAATAACAAATTATAAATAAATTAGAAACGGTCTGGCATTGTCAGTGATTTTTTACAGAGCTTTGAATTATGTTTGGATTTGGATTTTTCCATTTGGAAAATTGCCATCACTGATAGTCGTCGTGAGATATCGTGGGAAATGATTCATCACATTCCTTAAAATATTCATTGTAAAAAAAAATTTTAAATGCGGCATACAAATATTGTCCTCTTCTCACGGCCGTGTAGAATACCCAACTCATCTGTTGGACGATCTCGTAGCAGTATCGCGGCAGACAACTCTCTTCTAAGCCTACATTGCGTGTAAACCAAGTCTCAACATCATGTGTCGTGTCAAATCAAGACAGATTTGTGGTAAGTCTGTCATATTTTTGACATTAAACTTTTCTGAAAGGTCAGATTCGGGTCTCGTTCTGGGACTTAAGAAAAGCTACACACATGAGAAAACTAGCGTTTTTTCTTTATCCTTATTATTCTCTTCGACGTTGTTTGGATAATCTAGGATTTGGATACTTTAGGTCAAGATGATCCGAGGTGTACAATAAATTACATTATAATGTGGAACATGTTTTTACTTTTTAAGAACAATTCTTGTATCACTTTTTAGATCTGTTCTTTAGCGGTAGGTAAAGGCCTAATACATAAATATAGTATTTCTATTACTGTGTGAAAGACAATTTGCTAAAATTCCAAGAAAATCTTAAATTTTCTGAATCTGATCAGTGAGCAACCTCATATTAGTTTGAATTTCAAGAGTTATTCTGTTTGTGTCATTACAACAAATAAGCATAGTCTAAATAAGCAAATTTACAGTTATAATTTACAAAAATTTCCTTTGGGTGAAATGGAAAAAAGTCCGGTGAACTTGGATCTCAGATATGTTGTTAGGACCAAAATGAAGAATTAAATAACAAGTTTTTGTAATCGAGAACATTGTGTGACCTCCTAGTGGCATACACAGGATTTATTTTTGCTGCACAGGATATGGATTACGCTGGACCCCCCTCCCGACCTTTTACGACCCTGTAGTGGCACACCCATCAGGAGGGGGGTCTGGGGGTAATCCATAACCTCCCAAAAGTAAATCCCGTGTACACCAGTGCAAAGCTGCAAAAGGTTCCCAATTACATAAACTTTGTGTTTAATTCTTCCTTTCGGTCCTGAAAACATATCCAAAATCTAGGGCTGTTTGCCATTTTCAACATTTTTATTTTAAAATTTTGACTGGACTAATGAATCATTTAATTGATTCTAATTATAATTCACATTAGACCGTTTAGAGATTAAATAAAAAAAGTAGTATAACATTAGTTCATTAAAAAGTACTTATTTGAGCTATGAGCTTGTACCATGGGTAACAAACAAGCAATTTTAACAGTAAACACTCTCAAACCCTTATCCTCCCAATATAGATCATACAGCCAAGCCTCACAGAAAAAGTAAGTCTGAAGCGGCAGTGGCGTCGAGTGGCGCTGCGGTGTGGGTGGTGGTCCATGGTGGAGGGTGTTCCGGCGGGGAGGACGCGCAGCGGGGCTGTAACTTCCTGGTGAGCAGTGGGGGGGAGGTGGCAGAGGGGCGGGGGTGGGGAGTCGCTGGCAGTACCCACAACAACAGCATAGATATCTACCTCATTGGTGACTATCAGGGTGAGCACCAGGTCACACTTTTAGTCATCACTATTAGTATACGTACCAGTCTCTTATAATGTGCATTAGGGACTGGGCAGTTGTTGGATAATCAAGTACTAGGCGTTCAAATATATACATATATCTATATATCTACATATCTACATTTCTATACAGTGGAACCGCGATATATGGAATTCCTTGATATATCGAAGTTTTTTCAATTCCCCTTGAACATTCCTACCTTCCCAATGCTAATTTTATCTCTATATATCGAAGTACTGACCTTGAAAACCTTGATATAAAGAATTTTCATGGTTTCTGGTTTTTCATCTCTATATATCGAAGTTTTAGCTGGGAAACCTCTATATATCGAACCAACCACCTCTGTATATCGAAGTTTTGGCCGGAAACCTCAATATAATGAAGTAGTTTTGCAAATTTTTAGTTCAGATTTAAAAGCCATTGAAGCAGGAGTTTCCCAAGGTGCAATCCTGTCTCCTGTTCTCTACAACATTTTCACGTCAGACTTACCATTGTCACCAGACACCGTTACAGCCACTTACGCAGATGACACTGTTATTTTAGCTTCTTCTGACTCTTCAATCATCACTTCTCAAAATATTCAAGAACACATCCACCTCATTGACGATTGGCTTAAAAATTGGAAAATAAAAGTTAATTCTACCAAATCCACCCAAGTCACATTTACTCTACGAAGAGAAACGTGTCCTCCAGTCCGACTTAACAACACAGAAATCCCACAAAGTAACACCGTTCGGTACTTGGGACTACACTTGGATAGAAGACTCACATGGGCTCATCATATAAAATGCAAAAGACTACAACTTAACTCCCGACTGAAACTACTAAACCGACTTCTCAACTCAAAATCTCCAATTTCGACAAAACTCAAACTTTTAATATATAAAAGCCTCCTCAGACCAATCTGGACATACGGGATTCAACTCTTTGGCACGGCAAAGAAAAGCAACCTAAACAAACTACAAGCATTTCAATCAAAATTACTACGATTAATCACTGGCGCTCCGGCATATGTTAACAATAGGACTCTACACCACGACTTGAAAATTCCATTTATTGATGAAGTTGCCAAACAGTTGTACAGGACCTTCCATGACAGAACATTCCACCACTCGAACACACTCATTGAACAACTTTCCAGACAACACGACGGCGTACGAAGACTCAGACGGAGGTGGAGCAGAGACCTACTAAACTGATTTTCACATACTATTAAACTTTTTTGTTTGACAAACCTGGGTTTGAACCAGTGGGTTTATAACTTCATTTTTCATTGTTCACGTTATTTTCTTCACATTTGTTACATCATTTGGAAATAGTGCAAAATTGTATTGTACCAAATATAAAATAAAAGTTAAAAAAATCTTTAAAGTCAACAACCTGTCATTCGTATTGCATCCTGCTGTCGCGGGACTGTTGCTCTGCACATGTGTCCTAAGTTGTTTCTTTTGTCATTATCGATCGTCAGTCCGAGGTAAGACGCAACGACAAAAAACCAACTGAGGCTAAATGGTTTTATTTTTCAGGATTATAAATATTTTTTCTTACTTCGTTCATGTATTTTTTTCACCAACTGCTCAACTAAACACACCAATAAGTCCCCAGGACAAGAGTGGTTTTCATGGTAACCAAGGTTGTCATGATAACCAAACTTCCGTCTAATCATATGTTGTAACGTTCCTCTGTATCATTGCAGCGACCCAATGACTGCGCTGTGAAGTTATGAGAGAACAGAAGCGTAAAAACAGGGTAAAAGCCTTGCGTAACCTTAAACTTATCGATTTACTAATAATGGTGTAAATACCTTGTACTGTCAAAGTGATCTAGACTGTCATAACTTCCTAGACCTTACGATTTCTAGATCAAAAACCCAACTCCAGTATAAAATTTTTAGAAAACCAACAACCACTTCTCAGACCATCCACAGTACTTCCCACCACCCGATGAATCAAAAACTAGCAGCATACAATAGCTTCGTACACAGGCTTCTATCTACACCACTCAGCCCTGAGAATTACAATGAAGAAGTTAACATCTTAAAATTTATTGCCGTATCCAACGGTTACAAGAGCGATGTAATAGATAGGCTGATTTACAAACATTCAAATAAAATAAATACTAACCCGAAATCTGACAAAAAATATGTTTCTTTGGAATATGGCACTGTACTTCACAATACAATAAAGAGTCAAATGACAAAGAATAATACCACAGTATCTTTCAAAACGACAAATAAATTAAGCAACATTCTTAAAAAGAAAGCAGTAACTACAGCAGATAAAAATAACATGAATAGCACGGGCATTTATAAATTAAACTGTAATGATTGCCCTAATTTTTATATCGGACAAACAGCCAGATCATTTCATGTCAGATTTAAAGAACATTTGCCAGGAAAGCCCACCACAAAACATACATCTTCTTACGCCAATCATTTAATTAACAATAAACATAGTTACTCAAAAATAGATGACAGTCTCCAAATATTACACAAATGTAAAAGTGGCCCTTTCATGGATACAATGGAGGAATATGAAATTTACAAGGCTGTGAAAACAGAGCCTCACAATGTCCTGAATGAACAGAGAGGCTTTAAATCCAATTTAATATACGAATCGGCAATTAGAATAGGTGAGATACAACCAAAACAATGGTCATCCCGTGATAAGGAAGGAGGGGGAGGGGGAGTGGAATACTCTGCAAGATAACGCATCACGCATCAGTCTAGACTAGCCCTCCATGCGTGTCGCGTGTACCGGTACCGGAGTTTTAATTAAAAAGTCGATGTTTGTGTGTTATGTGCGTCTGTCCGTTCGTATTTCGTGTATATGTGGAATGATGGTTTTTTATCAATCCTGACGACTTCCACTGGAATGAATTTGATGTCCATTATTGCCTGAAGAAGATCTCAATGAGGTCGAAACTGCAGTAGCCTATAAGACTACAAAGGATCACTTTGACAGTACAAGGTATTTACACCATTATTAGTTACTATTCAGTGATTCGGAGGCTAACAACATGAAATTATCGATTTAATTTTTACGATTCAAATTGAAGTTCTACTAGACATAGATTGAGCAGTGCATTAGATATAAATTAAAAAAGTATGTAACCGTACTGTCGATAAGACTTAAGAAGTTTAATATGAAAAATCACCCCTTTCACTTAGTAGATAATAGCCCATGACCACTTACTTTTAAAAACTTAAGACTTTAATTTACTCATAAATGTTGATGGTTTATCTTTAATTTTCTCTATATGTTTTGTACTAGAGAACTTTGTAATCCATTAAAATTACTGTGGTATGTTAAATCTGAATGCATTTTCTTTACATTTCCACCCTGCATTTCTTTACATTTCTTTGTTTAAACCCACACTGTTACGCCCCTCTATATAACGAAGTCAGTCAAAAATCACCTTGATATATTGAACCTCTCTATATTGAAATCCTTGATGTATCGAAGTTTCCTCTTTCCCCTTCAGGTTCGGTTCGATATATCGATGTTCCACTGTATATACATCTGTTAACCAAATAGCGGCCGTAAATATGGTCCGATCTTAATGAAATTAGGTGTAAAGTGGTAATCATTCAGATGAGTTCGTAAACCAGCCCGATTGGACCACTGGAAGGGGGTAAAGGGGGATGACCCCCCAGAAAAGGGGTTTTTACATAGAAAAATTCAAATAATAAAATTTTCGTTTGCAGCATTGAATTCAGCTTAAAAAAACAAACAATTTGGTATTTCGAATCATTGCTCTATGTCCATTGATTACCGAGATATTGAAAGAGGTACACACAGGACATTTCTCTGTTATCCTTATGGAAGATAAGAAAAATTCTATATCTCGCTTATTCCACAATACATCTTGATAAAACTTGGTATAAGCTTCTTACAGTCCATATCCATTGGATAGTGATATGAAACAGCCAAATTTTTGCATACCTGTTGCAGCAGACCTGCTTCCTCATTCCACAAGTTATTCTTATGGAGGAAATAAAAAAAATTGTCATGTATTGTTTAGGTTGTGTTGAAGTGTGATCCTTTGCATCTGAAATTCGCTGAGTATGCAGGTCTGCTGCTACGGGGGTATTTTACCTAAATACTTTTGTTACTGATTATTTATTTATTTATAGTACTAATTTAAATTTATATAAAGCAACAGTATGCCTGGAAAATTAGACGTTTCCAGCCTGGAATAAGGAGCAAAATTGAACATTTCCTAAGACCAATCAGAACGGCCCATCAGCGTCTGCCAGGGCCATTCTGATTTGATTTGATTGATTGATGTCCACTTTTGCATCTTAATAAGTTTTTAATTCAATTTTTAGATGGGAAATGTCCAGTTTTTATCCTCAATTCGTTATTTCCGTTAAGGTTCGATGAATGCATTGATATGGTACCTTCAGCTCAATTTTGACCAAATGGATATGTCTACTTTTTCATTTAGACGCCTAAATTATTCTTATATAGGCAATGGAAATATATTTTGTTCCATGATTAAATGTACTGACAAACATGGTTTATTCCAGACGAATCACCTCCAGAGCAGCAAGTGGCGGCAGTGCAACAGCTGATCACTGCAGGGGTGAACGGAGGACATATCGCCGCAGAGTACAAGCTGGTTGGACACAGGCAGGTACAGTCCCAACAGCCAACATCCAGCTGTCCCGGGAACGTACTATACACCATGGTGCAGCGCTGGCCGAGGTATGCAGCTCATGTGGAGTAGATTGTCAATGTTAATGTTTTTTTATTAAGTAAACGTCTTAATATACCTCAATGCTATATTGTTCCGTGTTGTTAAAAATTAAGTATAGTTTATGTAAAATAGCTTGCTAGTATAAAATATTGGTGGAAATATTTAGAAAAATATATAATTTCCTAACTTTTATCTCAAATAAACTTGCATAAAATTACCTATAATAAATTCACGGTTTATGATCTGTTTACATTTATTTCCTAAAATTTCTACTTCTGCTGGGAATTTATTTTCAGTCAGTAATCTCAATAGTATTCAGTAATTAGAACTTTTTAAAACATTATTATCTGGACCTCTGAAACAATTGTATTGTAAAAGGTTGAACTCCAAGTTTTAGAGTTGCTAACTATAAAACCCAATTTAAATAGTCTTAATTTGATTATATTTTTGAACAGAGGGGCGCTTTGACCGACTAAAATATTAAATCGTTTTAGTAATTTAAAGCATAGGTGTGGAAGTATTCCAACATTCAAAATTGACTACAAAAAACTGACATCAAGGTTTCATATTTAAAAAAAAATTTGAGTTGAATTCATATTAGGTTGCTGCAAAGTGGTGAGTGGTGATGACGATATTCGTCTGCCTTGACGTTTGTTGCGCCATGACAATGTTCCTATGTTGTGTCATGACAACAATATACAGTGTGTAAAAAAGTCCATTTCCCCTCTCTTTAACTTTTTTATTTGTCAAGAAAACAATTAACCTTTGGGGAACGATACTAACTCAACCCACATTATTTTTTGACGTTACCCAAAATTTTGAGTGTCCCCCAAAAAGGGGAATTTAGGGGGCAATACAAAATTTTCAAATGTAAACGCCTTTTGAGTGACCCCTCATTTTAAAGAGCTTTAAAAAAAATGAATGGCGAAAGTTGGAGGTCTCTAACGTGTTTCTATTCAAATTGACAGCTTGTCAAAGTTTTGAATACAACACATCCTTGAAACCTGGCGTCTAGGACGTTTGGAGATTTAATTCATGTTTGGTGACTTAAAAATGATAAGACCCTGGGAAAAATGTTATTAAATAGAAACGTGGTCTTTTTTGGTGATATTTAAAATTTTGAATGTCCCCCAAAAATGGGAGATTTTGGGGGCAACTCAAAATTTTCAAATGCAAACCCCTATCGAGTGACCCCTCATTTTAAAGAGCTTTTAATAAATAGGCGAATGATGGAGTTTGGAGGTCGCTAACATGTTTCTATCAAAATTGACAGCTTGTCAAAGTTTCAAGGAGTCATATTCAAAACTTTATTCCACACTCATGCAACTTTATTCCCATTCATATGCTCTTTTTTCCACACTCGCACCGGCACGTCAGGGAGTTATATTCACTTAGTTCAATGAATTGCCACCAGAGCGGTCACTCAAGCGGTTCAATGAATCGCGGCTAGGGTTCGCTAAAGCCTTAGGCTTTAAGAGTCAAACAAGCATTGGTCTGACGGTACTGCGCGGCTGTGTGGTCTAAGACATTGACTGACGAGTCAATGTTGAAAACATACGCCGCGGCGCGTGTTTGATTCCCGCACCATGAGCAATCCCTATTAGACTTGCAATAGTGTGGTACAGCTGGCGGGAGGGCCGACCTTAAACAAACGGTGACCAGCTTGGGTCGAAGTTGACGGCTATTGTTTGTTTAATAGGGATTGCAGTGGACACCTATTTTGCTTCTTTTTACCCTTGTATAGGGGGGGGGGGGCACGTTTTATTTCGATTTTAAATTCATTGTAGCATATTGTCAAAAATGTGGGCAATTACAAAGGACATAACCAAGAAAATTTACACAATAAGGACAAAATAAAAAAAATTCAACTAAAAGGTGAGAAATAAAAAAAAGTTGGGCGTCAAAGTGTTAATCAAGGAGAGGTTTGTAAAGACTGTAACTTTTTTAGGTTGACTTGCCATTGATTTTAGAAAATTAAATGACATAAAAACATTTCAATTAAAATAAGTGTATTGGAAACCCTTGTTGTAACCTAAACTATTTTTCAACTAGTATTGCACTTTTTGGCCAAATAGTCACACAATAAGCAGATTGATTGACATGGTAGCTGAGTAGATAAAGTGCTCACCTCATAACCTGAGGGTTGTCGGTTCGAATCCTTACCAGGATTGAGAGTGGGTCCAGTTGCCAATTGTCTTTGGGTTATGAATTAATGATGCCATCTAACAAAAGGTCGCTGTTAGATAGTACAAGATCCGGGTTTGGACTAATCTTGATCAAAACATTAAAAAATGCCACTGGCATAAAAAATAAAGATCTTCAGAATCTTACAAATTTGCTTGCCTCCTTTTCACAAAAGCAGACTACCAACTATTTTCTTTATTATCTTTATTTTCAGTTAACATTCAGGCATTAGAAAAGAAATTTTTTAACGAAAATTCTATCATTGGACTTCTTATATAATATTTTAATCCAACCAAGAATCCTTTTTAGCGAATTTCCTTTGGAATAGTGCGCTATTGGCATCAAGCGCTTAATAGCTATTGGTTTCCTCATGATGGCATCATCCGCATGGAGGTAGGGACCATGATATCTTTTAGTAATTGATATATTTGTGAGTACACGTTCAACCTGAATTTACTTAACCTGAAAACATCTGTGCACTTGTACAATATTAAGCTTCTTTTTAGCTACTAATTTTAAGCATGACTTTCCTCAATCTACAGCTACGTATTATGACTGAAGAAGAAAATTCATATTTATTTCAAAAGTTTAAAAATTGTCCCCAGGTCTTGGTACGGACGCAGGCTTTGTTTCCTATCGCTAATTCCTCATTGGTCAAATTCAACTAGTGGAGAGGGATAGGACACTTTCTTCAACAATGGTTTTAATTTTTAGTTCCGTGTGTGAATTTGAGATGGCAACTTAAATTATGGCTAATCCTTCTTCATTTATTCATGATTTGCCTGCTGGATTGATAATCGACTTAAAATGAATAGGTTATTTATTATTAAAATAAATTAGTAACCCATTTATTTTAAATCCTTCTTCAACCAAAAATAAATCATGGAAAGTGAAATTAAAAATGGTGTATATTTTCTTTTTTTTCAAACTACCGTAAACCAGCAACTATTTAATGTAAAAACACTTGTGAATCGTTCAAATAATTATCAAGTATCTCTAAGCCCTTACATGAGCCATTTCTCACTATATGTCAGAGCATCGATGTTCAGAAAATTGAATGGTAATATTAAATCTTAACAATTAATTAAATTTTAGGAATTAACTCCTTCTAAATATTTTTAGAACTAAAGTAAACTGAAGATCGATTACTTATAATCAGACTGTTTTTGAAGCATACAAGCATGGTTGGGAAGTCCCAGGCCTCAGGAGTTGGTAAATTTGGTTTCCCATAGCTCCTGTACTTATTTGACCTGTTTGACATTTAAGGTATGTACCTATTTTAGTCTTACTACAGTTCAGGGGCTACAACAATGGATTTTAATTAAATTATTTGATTGTCAATTGATCTGGTATGTAGTATAAAAAACTAAAGCTGTTTTATGTTGCTGGAACACATCTTCAGGTTTTGCACTTGAACGTCTTGTTAATTATTATCCTCGTAGGAGATTTCGTTGAAGTTTAAATTAATACATTCAAAAACACAAAGGATGAACGGACACAAAAAACTTAACATTTAAAAAACTTGGCCAAGTGATCAATTCCGAACACGTAATGGAGTTGCACGTGCAGATAACAGGTCATGACCATTGTTTTTCTCTAATGTAATTTCAGATAGTGCAAACTCAACCAAATAAACCAAAAATTGTTTAAAATCTCATTTACAATGAACAGAGGGGTGTTTTATTAAAATATATCTATATTTTATTTAAATAGAAAATTTATTACATACACAGTACAAACTGTACCCGTATAAATACTTAACAATATTATACATAGTATATCAGGCATCTCAGAATTAAATTTCTCAGGACCCCATAGGGAAAATGAAATGAAATGAAGCCCTAAAAACTAGAGTTATGAAATTTGGTTAATTCATGATCAACTAAGATCTTTGTTACTGTCAAGTTTCAAGATTCTACAATCATTTTGATCGTTTTAATTAATTTAGGAACTACTAAATGGAGACTGTAAAATGGATACTGAGAAACTGAATGCTGAAATTCTTTATAGTTACATATTTTCTCTTTTTGACTAACATCTAGAACGACCTTAGACTTAATCCTGAGATATACAGTTTGCTACATTTATTGTAATTTACTTAAGGGCTACTCATTATATTGATTGAACAGACTGAACCAATTCTTTCAACATTTATAAATACCTACAAAAAACAGTTATTTATTCAAACTTTCACTTCTCAGGGAAAAATCATGGTTAAAGAAATTAAAAATATTTGACAAAGGCAAAATATTTAGTAAGATTTTTGAAACAAAAAATCCACAAACATTCTTTAACAAACAAATAATAATTGTTACAAACTCTTATAAATTTAGGTTAAAATACAAGGAATCATCAATATCGAAATGGTAAAAATGTAATATAATAAGTAGATAAAACTAAAAGAAATTTCGTACTATAAAATAAATAAAATAAATGAGGATGAAATAGGCCAGTTAAATTAAACATGAAACCTTGCAAACGGAATCCATCTCTGATTTTCTTTGTTGGTACTCTTAAAAATAATTTACACCAGTTTTTCAACAGGGTTAGGGAATCCAGCCTTATATTAATGGGTACTAAAAAAATTATGAAAAATTCAGAGATAGGTGCACGTTTGCAATGTTTGCTATTTTTTTTTTGTAGAAACTGACTGGCCTAAAAATGCAAAGTAAATGAGGAACTTGCACTAAATAATCTCTAAAAAATATTAAATCATAAAATGACAGCTAAATAACACATATAATGTAAAATAAAACACAATAAAAATGGTCAAGCAATATATAAAAATTTACAAAAAATCTCATTGCCTTGATAAAACAAAAAAAACATTCAGCTAACTGCCATATCTAGCATGAGGGTATCCAGCCCGGTAATTAATATATGATGATTGCAGGGGTGCATAGAACTTTTGAATTTCCCCCCAAACATACAGTTATGAACTCAAAATTTCCAACTTCAATCTTAAGATGAAAATCATTTTCAAAAGTTAAATAAAATTAACGATAAACATTTTATTTTTTTTGGGTTTAAAAAGTACAGAGCATAGTATAATGTTTGAAAAATAAAACTAAGCTACTAAAACAATAACATCCATTACCATTATTTAGGTAACTGTATTATAATTTTTTGCAAGTTTTTTTGACATTATGTGGTCTAAGTTCAAAGTATGTCCAAAGTTTGACATACGTGAGCTCACGATTAACGTGACTGTGACACAATGACAATCTTTATTGGCCAGGAAGCAATGACAATGTTCTGATGGCAGAAATTTTCATAGGCGGCCAAAATGTTCCCCAGACCTAGTTTGGACATATTTTGCACCCCTTGTTTATTGCTGTTACATGCTGTAAATAACCCTTAGTGGTTTTAGGAAACTATTTTTTTTTATTTGGATAAAATCTCCTTATAGGTGTCGTAGAAATGAGACCGCTCCCGAAAAGTTAAGAAAAAATGAGAGCTAAGCAAAAATGATCGGTGGCATTCACGATGATTTTCTAGAGACATAAGCTAAATACATTAATGTTTAAAATAATAGAGCCGATACAATTTAGGAGACAAAAAAGCTACAATAATTTCAAAGTTTGTTTTGCCTTCTTTGGACTTGTCATACTTAAAAATATAAAGCTTGATTGGAAAATATTCAGATGAATGGAAAAGTTTAGATTTGAGGAAACCACAAGAACATGATTCTATCCGTGCTTAGCAATTTTAGGTTAAAAAATAAAAGAAATAAACTGACATGAAAAACAACTAAAACCTAGTCATATTAACAGTAAATGAGCTGTTTACGATTTATTACTTTGCAATTAGCAGATATTTTGGGGTAAAATACTTGTTATAACTTCTCGTCATTTGTTCCCAAAACAGTTAATATTCTAAAAATAAAAAATACTGTCTTCAACTATTACGCTACACACACTTTCAATGCAACCGACAAGTTTAAACAACAAAAATTACTTATGTCTCCACATAAAATCAGATGTCATATCAGCCAGCGGCACTGAATGCGTTCAGTGTGATAAGATAAATTCTCAAAGTATAAAAATGTACACCTACATCATGGAGACTAGTACTCGGGCGATTCACCTTCACCGTTGCCGACAGCATTGTACTTGTAGAGCGGGTGTTCGGTCGGTGACCGCCACTCGCCGGTGATGATGACTTGCTGCAGCCACGTCGTGGACACCAGCGGCAATCGGAGCGAACACGCCTCCGCGACCAGCTCGCGGTCGCACTCCGCGTCTGTCACCACCGCGTCGAAATGCGTGGCTTCCACTGCAACCACCAAGATTACGGATTCTCTTAAGTGAAGAATGAATTTAGAGGATAAAAAAACATAAAAGACTGCAGAAATATGCGCAATAAAACTAGAGTGATTGAGATGATAACCTCTTTTAAAATTGCTGTTTTTTCTTGTCCTCAACCCATTAGATACATCGCGATAATATTTCAGAACAAACCATGTTTTGTCCAGCTGTGTTTTTTGACAGAGTTTCAGTTCAAAAACCAAGCAATCTTGCCTGTAATTTATGAACCATGCGTTACTGTTACTTCTTTGTAGGGGTGTGCGATGCATCGAAAATGCATCGAAATTCCAATTCGATTCGATGCATCGAAATGCCGATACATCGATTTGGCCTCGATGCATCGGTATACTACGATTCAATAGACGCAATTAGTCTAAAATGTACGTTGAAAGCAACTAAATAAACGTTTAAACTATATAAATGCGTAATATTAATGTTCAAAGCAGTTTATTGAATCGTAATGAAGTTATGAAAAGCTTAGTGCGCAGTAATACTTTCAGACTCTAGACGCTTAACACTTTGGGTGCGGCCCGGTCTCCGGAGACCGGTGGCTGGAAGCGCGCGCCGGCCTGGCCGGTCTCGCGAGTCTCCCCCGCACTCGGTGGAATGAATCAGCCACAGTGCTGCGACCTTGCGGAGAAGCTCGGAGTTGTTGTCGTGTGCGTTGCCATAGCAACCTGCCCTACACTCTGGGCGCGTCGCCCGCCGTTCCCACGGGCCTGACCCGGTCTCCAGAGACCTTTTATCTATTACTTACTTATTGCGTGGTTTGACTTATTACTATCGTGTTTTTGCGAGTTATATGACGTTTTATAATTTATTATTTTATTTTTTGTGACGTTTTGGTGAGGTACGGACAAACCGTGTCTGTGTTTTGGTAACTGTTTTGAACAGTTCCACGATGCCCTGTAAATGAAATAAACATTGGTTGGGAGGGAGGATGAGGCTGTAAATACAGTAAATATTAGTTATTATGCCATTTATAATTTTTTTGTGTGAAAACCGTGTGTTTGTGAGGCTAAAAGTGGGGAAATTACGTCACCGTGCCTACGGACCCCTTCCCGCGGGCCGGCCCGGTCTCCGGAGACTGACGATTTTGGACGCCATTTTTTTTGAAAAAACGCCTGGAAACACAGTTTGCGACCATGATCCTGGCTTCTGGATACAAAAGGTAAGATATAATGCAAAAAAAAAATTCAGGCCCTGGGGATGGTTTTGCTCATTTCGGTGCCGCACCCAAAGTGTTAACAACAAAGAATGCATATAAAGGCTGCGTGACAAAGTAGTGCATTGTTATTTTTTCGCCAAGTTTGAAAATTATTGCAATAAGTTGTCTCTCTATTTTATAATGAGTTTTAAATGATTGCAAACAACTTTTTAATGTATGGCTGTATAATTCCATACACGAATTTCAATGACGAGAATAAAACGAGCACTACAGTCGGCGGTAGCTGCAGTGTAACCGCGATCGTGATGGTGATACAGGCTGACCAAGCAATGGAACAAAAACAAATACTGCTGTTAGAGAAATTACCCGACTCTCGGGTATTTCCAAGCCCATGTGGGGACTTCGTAATACTTTCAATAGTTTATTCCAGCAGAGACGGGTATTTTTACAGGTAAACAAGGTCTACAAGTGATAACACTGTTTTGTGATGCTCAGCTGTCGAGCTGTCTGCCATCGTCGTAAGCTCAGCACTGCGCAGTAATTAATGTTTGTTTCTTTTGACTGCGCGAATGCAATTAATTGAATGTTTTGTTTTGAAGTAATTGAATGACAAATAAATAAAGATGTCTGAAGACTGTGACAAAGAGATCGTAGACGATTCGGGCTCAAGTAGCCAAAGCTTTGTTGAATCAGATACGAATGACGATATGACGACAGATACAAAAGATGACACCGGTAGGGATACTTTAATTGTATCCGACAAGAGTTACTTAGGCTAATTATTATAATTATTAGATGATTTAACAAACTTTGAACTGATTCATTTTTACTTGGACTGCTTGTGTTTTTTTAAGAAAAACTTTAGGCCTAGTAATAATAACTATTTCTTGAAATTGTGAAAGGATGTACAGGAATTAAGATATAATTATAAATAAATAAATAAATAAACAATAACTTTATTCACCATTGTTACAACTTTTACATTAGAATTAGCCTATAATTAACTATAAATAAATACTTTTTAACCTAAAACAGAAATTTAATAAAATTTTGGTGAGTAATTTGGTTTCCCTAGGCAAATGCCTATAAGGGGTCACCTTGATTAAAACAAAAAAACTAAATTATTAAATGTATCAAAGATCAGGGTTGCTCATTTATTTACTTATTTATACTTCCAAATTCTTGATTATGATGAATGGGTCATCAGTACCTAGGCCTATTAAAAATGCTTTGGTTCAGACTCATTCAAACTTTGTGTGGAATTTTTCTAGTTTAATCCTCTTTAAGGTTATTGACCCATTACAGTAATGCAAGCTGTATATAACTCTTAACAGCAAATAACGCCACTCTGCATCGAATCGAAATTCTATGAATCGCATCGACGCATCGAATCGAAAAAAATTTGCTGCATCGCACACCCCTACTTCTTTGTTTGAAATTCATTGTTGGTGATGGTGATTTTATATTTTGATTAGGATTTTTGGGGCCATTTGCCATCACTGATTAGTAAAAAAACAAGTTTCACGACGTTTCGGGATTTGGAATCTGATCCCGTCTTCAGGTGGAACAAAACCTAGAACATAACAAGATTAGTAACACATAACCAGGAAAACCTGGACAAAAACACAGCTAAAACAGGGGGCGCTTTAAAATGTTGACCAACTTTCATTATAAGAGTTTTAAATGTCAATTGTAAGTTAACAGCTGATTACCTTCGGGTAAATTTTTAAGTCAGATTATAAATAAAAAAAAATAGATCTCTGCATCTGTAAACATGAACCAACTTATGAAATTAAAATAATTTTAAAATGCGCAAATTACACTTGGGACCCCTAGTACATAAATTATTTAAGAGTTTAGGGAGACATTGTGCGATCGCATCACAGTGAAGACACTGTAGTTCGGCGATCGCTCAAGGAAGGGGTTGGGCCCGGGAGGGAGTAAACAATTAGACGTGATATATGGTGGGAGGGGGGCGACGGTCGCCGATTTCGCCCAGGGCGGCAAAGTCCCTAAGGCCGTGCCTGCCCCCCTTACAGAAAATACACACAAAAATATATAAAAAACATAAAATATGAAAAGTAAAAGTATTAGTTCATGGGGCTCGTCGAGTTGATGAGGCAGCCGTGTACCAGAGTGTAACCGGCCATCACTCACTTCACCCTTCGGCTGGCGATCACCTTTCGCCACAGCCAGTTCTCTCAACATGTTCATGTTTATATGTCATATGCATTAAGTTTTATTGAGATATGTTGAGACATAAGGGAGATAAAGAATTTTACTTATTTCCTATAAGGATGACATTGGGACACCGTACTGTGTTTACCACTTTCAATATCTCGGTATCCAATGGGCATAGAGCAGTGATTCAAGATACAAAATTGTTTGTTCTTTTGAGCTGATTTCAATGGTGCTAACGAAAATTGGATTATTTTTATTTTTCTATTTTACAACCTCAAAAACCTCATTTTTGGGGGGGTTTATCCCCCTTTACCCCCCCCCCCTCCCCTTCCAGTGCTCCGAATGGGCTGGTTTACAAACTCCTCCGAATAATTACTGCTTTACACATCCAAGTCAAACTTCATTAAAATCGGACCATTTGTCTGTTAGCACAATAGTGGGCATAAAATGGTCCGATCTTAATGAAATTTTGTACAGACATGTAAATTGGTAATCACTTGGACGAATTTGGTCCAATCGGCCCACCGAAGGGGGGTCAAGAGGGATAAACCCCCCCCCAAAAATAGGTTTGAGTTTTTTACATGGAAAAATTATAAAGTAATCTAATTTTAGTTAACACCATTGTATTCGGCTTCAAAAAACAAACAACTTAGTATTTTGGATAATTGCTCTATGCCCATTGGTTACCTAGATATTGTAAGTGGTAAACACAGTACGTTGTCCCAATATCAACCTTATGGTGCAATAGTTCACAAATATTTACTTTGAAATTGTAAATAAACATTAATAATTATTTATCTATAATGTATGTAATCAGATGCTAGTTAATGACAAATATGTATTAATTATTATTTTACCATATAAATAAAATCAGAAGGAAATTTATTGTTTAGTTAATTTAAATCACTTGAGAAATTTAATTGCATAATACAATACCTTTGCCCATAGTTAATTTTAATGTAAGTTATTTATTAAGTAGGATTAAAGCTATCTCAAATAATTATTTCATATAATACCCAAATTTTCAAAAATGATCTCTTTTTAAATGTTTACCAAAAGTGGAAATCATACTTTAATGATTTGTGAACCCCAGTGCAGTGAAAACATTGCTACATTGTTACAACAAAGGAGATGAAGAGAGGAAGAGAATTTGGGAAGTCCAATTGAGAATGGCCTAGTGTTAACATCTTTCTGTAAGGACCTCTGTCCAAGTGTTAATTTATTTCCCATTAAAAAAGTATTAGGCCTTAATAAGCCTATATTTTGGTAGCCGGCGGTATACCTGGTCACAGTTGTCTCTTTTTGAATGGCCTAGAAGAAATATAGTGACCTGGGTGAAGAGTTAATACTTTGGTAAGATCTGCCCTTATTCATCTTTACCTCCATTGGACTAGCCTACCAGTGATTTTAAATTGATATTAAAATTAAATAAAGACTAAAGATGGTATATAGCCTACATACATCAAGAATAATTTTTGACATCAAGAAATTTATTAATAACCTTTGATTGGAGAAACTTTATAAATTTGACTCATAATAAAAATTTTCCCATCAAGACTATTGTTGAGGAAGACATACTGGTTTATAAACAAACTCCTTATTAGTGACTATTTTATAGAGATCACCATTATCCTTCCATAGACTTTCAAGCTATAATTACATTTGATAATTAACCATTTTCAAAATTAAAAGTATCAAAATATATTATCAAGTTAGATATTCAATGTTTCGGCCAGCACTTACCTTAGACCCGAACCAAGAGACTCTTGCCATCCTTGATAACTAGCCTGAGCATGATTCAAATATATTTTGTATAATCAGCCTTCAACTATAAGACCCCTAAATTTTGAAACTTTGTAAATCCCCTTTTTAGTTAAAAAGAGAGAAAGCTTGTGATTTAATTGTCAATAAACCTATATTTCTGTTGTATCTCAGCCTAATTATTTTAGAATAGCCTAGATTTAAGTATAAATAGGTAAAGAAGTAAGAGATATTATCCACTTACTTAATTCAATCCTAAACAATTAATTCAATCCTACTAACAATAACAAAAGAATCATTCTCAATAGATAGGAGAAGAAATATTGTTTATTTATTTACATATGAGCAGAGGAATAATAACAATTGGCGACCCAACGCGTTGGCGAACATTGAATATCTTAACGCTTAATTTGAGATAGCAAGTTAGGTAATTTTGTAATAATAATTATAGGCCTATTTAGCCAATAATCGATTTCACCTCATTTATTTTTAATTAAACTAACAAACATATTATTTATTTAATTAAATCCTAAGAAATAATTACTCACTATCTCATTTCAATATGTCCGACAAACAACACAAATACAATTTACGTTCGTCAACAACGCATCTCCGTACTGCCGACGCTAATGCAACGTCAACACAAAGCGACGCCAAGGAATGAATGAATGAAAGAAAAGTTTATTCCCATACAAACTTAAGCTACTGACATGAAAAATAACAAAATGATTGTAAACATAAATCGTTTATAAATAATAAACTAAACTAAAATATACATAATTGTTGTAGCCTTTAGTGAAAATGAAAGATAAGGAAATCAGCAGACATAGGCAGGTACTGCCTGTGCGTCCGCTGGGTTGCTTTACAAATTATAACTAAGACCACAAAATTGGGAATAATTAAAAAAATTTTAATAAGAATAGTTGAGGTTGAAGTACGGTAGGGAATTTAAAAGTTGCTATATCTGTTTTATGAAAAAATTCTTGACTAAACTCAGAACTTAAAATAAAAAATAAAAAAAACTTGAGTAAAGGTTGGTGGGAAATAACTATCCTGAATCCTGCCGGCAAGCAGGAGAGAGAGGTGCGGTCGGGGGGGGGGGGGGAGAAACAGTAGGTGCAAAGGTCGGGTCAGACACGTCTGTAATCGGCCGTGATGATAGCATCGGCGTTGTCCGTACCTAAGCTGAAGATAAATTCATTTACTCGGATTTTAAACAAACTTAGGGAGGGACATTCAAAAATCTTAAGGTTACTAAAAAAGTTACAAATATTGCGGTAAACTATGTGTGAGATGTAAAATGAGTTAGTCGTGGAAAAGGTGTAATTAATTGGCAAAACCGTGATTCCAATTTTTGAAGAATATCTAGTGTTGTGACTGTGGGAGATTTCTTGAAAAATGACGCCATGGTTTTTGAAAATATTAATTAAAATACTCTTTAGGTATAATTGACGAACTGTAAAGACAGATATTTCTGCAAACAGAGCGTCAGTCGGGTATCGTCTACATTTCCCAAACCCCATTTTTAAGACAGATTTTTGAGCTACATTTAAAGGTTCTAGTATACTTTTATAACACCCGCCCCATGCTATTATACCAAATGACAACAAAGATTGAACGTAGGCATAGTAAGCCATCTTTAATTCCTTAAATGTTAAAACTTCATTCATTTGTTTGAAAGCAAAAATAAATTTTCGGATTTTATTTCTCAAATAAAAAATGTGATCGTTCCATTTTAATCGCTCATCAAAAAATACACCCAAATATTTATATGAGTTTACCTTTTCTATAAAATCACATTTACAAACAGTACTACGGTAATCGTCACAGTCGTGAATGATGAGGTTATCTAAATCGTAATCTGTATTCTTGTTTATAGATATTGGCATGAACTTTGTTTTGGAAACATTTAAGGAGAGAACATTTTGACTAAACCATTTTTTTACTATCATAAGATCATGCATAGCCTTTTCTTTTACCTCGGGCCAGGTCTTTCCCTGGAGGAAAATGAGGCTATCGTCTGCAAATAAAAATAATTTTCCAAATAAATTTAATTTTGAGATGTTATTGATATATATTAAAAAAAGTACTGGCCCAAGATTGCTGCCTTGGACCACCCCGTAGTCTACTGGCATTCTATCGCTACTTATATCAAAGATAGAAACATACTGTGATCTATGTGAAAGGTAACTTGCGAACCAAGCGTGGGCGTTGCCCCGTATACCTATTTCTTCCATTTTACCAAGTAGTTTTGAATGATCTACAGAATCAAATGCCTTTTTCAAATCTAAAAAAATTAACAGTGGGTGATTTTTATCTGAAATCGCGTGATTCAATTCTTTATTAATATCAAACAAAGCATCTGAAATATTTTTGTCCCGACGAAACCCGTACTGGCGCTCGCTGAGAATATTATTTGTTTGTAGATAAAAAATTAATTGATCTTTCACTGCCTTCTCAATTATTTTAGTAAAAACGCTGAGCAAAGAGATTGGCCGGAAATTATTCTTGTTCGTGATGTCGTTCGATTTATATAATGGAAAAACTTTAGCTAACTTAAAACAATCTGGGAAAACACCTGAAATGAAACTATGGTTTACTATATGGAGCAGTGGATAACAAAGTGTGTCAAAGTTATTTTTTAGGACGTCGGCCGAGATACCATCATAGCCCGGTGCCGACCCTCCCCGCAAACTGTAAACGTAACGTCGCAATTCAAGTGCAGTGATCGGTTGAAGCGTAAAAGTGCTGTTTAGACGATAGTCAGAGTCGTTCAGAACTGAGTCCCCATTGCAACTAATCGCATCAGCCAATTCTTTACCTACGTTAGCAAAAAAAATATTAAAATCATCGGCTACTTTTTTCTGTGATGCATAAGTTAAGGGTTGAGTACTGGAGGTATATTTTTCAATTGGAAAAGAATCCTTTTTGTTTGATCTACCTGCTAATTCATTAATTATCCCCCAAAACTTTTTCGGATTTGTTGTGGATTCGTTTAGTTTTGATCGGTAATAATTACGTTTTGTTTGCTTTAGGTTATTATTAAGAGTTTGTTTAAGTTCTCGGTAGTAATTAAATAGTTCATAATTAAAAGGTTGTTTTTTAACTCTCTTATTCAGTTTATCCCTTAATCTAATTTGACGAATTAAGTCCCCCGTTATCCATGGTTTGAGTTTTTTAGTCCTAGATGAATTACACTTAAACATTTTCTTTGACGATTCAACACAATTAACGATAATTTTATTAAAGTTATTGGCGCAAAGGCGCGAAGGACGATGCAAGCAATAAAACGATGGCAATTTGGAGAAACCACCGGGATAATTGACATCAATCTTGAAACTAGTAACGACGTAAGGCTAAACAACGAAAATATTATCCGGGTTGACGAATTAAATTCCAATAACAATTCTCGCGACGGAGAAGAAACAATCTCGATCGCAAGTATAAATGAGGAACAAGATAAATCCGCCATCTTGCCACAACCGTTCCAAATACAATACCAAATGATCAGTGCTGCCACTACTAGCCCAGCGAATGTCCCTGCTTTTTACCTGCCGCACGGCATTTCCCTGCACACTCAGCCAATCAGAGAACGAATTTCAAGCTCACATACTATTCCTACCGTACTGTCTACAAGCGTTACGACACACATGCGCACGATGAACGTAATGAATCCACCAATCACAAAAAGCCTTATAGGAGCAAAACACACGATTACTTCGTCATCTGATCCTTTTGATCGAATAGCACAGATGATAACATCTCTTAAAGTTGAAATTAAATCCGAAATTGAAACACAAAATGCAAATCTTAAATCTAAATTTGAAACACAAAATGCTAACATTAAATCTCTCAGATCTGACATGCAAGTACAAAATGCCAATCTTAAAGCTCAAATTAAATCTGAAATCGAATACAACATACAATCCCTTAGATCTGAAATTGAAACCAACAATAATACACTCCGAGCTGAAATGCACACACAATATTCCCAACTCAGAGGACAAATTTCACAAATCACTAATGAACAAACCAACATTAGGATCGAAATCAATAATTTCAAACAAGAAACCAGCAAAACAATTGAATCCAACCACCATAAAACTCAAACAGAAGTACGAGAACAAATCAACTTAGTAAAATCGGAGCTAATGCCAAACATTACGGCAAATGAAACCCAAATTAAAGAATTAAAAGAATCAGTACAAGAATGTCAGAAACAGATCTCCGACTTACCATTAAAACCTAGCCTCCAAATTCAACAAACGCCAAATCCAATCAATGTGGTATGCAACGGTAGGACCGCATTTACAACAGACATCGCTTGTCCTAAGTTCAATGAAAAAACACATAGTTCGCAAGAGTTCCTCAGCAGGATGAAACGCTATTATGAGAAGATCTTGCAGTCAAACCCAACAAACGACGACACCGAGTCCCTAATTGATCTTATAGAAAACTGTATGGAGGGGCACGCGTCAAAATGGTTCCATCTGATAAAGGGTGAAATTGAAACTTGGGATGATTTTCAAACATTATTTAAATTGAAGTATTGGAACCGGGATATCCAACGGGGCGTGAAACAACGTATTGAAAACGAAAAATATCGACCTAACGGACGCCTCAGTCGATCCGAGTACTTCATCGAACGTGTATTGACACTAAAATCCCTGAATCCGCCATTGGATGAAGAAGAGATTGTCACCTGTATGACCGATCATTTTGGAGAATTAATCCAGAACGCATATCGCGTACAGAACATCCGTACGATTACCGAATTTGAAGCCTTATTGCAGCGAGAAGATTTGAAGGAACAAGCACGGAGACCAAATTATCGCCAGCGGGAAGACCACGAAAATAGGAGTGAAAAAGCTACCGAGCAGAATAGACCAAACCAAACCCACAACAATGAACAAAACCCACAATTTCAAAAAGGAAATATTGACAACAGAGCCTATCACAATAGCAATAAATACCATCCATACAACAGGAAACAATACGGAAACCAAGACAATAGATATCAACAGAGGAATGACGATCGTGGTAGACACTCGTACAACCCAAACTACCAGAGACGATTTAACAATGGACAACAAGAGCGTCAGCCGCAGAATTATAATCGACAACCGTCACAACACGAATACCCGACACCCGAACAGGAACGTGTATGTGCTGCCATCACGGGAGAAACTATACCACCGCCTGAAAACCAACATGAACAAGATTTAAACTGAGGAGCACTGAAGCTACTACTGACCTCAGAACCAATACTTACAACCCAGATAAGAACAACTTAGTATCCTCAGTGCCACAAAACAAACTCGGAATCGAGAGGTCAAATGGAAATATAAGAGATGTAAATAATGAACAAAATGTAAATAGTTCCCAATGTTTGAAGTTAAGCAATATATATTGTGATAAAGAATTCTTATTAATGGAGGATGTTGAGTACGATACGAATATTACCACACCCCATAAATGCCCAGAAATTAAAGTAAAAATAAAAGAAAAGGAAATATCAGCACTAATTGATACAGGATCGAACGTCACATGTTTATCTGAAGAATGGTACATACAAAACAGAAATGAATTAGGAAAAATTGAAGAACTACCTGTGAACAACACCCACAATAAAACAGCAACCAATGAAAAATCCCGAAGAATTTCGAAGATAATAATGATTCCACTCACAATAAACCAGCAAACCATTTCAACACAGATGTTAATAGTACCAAAGTTGATACAACCATTAATAATTGGGACTGATACACTCAGCGCTTGGAAGATGAATATTAATTTTGATAAAGGAGAAATGAATATGAATATAAATGGTCATGAAATAAAAATTAAATTCAATAATACAAATAAAACTGGAGTTTTATGTCAAATAATTACTAATGATGAAGATGATGATTATTTTGAAGATTATTACAATGAATGTTCATACGACAAGTATCCCGAAGACGAAGAAATACGTCTACCTGCGTCGAGTGAATTAGACCCTGAAGCTATTAATAAATCCCTAGAAAATAATACAAACATAAATGACGAGCAGAAACAACAGCTAGCAGAATTGTTATCAAATTTTCGAAATGTCTTCTCTGACAAACCAGGTTTATGCAACAAATACCAGCATGTATTAAACGTTAAAAATCCACAAAATTTCAAATGCCATACTTATCCGGTACCACTAATACATCAAAATGCAGTTATGCAAGAAATTAAAAATATGGAAACCTTAGGAATCATAGAACGGACCTTACTATGTGACAGCATTAAGGAAATACTAAACTCCCATGCAAGATTAGTGATAAACAGTGTTAAAACAATTCAATAAATAGTGAATAATTTACCTGGACAACTAGTGTTGCCAAACAAATAAAGTGAAATATATAGTTCCTGAGGGGATAGGAGGACTCCAACCAACGGAGATGAAAAGTGTTTAATTTAAAGTGGGTTGAAGACGATAAACTAAAACTTTTAACACTCTCTACACTTTAATGTGATATGGTTATGACAGGAAACATCTTTTAAAATTGTAAATAGTTAGGTCATATCATTCATTTAGTTTTAAGAAAGTTAATAATTAATTGAAGAAGTATTTCCACCCATAGTTACAAACGATTGTTATATTTAGTGTTATTTTAAAAATATTTGTTCCTATTTGTATCAAGTTTTCATTAATTTCAATTCTTTAAATTAATTCAACTCTGAGGGGATATTGCAATAGTTCACAAATATTTACTTTGAAATTGTAAATAAACATTAATAATTATTTATCTATAATGTATGTAAACAGATGCTAGTTAATGACAAATATGTATTAATTATTATTTTACCATATAAATAAAATCAGAAGGAAATTTATTGCTTAGTTAATTTAAATAACTTGAGAAATTTAATTGCATAATACAATACCTTTGCCCATAGTTAATTTTAATGTAAGTTATTTATTAGGTAGGAATAAAGCTATATCAAATAATTATTTCATATAATACCCAAATTTTCAAAAATGATCTCTTTTTAAATGTTTACCAAAAGTGGAAATCATACTTCAATGATTTGTGAACCCCAGTGCAGTGAAAACATGTGCTACATTGTTACAACAAAGGAGATGAAGAGAGGAAGAGAATTTGGGAAGTCCAATTGAGAATGGCCTAGTGTTAACATCTTTCTGTAAGGACCTCTGTCCAAGTGTTAATTTATTTCCCATTAAAAAAGTATTAGGCCTTAATAAGCCTATATTTTGGTAGCCGGCGGTATATCTGGTCACAGTTGTCCCTTTTTGAATGGCCTAGAAGAAATATAGTGACCTGGGTGAAGAGTTAATACTTTGGTAAGATCTGCCCTTATTCATCTTTACCTCCATTGGACTAGCCTACCAGTGATTTTAAATTGATATTAAAATTAAATAAAGACTAAAGAAGGTATATAGCCTACATACATCAAGAATAATTTTTGACATCAAGAAATTTATTAATAAACTTTGATTGGAGAAACTTTATAAATTTGACTCATAATAAAAATTTTCCCATCAAGACTATTGTTAAGGAAGACATATTGGTTTATAAACAAACTCCTTATTAGTGACTATTTTATAGAGATCACCATTATCCTTCCATAGACTTTCAAGCTATAATTACATTTGATAATTAACCATTTTCAAAATTAAAAGTATCAAAATATATTATCAAGTTAGATATTCAATGTTTCGGCCAGCACTTACCTTAGTCCCGAACCAAGAGACTCTTGCCATCCTTGATAACTAGCCTGAGCATGATTCAAATATATTTTGTATAATCAGCCTTCAACTATAAGACCCCTAAATTGTGAAACTTTATAAATCCCCTTTTTAGTTAAAACGAGAGAAAGCTTGTGATTTAATTGTCAATAAACCTATATTTCTGTTGTATCTCAGCCTAATTATTTTAGAATAGCCTAGATTTAAATATAAATAGGTAAAGAAGTAAGAGATATTATCCACTTACCTTAATTCAATCCTACTAACAATAACAAAAGAATCATACTCAATAGATAGGAGAAGAAACATCGTTTATTTATTTAATAAAATATCAAAGGTAAACACATAAAAAGAGAGGATAATAACAATGGGAATAAATAAGTAAAATTCTGTATCTTGCTTATTTCTCAACATATATGTTGATGAAACTTAGTTTGTGCCTTCATATAGATGAGATCTAATGTATATTAGCCTAAAACCCCCGATATTTCCATTTTCGTGGGAGCAAACCTGCATATTCATCCCCAATGTTATCCTTATGGGAAATACAAAAAAATGTTATATCTTCCTTATTTCTTAACATATCTTGATAAAACTTGATATATGGCATCTTATTGTTCAGATCTACTAAATATTGTATTAAAACCACCCAGATTTAACATACCTGTTGCAGCAAACCTGCATACTCATTCCCCATGTCAATCTTTAGGTGCTTACAAAAACATATCATATCTTGCTATGTTGGTTTGAAATATGTTTTTATGCATTTGAAATTCGCTGAATATGCAGGTCTGCTGCAACGGTGGTATTTCATACTTATTCAGTTAAAAATAGATAAATTTGGAGAAACAGTCATAAAAATAATTAGTTTAAAGAAAAATAAAATAATATCAGCATTAAAT
The DNA here is from genome assembly GCA_035578135.1 of Flexamia atlantica. Lineage (NCBI taxonomy): Eukaryota > Metazoa > Arthropoda > Insecta > Hemiptera > Cicadellidae > Flexamia > Flexamia atlantica. The sequence continues at coordinate 50,760,714 of JAQJVK010000005.1, read as the reverse complement.
TTTGTTATAAAAAGCACATAATTAAATTTCTTAAAAATACACAGATCAACTGAATTGAAGTATGATGAATTAATGTTATCTAAAACTACCTACAGGAGACTCTCTTATCCGGACACCTTTAAACTGGACATCGGTTTATCCGAACTACACTCCAAGGAAATTACATCTTTTTAATTGGATGATTTTTATCAACTCATTGGTTCAACTGGACTTGATCGGCAGGAAATGGAAGGTGCTGTATCAACAATTCTCATGGGAAAGATTTGAGGAATAATATGTGGCACCCATCACAGACTGTAATGCTTGTTTGTTTGTTTGTTTGTTAAAAATACAGAGAGTTATAAATACTAGTGTTTTATGTTTACATCAATTATCCCCCCATTAGTGTTGACTGTCATTTTTACTATTTTTTCTTAATTCTTCCTATTTGCTTAAACACTATGCAAGACGGTAACAAGTTTATGGGAACATCAGTTTAACCAGACAAACCGTTATCCGAACAGGTCTCGTTCCCGAGGTGTTCGGATAAGAGGGAGTCTCCTGTAATTACTTCTAGAATAGTCATAAGTGGTTAGTTTTTGAAGTGGAAAGATTGATACAATTATTTTTCTTAAATTGTCAGGTGGAAAGCGAAAAGGGACCTCTTGTCGGCGAAGAAAAATTTTCAGTACAGCCGATATAGCCGATTAGGGTAAAAAATATCGAAATCGGGTCTCTATCTATTGTTATACTTCATTTATCATAGAACAGGCCTGCAGCGGTTCGACAGGAAATATCGAATCTAAGTTAATAGGTCGAAATAAATCATTTTGTTAGCCTCTGCATGGCTTGAGAAAAGAGCCCTCTTGAAGCTCAATGTTATTTCGCCATAACGACAAGAGGTCCCATTTCCAACATGTACTTCGTAAGCAGATTTTGGTCCAAAACATTAACTCTCCTGAATTCTAGCGGAATTTTAGAGAACTACAATGAAGTTTGATGTAAAGAAAACACAATTTCTCGCCAATTTCATTTGGTCCTGACAAGAGGTCCCTTTTTATGAACGTTATTTTGGCTACTAAACTTTGCCTTTTCAAGATAAACTTTGTCTTTTCAAGAGACTATACATATGTAGGGTAGTAATAGTTTTTTATTGTAATAAATGAGCAATTAATTATGTATTATTGCTCCTTGAATGCCTCAATGATGAGCAAAATTAAATATAAACAGAGTAATTTGATTACAAAAGATAGTGTTGGGAATTTTTGTTTTTGTGGCTGCAGCACTGATAGCAGTGCAGCCTGTCAGGTGACCCTGTGTTATCGCAGTAGTCTTATCAGTGTGGGTTCTACGGTTGTTTGATGATAAAAAACTTTATAAAACAATGAGATAACAGTAAAATATTCAGTTTTAAAAAGGGACCCCTTGTCGTTATGGAGAATAACATAGGGCCGACAAGAGGTCCCTTTTCTGGAATACGACTTTTTACGACATGCTTCGATAAAAATATTATTTTTCTGAAAACTACTGTTAGTTGACACAAAAATTGGTATTCCCTTAAAAGAAGACATTATAAGCTTTCTTTTAATACCAAAATAATTTCTTAAATACGAAAAATATATATTTAATGCTTATTTGAAATGTTCAAATCGATTTTTTTCAAAATGACCCGTTTCCCTAACGGGTCATTTTGAAAAAAATCAATTTGCTAACGGAAAAAATCGCTAGGGAAAAATCGTTTCCCTAACGAAATTTCAAAGTCCTATAACTTTACCAAAGGAAATCGTAGACTCATGGGACTTGCGCCAAATTGTTAGGAATTAAATGAGGAATTCAAATATATCAATAACTCAAAATCAAAAATTCCCGACAAGAGGTCCCTTTTCGCTTTCCACCTCACAATTACTTAACTATTTGTAATATAAATATTCCATCAACCTGTCTGACTTATTTTTCCTTTTTGTTTTATTTAACCAGATGTTCATATTGTAATCTGAATATTTACAAACTCATGTTTCTTTGCAATACCATGTTTGTTTCTGTGAATTAAAAACCTAATTTAATTCAGGTAAATCATTCTTTTTTATTCCCTCACTTATATATCTATTTTAATTCACAAATGTACTAGATTTAATTGAAACATGGATAGAATTTTAAGACCTGCAAGATTTTGTGTAAATCCAAATGATGTAAATGCTTGTCAGGAATGGAGGCATTTCTTAATGATGTTTGAAAATTTCGTAGCCTCAGCTGAAATAAAGGAACAAGACAAATTTAGAGTATTAATTAATTTTATTTCACCTTCAGTTTATGAATTTGTAAACGACTGTAAAGACTATTCTGATACTATTGATGTTCTTAAACGATTGTATGTAAAGCCTGTCAATGAGATGTTCTCACGCCACAAACTCAAAACCCGACATCAAGAACTCGGCGAGTCCATTGACGCTTACATAGATTCTCTCAAACGTTTGTCTAAAGATTGTAATTTTAAAGCTGTCAGTGCTGAAACGAATAGGGATGAGTATATAAGAGACACATTTATAGAAGGACTGTATGCATCACATATCCGACAGAGATTGTTAGAGAACTTTATTTTAACTCTAGATGAAGCCGTTTCTCAAGCTAGGGCTTTAGAACTTGCACAGCACCAATCTCAGCAGTATTTACAAGGGTTTTCTCAACCTACTGTTAACTCGGTAACTTCAAACTCCTGTAATAATAAAGATCAAACTCCTAGCACTCATACATTTAAATTAAGGCCTCCTACTCCTGAAAATGAAAACTCCTGAAGTTGTTTCTTCTATCAATCAATCGTGTTATTTCTGTGGATTACGAAAACACAATAGGGCTGTGTGTCCCGCTAGAGATACGATTTGCATGGGATGTGGCATTAAGGGCCACTACAAAAAGGTCTGCAGGAGGAGTAAAAGTCAGTCTTTAAAATCAAATGCATTAATTCAATCAAAATGTATAGCTTCAGTTCCTTCCTGCCTTAGTAAAGCTGTAGTTCCGATTACATTAAACAAAATAGAGGCGTTTGCTTTAGTAGATACAGGGAGTTCTGGAAGTTTCATAAATCAAAGTTCGGCTCACAGATTCAATATTCCTATAATTCCGTTTAAAGGAAGAGAAGAAGTTTCTATGGCTTCTACTACTTTGCATTCTTCTATTAAAGGACATTGTAAGGTCGATTTGAAACTACAGGATTTCACGTATAAAGGGGTAATGTTAAGTGTCCTTAAAGACTTGTGCTCTGACGTGATTGTGGGTCATGACATTTTAAAGAGACACTCAAGCTTACAAGTTCAGTTTGGAGGAAAAGAGTCTTCTCTAAACATTTGTAGTGTAGCTGTAGCCAATGTAGAACCAGCTGAATTGGTTTCAAATCTATCTCCAGATTGTAAACCTATCTCAATTAAATCGCGAAGACATTCTGCTTTTGATACTAAATTCATGAAAATGAAATCCAGTCCTTGTTGAAAGAAGGAATAATCGAGGAATCTAAGTCTCCTTGGCGTGCACAAGTCCTTGTTGTATCATCTGAAAACCATAAACGACGTATGGTCGTGGATTATTCTCAGACTATCAATCGCTTTACAGAACTTGATGCTTTCCTGCTCCCTCGAATTGACGATATTGTAAATAAAGTAGCTACTTACAAGATCTATAGTTCCATCGATCTAAAGAGTGCATATCATCAAATCCCGATCCAAGAAAAAGACATACAATATACAGCTTTTGAAGCTTGTGGGAAATTATATCAATTTACACGTGTTCCTTTTAGAGTTAGGAATGGGGTTCCAGCTTTCCAGCGAATCTTATCCAACATAATTACATCTGAAAATCTTGAAGGTGTCCTAGTTTACTTGGATGATATAACAGTCTGTGGCCACGATCAATCTGAACACGACAAAAACTTGGACAACTTCATGAAAGCTGTTGCTAAGTACAATCTTACCCTATATGAAAAGAAATGCTGTTTTTCCACAACTACCATTCACCTTCTAGGGTTTGTAATAAGTCATAAATCTGTAAGACCTGATCCAGATCGTTTGCAGCCCCTGCGAGATTTGCCTATTCCTAACAATGCCGGTTCCTTGCGTAGAGCTCTTGGAATGTTCTCACATTATTCTCAATTTATTCCCAAGTTCTCAGAAAAGATTAGATGCTTGAACAGGAGCTCTTTTCCGCTAACTGACTCAGCTAAAACAGTTTTTAATCAGCTTATACAGGACATTTTAAATGCTGTAGTTTCTTCCATTGATGATGAAGGTATGTTGACAGTTGAAACTGATACGTCCGATCACGCTATAGGGGCTGCATTGACTGTAGATGGTCGGCCTGTTGCCTTCTTCTCAAGGACGCTCACAAGCTCTGAACAAAGGCACTCATCAGTTGAAAAAGAGGCTTACGCAATTGTGGAAGCAGTAAGGAAATGGAGACACTATCTTAAGGGTAGACATTTTCGTTTGATAACTGATCAACGTTCAGTATCTTTTATGTTTGATGATCGTCACTATGGAAAAATAAAAAATGATAAAATAATGAGGTGGAGAATCGAGTTGTCCTGTTTCAAATATGAGATAATTTATAGAAACGGAAAGGAAAACAAAACAGCAGACACATTATCCAGAATTTGTTCTTCTGTAGGTACAAACTTATCTCAACTCATATCACTTCACAAGGCATTATGTCATCCAGGGGTGACAAAGATGTATCACTGGTCTCGCAATAAAAATCTCCCCTATTCTCTGGAAGAGATCAGGAAGATAACTTCTTCTTGTCGAGTTTGTTCAGAAGTCAAGCCTCGATTCCACAAAAATGAAGGACATCTTATTAAAGCTACACAACCATTTGAGAGGCTCAACTTAGATTTTAAAGGTCCACTTCCATCATCTACAAGAAATCATTATTTACTAATTATCGTAGATGAATATTCACAGTTTCCTTTTGCCTTTCCAACACAAGACATGACTGCTAGTACGGTAATATCCAAACTTAAGGAGCTCTTCTCCATTTTTGGTATGTCAGCTTATATACATTCAGACAGAGGAACAAGTTTTATGTCTCTAGAATTGAAATCATTCTTAAGTGCTTTGGGAGTAGCTACAAGTCGCACTACAGGGTACAATCCACAAGGTAACGGACAAGCTGAAAGATACGTAGGTGTCATTTGGAAGTCAATTGAGTTAGCTTTGAGAAGCAAACATTTACGAATCAATGACTGGGAAGAAGTTTATCAAGAGGCTCTACATTCCATCCGTTCACTTCTGTGCACATCTACTAACACGACACCTCATGAAAGATTGTTCCTCTTCCCTCGTAGATGTTGTAATGGAAATATCACACCTTCTTGGTTGATGAACCCTGGACCAGTCCTCATGAAACGACCCCTGAGGCATTCAAAATACGAGCCATTGGTTGAAGAGGTATTTCTACTTGAAGGAAACCCCCAATATTCCCATGTGCGATTTCCAGATGGAAGAGAAACAACTGTCAGTTCAAGACATTTAGCTCCAGTGGGAGAATCACAAGATACTGCACATAAAACGCTTGATAACGAAACAGAAATGATTTCTGAGGAACTTGAAAATCTTTCGGAAGGCAATCCTGAGGTGGTTCCAATCAGAAGAAGCTCTAGAGACAGACGACCACCTAGGCGATTAAATGATTACATTATCTCCTAGGAAGGGAAGAATGTAATATAAATATTCCATCAACCTGTCTGACTTATTTTAGCGAATTTTCCCTATAGGGAAGAAGCTATTACTGTAGGTCTCATGGTAAGACCTAAGCGCGGGACCATCATGATTTTTCGTTTTGGTGCCCCCAGATATCAAAAACACCATTCGTTCAAATTTGTATATATATATATACAGGGTGTTTCGAAACTCTCTCCCGAAACTCCGTGGGCACGTTCCTTAGGTCAAAACAAACAAAAAATGTCATATAAGTATAGTGTCTATCTCGCTCCGTTTTCCGTCTGTGAGTCTGTTTGTGTTTTTCAATTAAAACTGTATAACTTTGAAACGGCTTGAGTTAAATTATTGAAACTTGGTACGTAAACTATAGTTAGTGTGGCCAAAATTTTTACCAATTTTCAATATTTTATCTTTTGGAATTTCAAAATGGCGGCCTTTTAAAAAATTAATTCATTAATATCTAAAAAAGTTGACAAGTTAACACTATTCTTTTGACTATACATTTTATTTGCCATTTCATTACAAACATAACGACACTTCATTTATTAAAATCGGACAATAAACAAGCGAGATACAGCGATTTAAGTAAAGCATGTCATGGCATTTTCCGTCCAGAGGCCGGCCCGCGAGACCGTGGCGCCCCGCGCCGCGCTGCAACAATGACGGTCTCGCGCTAGTCGCGTGGAATATGCCATGACATGCTTTACTTAAATCGCTGTATCTCGCTTATTTATTATCCGATTTTAATAAATAAAGTGTCGTTATGTTTGTAATGAAATGGCAAATAAAATGTATAGTCAAAAGGATAGTGTTAACTTGTCAACTTTTTTAGATATTAATGAATTAATTTTTTAAAAGGCCGCCATTTTGAAATTCCAAAAGATAAAATATTGAAAATTGGTAAAACTTTTGGCCACACTAACCATAGTTTACGTACCAAGTTTCAATAATTTAACTCAAGCCGATTCAAAGTTATACAGTTTTAATTGAAAAACACAAACAGACTCACAGACGGAAAACGGAGCGAGATAGACCCTATACTTATATGACATTTTTTGTTTGTTTTGACCTAAGGAACGTGCCCACGGAGTTTCGGGAGAGAGTTTCGAAACACCCTGTATATGTGTCTGTAAGCACGATAGCGCTCGCAAAAATGGTCCGATTGGAATGAAATTTGGCATAGGCGTGAAAGTAGCAATTATTCGGATGAGTTCGAAAACCAGCCCGATCGGACCACTGGAAGGGGGGGTAAAGGGGGATAAACCCCCCCAAAAATGGGTTTTTTGGGGTTTTCACATATAAAAATCAAAATAATCCAATTTTAATTAGCACCATTGAATTCAGCTCGAAAAAACAAACAATTTAGTATCTTGAATCATTTCTCTATGTCCATTGGTTACCGAGATATTGTAAGTGGTAAACACAGTACGTTGTCCCAATGTTAACCTTATGGGAAATAAGTAAAATTCCATATCTCGCTTATTTCTCAAAATATCTTAATAAAACTTGGTTTGTGGCTTCATCTAAATAAGATCTAATGTATTTTAGTCTAAAACCCCCGAAATTTCCATTTTTGTGGCAGCAAACCTGCATACTCATTCCCCATGTTATCCTTATGGGAAATAAAAAATTCTATATCTTCTTTATTTTTTGACAAATCTTGATAAAAGTTGCTATATGGTTTCTCCTAGTTCAGATCTACGAAACATTGAATTGAAAACACCCAGTTTTAATGGACCTGTTGCAGCAAACCTGCACACTCATTCTCCATGTTATTCTTATGGAGCTTACAAAAACATGTTAAATCTCACTTTCTTGGATTGAAACATGTTCTTTTGCCTTTGAAATTCGCTGAGTATGCAGGTCTGCTGCAATGGGGGTATTTCCTTTTTGTTTTATTTAACCAGATGTTCATATTGTAATCTGAATATTTACAAACTCATGTTTCTTTGCAATACCATGTTTGTTTCTGTGAATTAAAAACCTAATTTAATTCAGGTAAATCATTCTTTTTTATTCCCTCACTTATATATCACTATTGTTACATTGTGATATTCAATTAAATAATTTAAAAACATTATCTTAGAAAAATAGCAATTTTGAGTGTAGCATATATTATTAGTGAGTTAATTAGTTCACTGAACTACCACTGCAGTAGCTAGACGCACCTGCTGGACTAAGACTGACTGAAAATGTTTGTTCCGAAATGTCAGCTAGCAGTTTTATCGTCTGTAGAACTGTTGTGTTTTAGGTTAAAATCAAAGTATTAATAGTGAATAATTATTACTTGGGTTATTTTTTAACGACTGCCTATTTTTACTGAATGAACTCTAGTTATGGATGATGAGCCTAGATGTACTTGGATGTTTTTCCACAAAATTACTAAATAGAAATTATAATTCCTTATTTATTTTCTATATTTCTTTCCTTAAATATAAAGAAAAACTGTTGTATTGTGGGGATGGAACTACTCAAACATTTTTGTAATTGCTTCAGTATTTGTAAGTTCGAGTACTCGCCCAACCCTAGGAGGATTTGATAGTTTGGGATGTTTGGGTGAATAGCTTAACAAGGTCTACCCTGCAATAATATTATTACTAGGTAAAGTAAATGAAAATAAAGTCAGCAAAAAGTAGACATACACGAGGTGTGGGGGTAGTGGTGGACGGAGCCGCCCGCCTTGGTTACGAGCCTCTGCCAGAAGGTGGAGAGGGAAGGGTCACCAGAGAGCGCCAGCAGCAGAGTGCGGCCCCGCAGCGGAGTCAGACTGCGGGGGTTGACGAGGCAGCCGCGAGCCAGCGAGTAACCGGCCATCATTCGCTTTACTCCTCGGCTGGCGATCATCTCCCGCCACGTTCGGTTCTGACGATCAATCGGTCAAAATTGATTCACTTTATATAAATAACTAGCTGATAACCCCGGGCTTGCCCGGGGGATTATTTTTTCATGTTGTGTTCTTGTTGCTTCTTAGTGCTGCATTCTTTTAGTAGTCATAGTAGCTATTTCTGATAGTAACCGTAGCAACAATTCAAAGCACTCCCAAAATCCTTGACACAGGTCCCTTTAGGACAATCCTGCGTCCTTTTTCCCTTTAAGATATCAAAACCAAACCACATAGTGCACATCATGAGATTTCATGTTTCAATTTGACACCAAGCTCAAGTGTCTATGATATGTAGTTTTAGCTGTAGCCCGAAATATACCAACACAACTCTTTTTATCTATATTGATTGATTAGCAGCATTTAATGAAGGGGTCCCCCGTAAAACGTTCTAAACGACAAAAACCTAGTTTTGAGTAATCAAGGGTTAAAAGTTGAATTCTAAAATTAACGGTTTTTTAAGGTTAGAACTTATAATCATGTATAATCTTTTAACACCCTATTTATAACATCATAATGTAGCATTATATTGAATTTGTACTTGCTATAAAGCATTTTAAAACATTTTACGTGTTTTTTTAGGGGTTATAACGTTCTAAATGACTGGCGCTTGGAACGTTTTCTGACGGACTGCTCTTCTACTTTGGAAGAAAACATGAGGGAGGGTAGGAATACCAACAGAAACAAAAGTAAAACTGAACATAAAACAATTTTATTGATGTAAAAGTACAAAAACGTAATGTTGTTAATAAAACGTGATACGTCATTTTGCTTAAAGTTATCCACATGTGCCGCTTAAAACGTTATTCTACCCACCTCTTTTGGGGGCAATTTCCAGGCCTTGGCTTCTTATTTTTTTAAATATAGGGTAATCCAGCTTTTCTATATTCAATCCTGGTCTTATCCTTCCACTTTCCAATATTTACATCACGTCTTTTATTTTTATTTATGCGATTTTGGTCCTTGGGTGACAGCACAACGACCGGCGGGGATTCCATCTTTCGGCGAATAGAACGTTATTACCCAGAATGCAGTCTCAGTCTCGCGAAGCACACAAACTTTGACAGACGAAATCAGGGCTACAAACTCAAATATCTTCAAAACAAAATATACCACGGTGTAGCTCATGTCCTGGAGAACCTTTTTCACTGAATATCTCCGATTTGGAAATTTTGTCGCTTAGAACATTTTACGGGGGACCCCTTCAAATGTTCAATTTAAAAAAGATAAACATGGGCAATCTAACGTCTCTGTGGTTAAGGCATTTGCTGGCTGTGATTATAAATTTACTAGTTGAGACTAAATTAACAAATCATTAGCAGAAAAAAGTCAAACAAATAATTTTAAAAAGGTTCCGGTGACATAAAAACTCATGAACCACCACACACCACTAGCTCTCACCAAAATGGTCAAGAGAGTCTTGATTAATCTGTAATTATTAGTGATGGTCAAAATCAGGAATTTTGAATCCCAAATCCGAAACCGAATCTCCAAAAATCAAATTCTGAATATCGAAGCTCAAATTGAAAAAATGATTTGCCCGGGTATTCAAATCTATAAGTATAAAAGAGGATGTTGGTATATATATTTGTATACATATATATATATATATATAGTTGGCATTGATAAACTCAGACACCGCAGGACCGACGGCCACAACACTTGGTACATACATGTAGAATTTCATGGAGTAGGTTTATACACCATAAATTTCATGATAACTTTAAGGGCACCGTCCCCCCCCCACCGACCGTCCCCCCCTGGGAATAACCCTGGGACCGTCTTAAAGGTACCCATGTCAGGGATTTTGAAAGAATTTTAGTTAGATTTGTTTACTAACAAATCATATGAAAGTAAGATTTAAAACAGGTGATGTAAAATAATGGTAAATTATGTTTTGTTCTGCTATTTAATAATATTTGATTATGAAGATTTGTTTCTTGGTGCCAGATGGTTAATGAATTAGACTTTTGCATATATTTTAAATGCAATAACTATATAAAATGCTGCACTACAATTATATATTTTACTTTATGTTTTAATATAACAATAAAATAAATCACTGACTAGAAATAATTAAAGGACCTGGCCTGCCTTCTTCATAACAGCTGTTGTTGAAAGAGGTGGAGTGTGCAACTGTTAACTATTTATTTTATCTACAGCATTTTCAAAAATTGTCGGGACGGCTTTTCCACTTTTTTGTGCAATATAGACCCTAACAGATTTAGTCAGCATTTTCAAAAATTGCTAGAATAGAAATTGAATAGAATTTCTAGGCATGTTCTATAGCTTTACCCACACATATACCTTCATGAAGCAGAAAAACGTTCTTAGAATTCGCTGAGTGCGCAGGTCTGCTAGGATGGGGATAAATAATATTATACTATATTATAATATTATAATATAGTACCACTATATACTATAGATACGAGCAGTTTCAACGCCCCGCCGAAGAAGCCAATGGTGCCCCATGATCATCATCAGGGTAAGCTCAGGTCGTGCAGTAAGCAGAAATGACCATAAATGCTTCACGGTGTTTGACTTAGGGTAAGCCAGTCTAGGTAATCTAGCTTCTCAAGTGTGTGAGTGCAATCCTCTCCACTTCATAATAAGACCAACTGGGCAGCCGACACAAACAGCACTTGCAAGAGGGAGGACGCCGATACTGGGCATGTGCCTACCGAGGGCAGCGATACCCTTAGGGCCTTTGTCGGTGGGGGGCTGGATATGGTCGTAGTTTTAGTAAAGACAGGCCCTTTAGACAGGGATAGGATACTCCCGTTGCAGCAGACCCGAGTACTAAGCGAATATTTAAAAACATTTTTCTGTTTCATGAAAGAACATTTAACATGTATAAAGAAATGTGTTTTTACAACAAGAAGAATATATGACAAAAAAAACTGTATTTTTGAAGAGTGATACCGTATGTTGTATTTTTATCATGGGCGAAGCCACGGGTCCTGCTAGTTCAATAAAAAAAAAATAAACAATCAATAACTTAATTTACCTTTTTTATATAAGTTTGTATTTTATTTATATTTAACAATTTCATTGAGTTACGAGTTTTATTTATTTTTTATTTTGGAATGTGTTTTTAATGTTTGCTATTTTGTCAATTGCATATAAGTTCATACTTTTTCACTTAAATTTATTTCTAGGAATTTTGTGAGTTGGTAAGGTACTTATGACATTGTTTAAGGTACTTATGACATTGTTTTTAACCTAATGCTATTATTGTAATAAAATAAAATAAATTTTGTGAACGAGCATTTCCTGAAGCCTTAGGGAAGACTAAAATCCCGTCCCGTCCCGTCCCGAATTTAAGGGAGAAGAAAAAAATCCTGTCTCGAACTGAAAATCCAATCCCGTCCATCCCTAATATTTTTGGAAATAAAGTATATGTCATTTAATTTCATCCTAACCTCAAATTTGTCTAGGTAAAGAAATGACAAAGAAACATATCTAATATGAGTACTCAAGCAGTTTTGATTTAACTTATTCACTATTGACTTATTAAATAAACATTAAACATCAACTATAAAATAATATCAGCATAAACAAGTGAAGTGAAAAACTTTGCCTCCAACTGTAATTTCAGTATCAAATGACAGTTTGTGGAGAATTTTTTGTACTTCGCCCCACTATTTAATTGAACTTTAATGAGAAAGCGCTGTAAATAGAGAGCTTTACCTGATGTCACAATTATTAAAGCGTTGTTACCTGGACACAGCACTGGATAACGATGCAATGAGAGTAGATTGGAATGCTGTTGACGAGACATTGCAGGTACAGCGGTGTGTTGCACTGCTTGTCCGTGATCAGGTAGGTATTGGGTAGCTCGTCCTTGGTAACCTAAAACAAGGCATCAACTAAAGCTACATCAAACACTTGTTGTAACTGATAAAATATCTGTTTAAGACATTTTCATAAAAGCACGTTGGTTATTAGAATCAAAGTCATTGAATCTGAATGCATTTTGATATTGTTAAAGGAAAAAGAAATCATGCAAAAAGAAATGCTACACTCACCTTTTTCAAAGAATATTTACCTTCGTAAATGGCCTTAAGGTGTCAAATATTTATTTTCTTTACACTGTACGTGTTTCGGACGCACTATCGTCCATCATCAGCAGCGTCTTGAATATAGTTGAAAGCCCATGATTTAATGGTTGTCATACAAACACATGTTGACGGAACGAAGTACATTTACACATTTGAGAGCACATCTACACATATTTTTTTTCATCTTCATCATATTCATATCTACATCTTTTTTCATAATCGCCTTAAGATACCCCTGAATCATGGTCGGGGTCTTCAGCTAATGTAATTGTATGTATTGTAGCTAATGTTATTGTAGTGAAATAAAGTATTTGCCCTCATTCAATTTAAATACTTGCTTCTAACATTTGAAACTAACAAAAAAGCCTTGCAATTCTAATAATAACATCAACAATGATTTTTAGATGGATCAGTATGAAAAAAACCATTGATGTTTAAATGTCAGTCTTCCTTTACAAGAACCATTTAGTATGGGTTTGATTTTGAGTGGTGGGTTTCATATCAAGGCAGTTTGCTCATGAAAGGTTGATTTTTCTCACAAAAGAAAACACTTTTGCTCCCTGTAATGAGCGTTTTATATCTAATTATTAAACATAACTATATATTTTTGTTTATTTTAATGGGTTTTAGGGATGAAAACTAAGAATTCTTAATCCAACGATAAAAAAAAAATCATTTGAGGTTGGTTTATGTTAACTGAGAAACTCAGCCAAGCCAACTTTTCCGAGTTGCTAGGATTACAGATTTATAATTTTTTAGAGTTGATTTTGCCTGCCTGCCACTTTACTGACTTTCATCTGTGAACAATAGTCGAGTTGACGGTCTGCACTAACTCTTCTTCCTACTTTGCCCAATGTAAACCAGCCTTTAGGAATGTAATTTTTCAGGCTTGCACCTGTACTTGAAAGGCAAGAGCCTCATCAGTCAACTGATTTCTGATGCATTGTTGAACATTGATTGTTTAGGTGAGATTGTAAGCCACCAAATGTTTCACAGATTTCAGTTTTTGATTGTAACTTGTCAAATGATATTAATATTTCAAATGTTCTAGAATATAATGAGTCGGTTGTTTCAAAATATTTGGGTGGTAGGTCATTAAATGGTAGTGTGGAGTTGATATGGTTTTTACCAATACATGAAAATCCTGATTTTAATACCAGCTCGTAGTTATGAGTCAAGGTTTCTCAAGAAGAATTTAATTCTGCTACTCTCAATCATAGTCTAAAAATTTTGTATCTGAATTTGCAGAGGGTTGAGAAGGAACAACTAGAGGTTTTCTAGGATGAGGAAAAACAGACATCTTTTATCTTTAGGCACATGGGCTTACAAACGACTAAATAGTCAATGCTCACCTCGAGAACTATTCTCTTAGGAATCATTTAAGTAGAACAGAGGCAATCTGGGAAGGTATGGCAATTTTTGTTCATAAGCAGTGTTTTGCACCTCTTTTGAGGTGTAAAATAGCTTTGCAGATTTTACACCTCAAAATAGTTTCAGTAAAGAGTTTGCCTGCGAAATAGAAATTAGAAATTAGATTCCTACAGTTCGCGCACACTCATCCCGACCATTTTAAAGAACGTGTGCGAGAGAGATGGGCAATGAATGTTTAGAGAGAGATAGACGATTCCTAAATAAGCGTATGTCATTGGCTGCAGCAAATTGTTTTTTTGTACCTATTTGGTTTCCTATTGGATGATAATTTTTTTTCTTGTTCTTGAAGTGTTTTTATTATCTGTTATATAGCGACTCTTAAACTTGGACCGAGTTGACGCTGTCATCATTTAAAGAAAATAAACAATATTTGTTTACTTTTCGGAAAATTATTTTATTCATTGTTGTTTGGGAGAATCTACAAGATTAGAACTGTTGACTGAAGGTATTTAAACCATATTTTAATAGTGGAAAATTATTTTTTAATTAAAAGTTATAGAAACACAACTACATATTTCATGTTTAAACACTTATTTAATAACAAATAATATTTTCATATATGATTTTGATATGTGTTTTCCTAAAGTTAAAAGTAGGTTAAAAAAGCAATAATTAAAAAAAGTAAAGTAAAGCAAAAAGCAATAAAAGCAATAATTGGGTAACTAAAGAATTGATCGCCAAGAAAAATAGTATGACTTCTGTTACTAAAGCAATCAGAGATAAAAATGAAAAGGTTGATCAGCAAATTTTAAATCGTATTAAGGTGGATGATAAGCAAAATGTTCTAAAACTAGTTATTATAACAGGGTGTCTACCAAATTTCATAAATGAAATTCCCGACTTTTTCCCAACTTTCCCGGACAATTAAAAAAAAATTCCCGACCATAGGAAACATGACCATTGCCTCCTATAATGAATATTGAGAGCGATATTTGTAAATAAATACATTTAGACGGCTACAATGCAAGCAAAAGATTGCCAAAAGATGAGAAAGATGACCGCGATAAGTCCAATAGATTTGCCAGCCGTAATGCGACCGAAATTTCCGGCTGCTGAAAGAACGAGCGATTTCCCGGCCGCGTTGTGACCAAGAGATTCTCCGGCTGTGGTATAAACGACCGAGATTTGACAGCCACAATGCGACAGAGATTTGCCGGCCGCAATACGACCAAATTATGTAACGGCTATGAAAAGAGTAAGCGACACAATACGATCAAGAAACAATCGGCCACCCGACAACCGAAAAACAAGCGAAAGATTTCCGGACGCAATAAGTCCAAAAGATTTGCCAGCCATGTTGTAAATTACAATATCTGTGGCCCCGAAAAAAATTAGCGATTTTCTTGTCGCAATATGACCGAGAGACATAACGCCCACTAAAAGAGTAAGGAACTCGTCTGCCGCGAATCGACCGAAAAATGTTTCATTCCTAAAAAGAGTGAGCGACTTTCCAGCCGCAAAATGACCGAAGTCTAATGGCCGCGAAATGAGTAAGGTTATCATCGGCCACGATGCGACCAAGAGATGTGCTGCCGCAAAACAAGCGAAAGATTTCCGATAGCAACGAGACCGAAAATCTTGCCGGCCATGGTATAAATGATAGATATTTTCCGTCCGCGGAAAGATCGAGCGATTTTCTTATCGCAATACGACTGAGAGATGTGACAGCCACGAAAAGAGCAAAAGATTTGTCTACCACGAGATGACTGAAAAATGTTTTGGTCCCAAAATGAGTGAGCGATTTTCTGGGCGCAATACGACCGAGAGGTCTAACGCTCGCGAAAAGAGGGATGAAGTCATTGGCCGAGATGCGACCAAGAGATTTTCCGGCCGCAACAAAACAAGCGAAATATTTCCGGCCGCAATAAAAGCGAAAGATCCTATGCAGGTTTAAAATTTTTGATGTATGTACCTAAAAAAATAAAGGAAATTGAAAATTCTGCCAAATTTAAGAGGGTTTTGAAAGAGTTCCTAATCCAAAAAGCTCTGTACTCTTTTGATGAATTTTTTGTGACATAAATTTGTAGTAGACATTAAGATTAATTGTATTTTTTGACGCTATTTATTGTACACTGTATTTGTGGTGGATAAAAATAAAGATATTTTGATTTGATTTGAAGATGTGTTGGCCGCAAAAAGAGCGACAGATTTGATGGCCGCAAAGAGAGCGAGATATCTGACGGCCCCAATGTGACCGAGAGGTTTGCTGACCCTGAAACGAACGAGGGATTTGCCGGCGGGGTTATAGATATTCTGGCCTTCATGAGGTCAATAGATGTGATAGCCACGAAAAGAGCTCACGATTTTAAGGAAGCAATACTAACGAGAGATGTGTCGGCCGCGTAAAGAGCGAGACCTTTGGTCGCGTAAAGAGCGAGAGAACTGTCGGCCGCATAAAGAGCGAGATACTTGTCGGCCGCGTAAAGAGCGAGACTTGTCGGCCGCGTAAAGAGTGAGAGACTCCGAGTACAGACCGTACAGACTCGTCGGCCACGAAAAGAGCGAGAGACTTGACGGCCGCATAAAGAGCGAGTCTTGTCGGCCGCGAAAAGAGCGAGACTTGTCAGCCGCGTAAAGAGTGAGAGGACTGGGACTGTAATTACGGATCCTAATGCTGTTGCAAACATCCTAAATGATAATTTTATTGAAATGGTCGACGACAGGTGTGTAATTCCCAATTTGAAAAATAATATTTCACATTCAAATTGCATGCAAACCCCTGGTAATCATAAGTTTCACAGTAGTACAATAGAACAAAATGAACTAAATAAAATAATTGATTTAATAAAACCAAAGTGGTCTGCAGGCTATGACCAAATACCTATAAAAATAATTAAAGATGTAAAGCTATCGATAATAAAACCACTTCTTCATGTGATAAATACTTCCTCAATTACTGGAATTTACCCAGATGAGCTAAAAATTTCAAAGATTATACCAGTGTACAAAAAGGGGGAACATTCAGATCCTCTTAATTACAGACCATTAGCAATTCAACCATCATTGTCAAAAATTCTAGAAAAGTTCATGCTCTTTCAGCTGATCCCTTATTTCGATCTTGAATACCAGGCATAAAAGAGATATTGTAACCTCAACCCACAATCTTGAATTTTTTAAGAAAAAACCAACATATGCTGGTTCATTGTTTATGAGAAAATTGCCAGAAGCTATAAAAAACGAAATAAATATTAAAATGTTTAAGCGGAATTTAAAGAAATATTTAATAGAAAAATCACCATATACAATGGAGGAATATTATATTTAAGCTCTAGTAATAATGTAATAGATTGCCTTATTTCTTAGGTAAAATTGTATAATTTATGAATACTGTATTGATGATAGTATTTTATTTATTTTTTAGTTAGGTTAGTAACTGACACTATTTATTGTACAGGTGTACAACGTGTATAAATAAAGATTTTTGATTGATTGATTGAAGGTAATTAAACTTTTAGGAAATTACAATGAAAATCCAAACATAGTATGTCAAAACATTAATAGTTATTTTACCAATGATGTTGAAACAAATATTGTTCCAAATATGTCTGTCAGCCGTAATCGTAAAAGTCAGGGACAAAAGGTAGACTTCCCGAATAACTCATTTTCTCCTAAGCAAATCAGTTATAAGGAATTGAAACAAATTATTATGCAATTTGAAAACAAACTATCCTGTAGATGGGATGAAGTGCCAATGACAGTTATTAGATATTCTCACAGACAGTTGCTCAAACCTTTGCTTCATTTAATAAATTCTTCTTTAATCAGTGGTATTATTGTGTCCTGTCTTAAATCATATGGTATTATTTGTTTAATGTTATATTAATTTTTATTTACAAACATCTTTGTTTTTTGTTTTTGTCAAAATATACAGAATTATAATAATCTATCTTAATCATTCTATCTTATTAAAAAAACATGAAAAAGTGGCGACTTGGGAAAAAATTGATTTTGATTTTCAATTAGTCATGTTAATTTAACCTAGGAATACCAGGTATTTATTTCAGTTTTCAGTTATTTCCTTATTTGTAATCAAATTTTGTATTTATTGATCATGGACCCTGCCCAGTTCCAGACGATTTTGGATGCCTTCACCGCTCAACAACGGGCCTTGATTGAAACACTTACTAGCCGGACGACCTCAGGTCCACAATCAAGTACGTCTTCTGTTCCATCCCAAAGTAATTGTGCATTTATTCCCCTGTTTGAAAGTTTTGACCCTTCAAAAGGTAATTTCAGTATGTATAAGGCTAGATTTGAAAGTTATTTGACGTTGAAAGGTGTATTTCGCGACAAAACGGCATGTGCTCACATGATGCTAAATTCCATAGGTTCAACTTATTACCACTTAATTGCGTCTTTGGCTGCGCCAAGTTTACCAAATGAGAGGTCATACGATGACCTGATCACTATTTTAGAGAAACACCTATCTCCGAAACGAAACGTTCTGGTTTCTCAACATAGGTTTCTTTCATTGTACCAGAAAGATAATCAATCAATTGCTGATTATGTTGCTAATTTGCGCCATAGCTTAATCGACTGTGAATTCGTCTGTCCGGTAGCAACATGCAAATCTGGCGTTTCTGAATTGTTTTTGAGGGCTCAGTTTATACGTGGTATACGAGACAGCTCTATTCGAGAACAACTTTTACAATCAGAAAATAAATGTTTTGAAAACATTTTTGACAAAGCCCTATCCCTTGAAGCAAGTAAGAATGACTGTCGAGAGTTTTTAACCCAGCCGTATACTCTTAATTCAGTTTGTGAAACCTCTCAAACATCGGCAGATGATCAACACGTAAACAAAGTTCAGCATAAATCACGCCCTACCGTTAATACTACCCGAAATCTTTCTGGTTTGCGTTTCAGTAGTCCTCATCGCTCCCAAAAATATCGCAGTCCTCCTGCTAAACTAAGGAGCAACATAGATTTTCAACAGTTAGGGCTCGACAACCGTTGTCTCCGATGTGGACGCTTAAATCATATGAGTAAAAATTGTCGAACAAATCCCGCTAGACTCCATTGTAATTCATGTGGTAAAACCGGTCATATTGCTTCTGTCTGCATTAGTACCTTGATGAAACAATCATCAAATGCTAATTCAAATTCAACAAACTTCATCGAGATATCATCCTTTCAAGATTTACAGTCGATTAATCAAACGATTGACGTGTTCGAAAAGTCTTCTCTTTCCGCTGGTGACAAATATTTGGTTGAAGTACTGATTGCAGGAAACCCTCAAATCTTTGAAGTGGACTCTGGCGCAGGACTCACACTTCTTCCTGAACATGATTTCTTAAGATTGGACCTTAAAGATGTTTTCCTGCGACCAACCCATGTCCAGTTCCGTTCATACACCTCCGGTGTTTTCAACCCATTGGGAGTGACTGACGTTTTAGTCGAGTAAAATGGAGTCAAGTCTAACGAATTATTATTCGTTGTTCCTAATCAATTTTCCCCGCTTTTGGGTAGAACTTGGATTCGACACCTTAAGATCAGTCTGGAGGACATAGACAAACAAAATCAACATCGTACTTTCGTTGAGGTAAATTCATCAGACATTGTCTCGGACATCTTACTTAAGTTTGATGAAATATTCCAACCTAAAATTGGATGTGTCCCTGGGTTCACATGCTCTCTTGAACTTCGCCCAAATTCGAAGCCTGTTTTTATCAAGGAACGTCCTGTCCCATATGCTCTATTAGGCAAAGTAAATCACCAGTCATCTCCGTGTCACCTCCAGTTACCAGTCATCTCCGTGTCACGGATGGTCGACACCTCAACTACAAGAAGCCGAAATCAGACTCAGAGGGCTTCAAAATATCATTTTAATGGAGGCGTCACCCAAAGCTGCAGTCAAACCTGTAAGACCTCTCAAGCACGTGTCCTGTGAAAATGTAAATCATGGGCAATATAGTGAAAGTGAAAGTGCCTTGAATCCTTCCCCTTCAGTTGTTAATTTAAATTAGATTTTTATGACAAAGAAAATGTATCTGCATCAAGTTATAATAGTAGTTTCGGTAACCATGCAGTTAATAGCGGTAGAAATGTTTCTGAGGAGTTCTGCATAACAAATCAGAAACAATATGGTAAAAAAAGTTTAGCTATAAATCATCAACAGAGTCAATCTGGATTAAAAATTTTACATCAAAATGTTCAACATTTATCATCACGTGTAGATATATTAAAAATTAATTTAGAAGAAATCCAACCAGATATAGTTGCTTTATCCGAACACAAAATGTCCACAGAAGAAATAACTTGTTTCAATATTAAAAATTACAAAATTTGCTCATATTATTCGAGATCTAAGTCTTCAGGTGGAGGAGTTGCAATTTTAGTAAGCAAAAAAATTAAAAGTAAACAAGTGATATTTCCTGCCGTGCAAGAGCTTTTAACTGTAAAAGTGTTTGAGTGTTGCCTCTCTGAAATTACAGTTGATCTATTCTCTTTTATTTTAGTATGCATTTACAGAACTCCTCCGAAGCATTTTATTGAACCTTTTTTAGATAAATTTGATATCTTATGTGAAATACTAAGCAATAAATTTAGAAACATAGTAATTGCCGGTGATTTTAACATTGATATGATAAATAAAAATAAATCTTACCACGCTTTTGTTAATATTTTAAATTCATATAATTTGGAGTACAAAGTAGATTTCCCAACCAGAGTTACTGCAGAATCTGAGACTGCTATTGATAATTTTATATGCAATATCAAATCTAAGAAGGTAAGAGTTTCTGGATTGATCACTCACATATCTGATCAGCTATGTGAAATTTTAGGTATAAAAAATACAACAGAATATATAAATAAAAAACTCTGCAGAACATTTTCCATTAATAATATAGACCTGTTTTTGAGGATGTTGGCTAATGAAAGCTGGCTTGAAGTCTATCAAGCTACGGTGGAAACTAAATTTGATGAATTTTATTCAATATATTATTATGCCTTTGAAACTAGCTTTCCAAAATTATATGTCACAGATAAAGAAACAAATTTTAATAAGTGGATTTCAGATGATATTAGGAATAAAAATAGTGCTACAAAAGGAAGAAGAAATAATTATATTGCAGAGGGAAATTGAAGGTTTTAAGAATGTCTCTGAAAGGCCTAAACAGGAGGAAGATTTTATTTTACCCAAAAAAAACTGGGGAAGTAAGCGATATAGCCTATCAAACCCAACTACAACTATAGATAGGCCTAACACCAACATGTCCTCAACTGGTAAAAAGCTTAATGAGCAAGTGAATAAAAATAAACTCTACTCATCTGTTGTTGGTGGGGAACAAAAACAGGGTGGGCCTAAACGGTGTTCCACCCCTTATAGGCCTACTTTGAATAAAACTGTTGTGGGACCTAATTTCATCTCAGAAAACTACTATCAAGTGTTAACATCGTTAGAAGATAGTGCTCATGTAAATAGTGAACTGGACACTCAAGATAAAGTAAGTAAAATCCTGATTTGTGCCGATAGTCATGGGAGTGACTTGTCTTGGCACGTGAAAAACCAAATCGATAAACTTCGTTGTAGGGGAGATATTAGAAATGAAGAGAAATTTTTGCCAGTAGGCTTTGTAAGGCCTGGTGGCCAAACTTCACAAATATTAAGTGAAAAAAATATCAAAGAAGAACTTGTAAATGAGAGAGATATATTGGTGATCATTTCAGGTACAAATGATGTTGCTAGGAATGAAGGAGATGATGCACTGGCTAAAATTGAAGAAACTCTTAACAAGTTTAGTGAAAAACGGGTAATATTAGTAGATTTACCTAACCGCAATGATCTACCAGACTGGTCGTGTGTAAATTTAGCAACAAAAAAAGCTAATGAAGGACTGAAAAATCTAAGTGAAAAATTTGCTAATGTGACTCTGGTACAAGCAAGTAAGGCTGAGCGACGCATGCATACAGCTCATGGTATGCATTTTAAATCTAATGGAAAGGCATGGTTGGCAGAGAGGATATGTGAGGCGGCAGGGATCAGCAACTTGAAATCATCAAGCACATCTTCACCCAGCACAACAACGGATAGGCCTACCAAACCTACTAACTTGGGAAACAGACAACCAAAAAGGAAGGATCCCCCCCCTTTGATGCTGCAGCCTTTAACAACAAACTCTTGAGTATTTTTCATCTTAATATACAATCAATTAGGAATAAACTGTTTGCCTTAGACTTAGTGTTAGATGAAATAAGATGTAATATTTTGAGTATTAGTGAGCATTGGTTATATCATGATGAAAGGATGTTTTACGTTCCGGCTGGGTACACTTTAGCTGCTACTTACTGTAGAAATCCACCACTTACTAGAGGTGGATGTTGTATTTTTGTTAAGATTGGAATAGGTTTTAAAGTGATTGATGTAAATAGTTATTGTGTGGATAAAATTTTTGAGGTATCTGCCATTTATTTACAAAGTATTAAAACTACAGTTGTTAGTGTATACCGCACTCCAGATTCAGATGTTTCAATGTTCTTTTACTATTTTGATGTCTTTTTGAGTTTTTTGGTTGAGAAATACAATGGTACAATAATCATAACTGGGGATTTTAACATAAACATAAAAAAGAATACAAACAAAAGTGAATGTTTTCTGAATCTACTAAGATCTTATAATTTGTTTTGTCTTAATAAAGAAAATACTAGAAAAAATGCTTGTTTAGACAACATTGTAACCAATGAACTTAGAGAAAGGACAAACTGTAACGTTTTTCAAGCTCATCTTTCAGATCATGCTGGTCTTATTGCTTCATTTATCAATAAAACTTTTAATGATGAAGAAGAAATTTCGACTCGTAGTATTAGAAATGTAAAACCAAGTGCAGTATCTGTATTTAAAGCTAATCTTGAAGTGTTGGATTGGGTGGATTTAAGATTGTTCAGTAAGGTAGAGGAAGCCTTTAGTTATTTTGTTGGAAAATTATCAAATATTTATGATTGTTGCTGTAATGTTAAGGAAATTAGAATTAAGTCATTAAAAAAAGAACAGAAAAATAGATGGTTCACTAAAGAACTTCATAAATCAAGGGAGATGTTGATGGCCCTGTATGATAGGTTACAGAGCTCTAATGATGTGGAGAAAGATAGGTTTAAGAAAGACTATTTAACAGCAAAACGAACATACAGACTTGAAATAAAGCAGGCAAAAATATCAGCGAACAACAAATATATTGAAAATTCCAATAATAAGTGCAAAGCAGCGTGGAATATTATAAAAGCTGAATCAGGTCAAAGTGTTAAGAAAAATGTTAAAACTAACATTGAATCAAAACAGCTAAATGAGTATTTTGCTAATGCTGCCTATATTGTAAATAATAATGTAAAAAATAATGATACCTATGCTTTACACTGTCTAAATAAATATGTTGAACATAATTCTAATATCATAAGTTCTAATTTTAAGTGGTGCAGAATTACAGAACGTGATGTATTAAAATGTGTAAGAGAGTTAACTTCCTCACCATGTGAAGATATGTATGGTTTCTCTAATAAGATTGTCAAAGAAATTGTCTTATATATAATAGAACCATTAGTGTATTTATATAATATGATGCTTGATCAAGGTACATTTCCCAGTGTTCTGAAAGTAGTTAAAGTAATTCCAATTTACAAAAAGGGAGAAAAGTCTAACCCTACCAGTTACCGTCCCATATCTCTTGTGCCAATCTTTAGCAAGATATTTGAACATTGTATTAAAGATCAGCTTTATTTTTATATGGAAAATAGAGGGTATATTTGTAAAGAACAATTTGGTTTTATACCTGGCCGTAATACAGTTAAAGCTGTAGAATCTGTAGTGTCAAATGTTTTAAATAGTTTTGAGAACAAAATGGTGTGCTCGGCCTCACTAATAGATTTATCGAAGGCCTTTGATTGTATTCCGCATGACTTACTCTTAAAAAAACTTCATGGTTATCATGTTAAAGATAATGAATTAAAACTTTTCTCATCATATCTTAGCGGTCGAAAACAAATGGTTGTACAAGGCACAGATAGATCAGATTTTAGTAGTGTCACAATAGGGGTGCCACAGGGTTCAGTGCTGGGGCCTTTTTTGTTTGTCATAGCAGTAAATGACTTTGCTCATAATATGCCATGTTCTTCCATACTTTACGCAGATGATACCACTCTATTAAGTAGCGATAAGAAAATAGATGGGTTATTGACCAATCAGGCTAAGCTGATTAATGAAGCTAATGAGTGGTTTCGATATAATTCTTTAGTTGTCAATAATGATAAAACGGAGCATATATGTTTCTCATTGGATATTAATTTGTATGGTAATTTTAATTTTAAACCTGTTAAACTTTTAGGAATATATTTAGATAGTAAGTTGAGCTGGGATGTACATGTAAATATGATGTGTAAGAAACTTGCCAGGGTTATTTATTTACTTAGAAAGCTAAAATTTTGTGTTAGCATGGATATGCTTTTAACGGCTTATTATGCTTTCTTCCAACCACATTTAATGTATGGAATTCTGTTGTGGGGCAATAGTACTGCTGCTCAAAAAGCCTTTGTATGGCAGAAAAAAGCAATAAGAGTAATCAAGGGTGTGTCTGCCGGAGTTTCTTGCTATCCTTTGTTTAAAGAACTACAAATTATGACTCTCCCAAATATTTATATTTTTTCTTGCTTGGTTAAATGCAAAGAAAATTTAGAAAGCTATCAACATAGACAGGATGTTCATACATATAATACCAGAAATAAAGGCAAACTTGATTTATTGAATGTTAGGCTAGAAAAAACAAAGAAAAGCCATTTATATATTGAAATCAAACTTTTTAATAAATTACCTGATAAAGCGTGGTCAGTCAGTCTTGTTAAGTTTAATAATTCTATTAGTAGTTGGTTGAGAGACAAAGCTTTTTATTCTGTTGACGAATACTTCAAATGTGATATTAGTGAATTAAGATTTTAGACCATAGTTATTTATTTTACTGTGATATGTTTTCGATATGTAATTGTGTTTTTGTTGATATTTCTCCTGTTATATTTTGTTAACTACTAGTAGATTAGTACTATTAAGAAATTTGGACGATGTCAATTACATTATATATGTTTAAAGACAAATAAAGGATCTTGAATCTTGAATCTTGAATCTTGAATAAAAAAACTAAATTAGTTGAACTTGAACAATTATATAGGAAATCAAAAAGTGAAAGCCTAAAAGTAGAAATTAAGCAACTAAAACAATCCATTAAAGTTCAGAGTAATGAAGAAAAAAAATCTTTTTTTGATACAAAAATATTAAACTCAAAAAACAAATCACGGTCAACCTGGAATATCATAAAATCAGAGGTCAACAACTCACCAAAAAGGTCTGATAATATTGACATTCTGATTGATGACAAAATAATATCTGACCCCATCATTGTTGGAAATACACTAAATGATTTCTTTGTTAATGCAGTTGACAATCTCATTTTACAAAATTTTCCTGCCATCGCTAATAATAACGTTTCTAACCAATTTTTTACAACAGATTCGTTTTCTTTCAGATTTAAAGAAATTAGTGAGGACCAACTTTATAAGTTAGTGATGGCTTTTGAAAACAAACTTTCTACTGGAATTGATGAAATACCGATGAGTATTGTAAAACAGTCTATTCCTTTAATTCTTAAACCACTAATGCACATAGTAAATTCATCATTGATATCTGGCTTTTTTACATGTAAATTAAAAATTGCTAAAGTAGTGCCCCTTTTTAAAAATGGAAATCCAAAAGACCCATCAAGCTATAGGCCTATATCGTTGTTGCCAGTTTTTTCAAAAATATTAGAAAAAGTAGTTTATAATCAACTTTTAAATTTTTTAGAAAGCAATAATTTACTTGATAATGAACAGCATGGATTCCGTCCAGGAAAGTCTACTATTACTGCAGGCATAAATTTTATTGATTCAATAATAAAAAGCATTGACAGAAATGAAAATGTTATTGGAATTTTTCTTGATCTCACAAAAGCTTTCGACAGTGTGTCTCATGATAAATTACTCAAACACCTCCATGCTTTAAATATAAAAGGCAAAGAGCTAAATTGGTTTAGTTCATATCTCAAAAACAGAATGCAATGTGTCGAACTCCGTAACACTATTAATAAATAAAAATACAAATATACTCAAACTTTTCAATCAGAATATCAGATAATAAAGCACGGTGTTCCTCAGGGTTCAATCCTGGGGCCACTTCTAATCATCTGTTACATAAGCCGTCTGCCTAAAAAAATCCCACAGGGAGATTTTTTTTTTTTTTTTTTTTTTTTGGGTAGGAGGTGGAATGCATTTACGCACACTGAGGGGCTCATTGTCCCCTCAGTAGTGTCGGACTCCCACGAGCTCGATGTCCCGTGAACTACCGACTAAACCACCTCCCTCGGCACCGAGGACACTAGCCTGGAACTGTTTCACACATTACTTCGGGCTAGGCCTTTGATATTACGCCACTAGGGCAACCTCCTTGGGGAAAAGCTGAGGATTAAGGCCGATCGAGGTCGACCTTTTTCACCCGAAGAATGGCCTGGACGTAGTGCTGGACACAGTTCCAGTTGCCCTCTCCCTGGAGCATAGCTCCGACGATGTTGTTTGGGCTGACGACCACGCCGATCTCAGATGAAAGCGAGGCTCGGCGGACGTGCCAACGGTCGCACTGAAAGAAAGTGTGCTCGGACGTGTCTGGGATGCCGGGGCAATACAGACAGTCCGGGCTGGCGACTTTGCCCATCCGGTGCAGGTAGGCTCGGAAGTACCTGTGTCCAGAAAGAAACTGGGTCACGTAGTAATCGACCTCGCCGTGCTGCCGTTCCACCCATGGTCGGACAGAAGGTATGAGCTGGAAGGTCCAACGTCCCCTCAGCTCGGCTTCCCAGTCGCGCTGCCAAGAGTCGAAGCTGCGATCGCGCTCTTCCCTGGCAGCTGTTTCCCGGCCCACTTCAGGCCTCCTCCGGTAAATCGCCTGCCTCTCCCTCGCGAGGAAGAGGACGGGAATGACTCCGGCGATCACCATCACAGCAGGCTCGGAGACTGTGCGGTAGGCCGAAGCGACCCGCAGAGCTCCTCGGCGCTGGACTCGGGCAAGCCGGTCTCGGTAGACTCGCTTCTCGAGTGCGTGAGCCCATACCTCCGCCCCGTACAGCAAGACTGACTGGACGGCAGTCATGAGCAAGCGGCGCTTGCAGGAGCGAGAACCGCCGACATTGGGCATAAGCCTACCAAGGGCAGCGACACCCTTAGCGGCTTTGTCGGCGGCGCGCTGGATCTGCTCGCCGAAAGACAGTCTGCTATCGACCATGACTCCCAGGTACTTTGCAGCAGGCTTAGTCTCGAGTGTGACGTCACCTATCTGCACCGGGAACACGGTGTTAATCCTCTTTTTGGTGAGGACGACGATCTCCGTCTTACTGATAGCCAGGGACAAGCCGTGATCTCGCATCCACCCGTTGACCTTGGCCATCACTACGCTGAGCCTCAGTTTTGCCTGCTCGACGTTCCTCGCAGCGATCAAGGCAGCGACATCGTCAGCATAGCCAACGAGGCGGGTCTCATCGGGCATGTCTAGCCTCAGCAAGCTGTCGTAAGACACGTTCCAGAGATCTGGTCCGAGAATGGACCCCTGCGCAGCCCCGGAAGTGATGGGAATGCGCCGCTGACCTTCGGTGGTGTCGTACAACAGAACGCGGTCTGACAAATACGCTTCCAACATACGCAGGAGGTAGGAGGGAACTTGGAACGTATGCTCAAGCGCCCACAGCATATCGCTCCACCTGGCGGAGTTAAAAGCGTTCTTCACGTCGAGCGTGACGAGAAGGACCACGCGGCGCGACCAGTGGTTGTGGTCCTCCGCCCTCCGCACTGCCTCAACTACCTCCTGGATAGCGTCGATGGTAGAGCGACCGGATCTGAAGCCGTACTGCTGCGGGGACAAGTCCCCCGCAGAGACGATGGCCTCGGTCAGCCTGACACGCAGGAGCTTCTCAAGCACTTTCCCGGCCGTGTCGAGCATACACAGGGGTCGGAAAGAAGAAGGGGTCCCCGGTGTGCTCTTCGCCTTCGGGATAAGAACAAGGCGGGCTACCTTCCACGAAGAAAAGAAAACGCCTTCCGCCAGACACGCGTTGAACATATCGAGCAGAAGCCTTGGATTCACCTCCGCAGCGAGCTTGAGCACTGAAGCTTCCGGCGGAGGCCGGAATGCCATCGGGACCGGGCGCTCTTCTGGGTCGTAGGGATCGGACGGCGGCGGAGAGTTCCTCTTCCCGGAAAACTGGGAAGGCGCCTACCTCTCCGAATTCCCTGACTGGCCGAACTGGGTGGCTGGGAAACAGTGTATCGACGACGGCGGCCATGGCTTGTGGTTCCATGACCGCAGGTGGTGAGCGAGCCCCTAGCTTCTGGGTTACAAGTTTGTAGCCCATCCCCCAGGGGTCGTTGTCGATATCCTGACACAGCTGTTTCCAGCACCTGACTTTACTCCGGTTGATGGCACCGCGGAGCTCTCGGCGGGCCGCTCTGTGCTCAGCCGATCTGGCATTTGCATCAGGGCGGTTCCTGGCTCGCTGCGCAGCTCGTCGGAGACCAAGGCATCTCCTCCGGAGTTCCGCGATTTCAGGCGTCCACCAATAAACCGGCTTCTTCCTGTGGCGGCGGGAAACTCCGGGCATCGACTGCTCACACGCGGTCGCGATGAGACGCATCGTCGATGCTGCCAGATCTTCGGCACTTGTGAAATTCACAATGCTCTGGTCTTTAATTACTTCTTTAAAAGTGCCTTTGCTCAGACGACTGGTGTTCCAGCGTCGAGCCAGAGGAGCAGGTTCAGCGCGCAAGCACGCACCCTCGGGAAGGACCTTGAAGAGGATCCCCTGGTGGTCGCTAGAGGAATACTCCTCGCAGACACGCCAGTCGGAGATCCGCTGGACAATCCCTTCAGAGGCAAGGGATATGTCAGGGATCGTCTCTCTGCACCCCGGACGGCGAAAGGTGGAAATGCCGCCCGTGTTAAGGATACAGAGGCCCGACCTGGCAGCCGACTCAAGGACGTAACGACCTCGAGTGTCGGTCCGCGGGGAACCCCATTCCACGGCTTTGGCGTTAAAATCGCCACCGACTATGACCCCGCCAGAGATTTTCATGATCTCATCCTCAATGGAATCGACCATGTGGCGGTAGTCTCCGATCGGTTGGTTTGGCGTGAGGTAACAGGAGAAGATGGTGAAACCCCTGCTCCTCACCCAAACGAAGCCGTTGCCCGATCCGGAATCGAGAACAGGCACCTTCCCGAGGTCCAAGATCCAAATCGCCGCTGTGCCGGAGGGATCCGAGAACCACTGCGCGGAGCGTCGGTTCTGGTACTGCTCACTGAGAAGCAGTAGGTCAGCACCCTGCTCCGTGGCGAATTGGAACAGCAAGTCGTTTGCTGTCCTGCTCCTCTGCATATTAAGTTGCAGAACAGTGATCATTTCTTTTGTGTTTGGCGAAGCTCCTGGATGGCCCGTCGGTACTGCCCGCAGCGACCTGACCCAGCGGAATGCTTGACCTGGTCGCCCTTCAAGCCGGCTTCTGTACACAGGACACAGGACAGCGCTGCATTGCACGCGCTGGCCTTGTGGTCCTGGCCGCCGCACTTGAAGCAGAGCTTGCTTCTATCGGGTCCGGGGCAACAATTAGCTACGTGACCGAACCCCAGACATTTAAAACATCTGGAGGCCACGAGCCTCTTGCGCACCCGACAGCTCACATACCAGACTTTGAGGTGGCCCTTCTCCAAGAGCTTCGCAGCTGCTCTGGCTCCCAGCGTGAGCTTCGCCACCTTCTGACCCCGAGCGTTCGCCTTTGAGAGGAAGGTTTTCACCTCGACGTTGTCGCCAATGGCGGATTTGACGGCAGCGGTCACCTCCGCCTCGGTCGCCAGTTCGTCAAGATCCCTCACCTCCAGCGTCGACTTTGGTTCGAGAACGCGGACAGTCGCGTTCGCCCCCAAGATGGTCTGCAAGTCCTCGCTGAAGGAGGTTTTACTTTTGGAGGCGTCACCGAGCTCGACCAAAAGATCGCCGGCTCGGGTCTTCCTCATGCCCTTGATGACGGCGCCCTTCTCATCGGGCTTCGCTTTGCTGCGAATTTCGCCCAGCACGTCGGCGTAAGATTTCCCCTCTGACGGCTTGATGAGAAGAGCGTCCGGCCGCTGCTTGCGGGACTTCTTCCTCGACGCCTTCTTCTTGTCCTGGGTGCCAGGCTGGCTTCCAGGCTGCTGGGGAGGGTCTCTCTTCTTCCCCCTCTTCTTGACGACGTCGGTCCATTTTTCGGGTTCCGATGTCTCCCCTGGACCGTTTCCTCGAGGCTTCTTCTCTGCCTCCGGTTGGGCGGGGCTAGAAGCGGCTCGCTTTCCACCGGCCGGCTGAGCCTTGACCCGCAGCGATGGAGTCGTCTGGGTCGACGCGGCCACCGTCTCACAAGACTGCCACGACCTCCTCAGCTGGACAATGTGCTGCAGACTGGCCTCCAATTGGACAATGCCATCCTGCACGTCCTTGCTAATGTTCTTCTGCCGGGCGGTCGCGGCCTTCATTACAGCCAGGGTGTCGAAGCACTTTTTAAGGTGCTCCTCCTCCTGCTGCCTGGCGAGCGCGATGACCGCGTCAAAGGGAGATGGTTCGGAGTTCACCGGCTCGTTGTTCCCGGCGGGTGCCTCCACGGTGGCCACGGATGTTCTAGCCACCGTTGAGGCAGGTGTCGCAGCGCAGGATGGGGGCGATCTCGTGAGGCGGGACCTTCTTTCGAAGGGGCTTGCCACCCCGTCGTCGATCCCGCTCAGAGGGGAACGCTGTTGGCTGTTTTGTGGGGTTAGGGTACCCCGTTTTGACCTCGCACCTTTTGGATCTTTTTGTTCTTCAGAGCTATTCATGGCGTCTGGATTAGCCCCCAGGACTGGGCATTGACCCCCCAAACGTACCCCAATGAGAAAGTCAGACCGACCCATCACCAGAGAAACTATATCCGCGTTCGACCGCCTCCAAAACACCGGCGGTCCCAAACGAGCAGTGGCCTCGGCAGAGCCCCCCCGTGACCGCAGCAGGGCCCTATCCGGTCGCCAACCGGCACCGCCACGGCCAAAGGGATTTTCGCCGGCTGATAGGGCAGCCAGGTCAGCTGGCTGGGCTGACCCGGGCCCCTGTACTATCAGGCAGCCTGGGAGGTGCAGAACCCAGTTTTTAAGCTGTACCCTCTGCTCGTCCTAGACCTCCAGCGCAATGGAGGCTGTAGAACACAGAGTCACCCCGGCAAATAGGCCGGAATGATGTAATAGTTCACAAACATTTACATTTAAATTTCATAAATGAACACCCATATAAATAAACAAACACACAGCTTAATAATTATTTGTATATAATATGTCAACCTAGTATATCACTCAGTTAATATAAATTATTTGATAATGTTATTTTCCTAAAATCATTCATTAATTTATTACCATCTACCATAAAAATTTTAGATAAGTTAAGTTAGATCAGCTGTATTCATAATTTAATATAATTTATATTTATGGGTCAGGGAACGCTATCTCAAATTATCTATTTTATATAGCATGTTTTTCAAAATTTGATCTCTAATAATTCAGTGAAGTGTTTACCAAAGACCAAGTTAGTGAACCATGTGTTACATTGTTAAAGTGAAAAGTGGAACCATTGTAAAGGACTCCAGCTTCTATTCCAGAGAGAGATGGCCAAGTGTTAACTTCATTGTACCTGGACCTCGTTCCAATTTTAAATTTCATCCCCCTTAATTAGTAGATTTTTTTTGGTTAGCCAGCGGTAAACCTGATCTTAGTTGATTCCCCTTTAAGTGGCCAAATTTATCTATCTGAAGAAAAGATCAGGGTGAAGAGATAAACTCTTGGTAAGACCAATCCAAAATTTACTTCACCAACCATTGTTGAAGAGGAACAGACTTTCAAACAAAGACTTGATTTAATTAAATATAAAAAGAGATCAGAATTGGCAATTTATATTATTATCAAAATTATTTATTCTATTTAAAGTATTTATGATTGTGATATTCAAACAAATTAATTTTTCAATGTCGTGCCCGCACGATTCCCAGAACCCTATGTGAAGAGATCATGCTTCTCAAGAACTGAGCTAATGCCCTTAAATTGTACCATATTAATCCAATTAGCATAAGTAATTTTATCTAACCCCATCCACTGTAATAATCCTTGTACGTCCCCCTAGAGTTCAATTTTGATATTCATATTTATTGTTATTGTTGAATAAATAATAGTTTTGTAACAGATTACCATTCTTTTATTTCAAATTTAAATATTAAATAGGCTAGTATCACACTAATTATAATGACGCCATCTTGAACAATAATAATTAATTAGAATTAAGAAGAAAATATAAGAGTCACCTACCTGTACTTATAATTAAAGATATTTATTTATTTATTTATATTTACAAACCAAAAAGGCTGAGTTGTAATTGGCGCCGCAACGTAAGGGCATTGACAATGAAAAGTTAATGATCGCAGACATTATTTGAGATAGCAAGAAGATAATTTTGTAGGAGATAGCCTAGATTAAGACTCATCTCACCTCATTTAGATATAAGTATAATATCCAATTTATTGTATAATAATCCTAATTGCGTGCTTACTACCTCAATATGGGCGACGAACATAAATACCATTTAAGATCAACCGACAAACCTAAAGTTTCAACGACGCAGTCCGAGCAGACAAGTTTTGTTTTATTCGGCAATAACACGGAACCAATAAATGTACACCGCGAATCGGACAGTGACCCGTCAGTGAACAAAGAAAACATTGTTTCGGTAGGCGACTCAAATAATTCCGACAACGCGAGTGATTCTAATAATGAGACAACAATTTCGGCCGTGAGTGAAATGTCAGAACGTTCCGCCATTTTGTCCCAGCCGGCGTCTCCCACTTCAACACCAACGCCAACCTCAATCAGTGCTACCACTACTTCCGCGGCGATTTCCCCCGCTACATCGTCATTGAGCGAAATATACCGAACGGAACAACCAATCAGAACGCTAGTTTCTTTGACGAGCGACACAAGTACCGTCCCTCCTGTGCTGATTCCAGACCATACTCGTACTGAATCAGCTGTCAACAGTGTCGACCCGCTCGTACAAATAGCAGCGGCGATCAATGCACTTAGAACCGACATGAATGAAATTAAATCGAGCAATGCTGCGATTAAAACTGACATGAATGCGCTTAAAACCGAGTTAAGAAATGAAATTAAAGCCGATATGAACGCAATCAAATCTGATATTAAAATACAACATGCAAACTTAAGATCTGAATTTCAAAATCACTCTGCCCGGGTCGAAAATCAAATTCAGCAAATTCACAATGAACAGTCAAATCTTAAAACTGACATAAATCAACTTAAAATTCTTCAGGAAAATTTGGCTAAGGAAGTCGATCAAATTGATACTAAATTAGAACAAGGGGAATACAAAATCAGAGAAAATTTAATACAAGACCTCATTCAACATAAACAGGAGGTTAGTCAAATCATCGTATCAGAAAATTGTAAAACCCAATTAAAAATCACTGAACAAATTAAACAGATTCAATTAGAGACACACAGGGAGGTAGAAAACATTTGTAAGGAAAATTATACACAAATCAAAGAACAAGTAACAGCTGAAATCAACCAAGTCAAATTAGAACTGAACCCAAACATTAAATCCAATGAATACCAAATTGCGAAATTGGCTGAGTCCGTGGAGGCGTGTCATAAGAAAATATTAGAAATACCTACTACACCCAACATTCAAACAACACAAGCGCCCGTCCCTATTAATATTGTGTGTAACGGCAGATCGACATTAACACCGGAAATGACCCACCCAAAATTTAATGGAAAGACACATAATTCCCAGGAATTTCTAAACAAACTTAAGAAATATTATGAGAAAAACCTACAGTTAAATCCAGAAAATAATAGTGCGGAAAGCCTAGTTGATCTCATTGAAATGTGCCTAGAAGGACATGCCTCAAAGTGGTTCAATTTAATCAAAACTGATATTCACACATGGGATGATTTTCAACATATGTTTGAATCGAAATATTGGAACCGAGATATCCAAAGAGGCGTCAAACAACGGATCGAAAATGAACGATATCGGCCAAATGGTTATCTGAACCGATCAGAGTATTTTATAGAGCGGGTGTTGACCCTTAAATCGCTAAACCCTCCCCTGGACGAAAAAGAAATCCTCGATTGCCTATCAAACCACTTTGGAGACATAATCCAAGATGCCTATAGAGTTCAAAATATTCAGACGGTCTGCGATTTTGAAGCTCTACTCCAGAGAGAAGATCTGCGAGAACAAGCAAGGTCACCTAACCATCAAAGGAACGAAAACCATAAACATAAAAAGGAAAATACACCTGAGGAAAATCATGTAAATAGAAACCACCACCAACACGGTAGAAAAGGTCATAACCAACACTACAATGAAAGAAACACGGACAATCGAGCGTACACACCTAAGTACCACCCGTACAATCGGAGACATGAGAATCACCTCCACCACGATAATCGGTACCAAAGAGACGACCGACGCCATCGATTTGGAAACGATTACCGTGACCTAAGACAGTTTCCCAATCTACCATCAAACCAACCGCCGTCTGAAGAGAGAAGACCACTGCCTAGATACCACCCGACACAAGAACAAAACCAGGTGTGCGCTGCCATTATTGAGGAGAACGCAAACCTAGTGCCAGAGGAAAATAATCAGGATTTAAACTGAGAGGCACTGATGATGGTGGTGACCTCATTCTCCATGTAAATAGCTCAAATCAGAAGAACACATCTTCAGTGCAAAATAAGAAAGAAGTCGGACATAAGAGGTCAATTGAAATTGTAAATAATGTAAATAACATGCATAATGAATCAGATACCAATAGTTTAACTTTGAGCAATATTTATTGTGATCGGGAGTTTTTATTTGAAGAAGAAACAGAACAAAATACTCATACGACTATATCGCAAAAATGCCCCGAAATAAGAATAAAGATCAAAAGCAAAGAAGTTACAGCTCTCATTGATACAGGTTCTAACATTACATGTCTAGCAGAAGATTGGTACATATCAAATCGGAGTGAATTAGGAAAAATAGAAGAATTACCAGTAAATAATATGCACATTAGAACAGCAACCAATGAAAAATCCCGGAAAATTTCAAAAATCGTAATGATTCCTATTACCATTGGTCAACAAACTATATTAACACAAATGCTCGTAGTACCAAAACTAATACAATCAGTAATTATCGGGATAGATACACTTAGTGCCTGGAAGATGAAGATAAATTTTGAAAAGGGTGAAATGCATATGAATATTAATGATACAGATTTAGTAATTCAATTCAATAATACAAATCGAGCTGGAATTTTATGCCATATAATCACTAATGATAAAAATGTGGATAATTTAGAAGATTACTGCTGCAATGAAGATCCATACGAAGAGTGTTATTATATTGAAGAAACAAACCCCAGAACATCATGTGAATTATCCCCTGAAATAATTACAGAATCCCTCAAAAATAATTTAAATCTAAATAGTATTCAAAAACAACAATTAACTGATTTGTTATTGGACTTTCAAGATGTATTCTCCGACCAACCTGGGTTATGTAACAAATACCAGCATGTATTAAGAGTCGAAAATCCTCAAAATTTTAAATGTCATACTTACCCAGTACCATTAGCACACCAAGACGCAGTCATGCGAGAAATAAGGGAAATGGAACGCCTAGGGATCATAGAGCGAAGCAACAGCACTTTTATAAACCCAATTATCCCGGTCGTCAAGAAAACTGGTGAAATAAGACTTTGTTTGGATGCTAGAAAAGCGAACGAAATTATTATTCCAGATTACGAATGTAATAGAAGTGTCAATGAATTATTAGCAAAATGTCAAGGTGCAAAATTTATCAGTAGTATCGATCTAACTTCATCATATTGGCAAGTTCCACTATCTGAAGAATCGAGAAAATACACAGCATTCCAGTTCCGAGGAAAGACCTACCACTACAAAGTTACACCATTTGGAATCAACACATCTCAGGCAGCATTAGTAAGGGCATTGGACAAAGTTTTCGATGAGGAAGTAGAAAAATTCACCTTAATTTATGTAGACGACATTTGTATAGTTTCACCCGACTTCCAAACACACTTAAAACATTTGAGGTATATTTTCAATAAATTAGCTGAAGCAAATATGACGATAAAGTTTTTAAAATCAAAATTTTGTCAAAGTTCAGTTCCGTTCTTGGGGTACACATTAACAGAAACCGGTTTGGAAATGGACCAGGAGCGGGTCAAACCAATCCTCGATTTCCCCACACCTAAAAATAGGACACAGTTAAAATCATTTTTGGGATGCATTAACTATTATAATAAATTTATTGACAAGTATTCAGAAACAATCCAACCCTTACTACGCCTCACCTCAAAGAAACAAAAATTTATCTGGACCGAAGAAGATGATAAAACTTTTCAAAGAGTTAAGAACCTATTTCTAAAAATGAATGTTCTTCACCATCCAGACCATACGAAGCCCTTCTACCTACAAACGGATGCATCAGATTTTTCGATAGGCGGACATTTATTTCAATACCGAGATAATGGAGACAAAGCAGCAATTATGTTTTTATCACGGACACTGCAGCCAGCAGAGCAAAGATATACGACCACTGAAAAAGAATTACTCGCCATCATCTATTGTTTACAGAAAACACGGTATATAATATTGGGCTCAAAATTAAACATCATAACTGACCATCATGCATTAACATTTCTAAAAACCTGTAAACTCTTGAATAATAGATTAACAAGGTGGGCATTGGCGATTCAAGAGTACAATTTCACGATCCATCACTGTAAAGGAGCCGATAATTCGACAGCCGACGCCCTGAGCAGAATAAGTTACCCAGTTGAAGAGAACCAGGAAACATCTCAGAGAGAATTAATTATCAATTATATTAGAAGAATTCCAGACCCTAGACTACAAGAAGATCTCCGAAACATTGGGAAATTACAGTCACAAGATCCCCGCCTTCAAGAGATTCGTCAAATATTATTAATACCCCAAGATACACCTGAACACACAAAAATCAAACAATCATATAAATTACACCAGGAAATACTATACCAAAAACACCTTAATAAATGGCTCATAGTAGTACCAGAAACCATCATAAATCGCCTTATTTGGGAGTGTCATTGCTACTACCTCCATTGCGGGTCTAAGAAATGTTTTGATTTACTCAGAGAATGTTTCATTTTCAAGAACATGAATCGAAGAATCCGGCAATACCTGGCATCCTGTGACTCGTGCCAACGGTGCAAAAATGATACTCATCCACCAAGAGGTTTCGCTCAAGGTATCAGTTGTAATCAGAAGAACGAACAGTTAGCTATCGACATTATAGGTCCTTTGCCGCCTGGCCGAGGAAATGTGAAATTCATGTTAATTGTCCTGGACATTTTCACTAAATTTATCAAATTATACCCAATGCAGCGTGCCACCACACAAACCATACTAAATAAATTGTTTAACCAACACTTTATAGAACATGGAATACCCCAGAGGATCCAAAGTGATAACGGTACGCAATTTAAGAGCCACAAATGGATAAGAAAGTTAGAAGAAAACAATATTATTCCAATATTTAACCCTGTGTACCATCCCCAATTTAATATGGCCGAAAGACCTATTAAAGAAGTGAAGCGCTGTTTAAGAACATACTGCTCAAGACAACACAGAAAATGGGCTCAGTGTATAACAGAAATTAATGAATACTTGAACGAAATTCCTCACGAAACTACAGGATTCAGTCCGAATGAACTACAGTTAGGAAGAAAAGATTTCAGGTTCTGGGAACGATATGTGGAAAACCCATTTTCAGAAGATGTCCCACTAGAACAGAAGATATTCCTCGCCTCCCAACGGATCCGAGAAAAGAAGGGAACACGAGCAAGAAGAGCTAACCGCGGTGTATTACCAACATTATTCAATTTAAACGATTTGGTATTGGTCAAAAATCATCAACTATCAAATGCAGCATTTGGAGAAACAGCCAAACTATTCGCCATATACGAAGGACCGTACCGCATCTCAAGTATCCTGGGACATTCGACTTATTTTGTACAAAAGTTAAATGAAGAACAAGAGTTTGGACCCTACCATGTAACTGCTCTTAGAAAATATATAACGCCAAACCGAGATCAACAATAAATACAGTGTAAATAGTGTTATTAACAGTTATATAAACATTTGGACAATACACGGACAACTAATTAAAAGTTGTAGATTAATTTGTTTATTTATGGATTGAGGGGATAAAAGACTCCAGTAAATATAAACAATAGTGTAATAAATGTTGAACAGTGAAACAAAATTTGAAATAAGTGAAGTGCGCGTGGACAGTATTAGGACCTGAAGTTATGATTGTAAATATTAGGTCATATAATCCATTTAGTTTTAAGAAATCATCATTTTAAATTATAAATAAATATTTTATCATTTAGTATAGTTTTGTAAATATTTGTTCCTATTATTATCGAGTTTTCATTAATTTCAATTCTTTAAATTAATTCAACTCTGAGGGGATATTGTAATAGTTCACAAACATTTACATTTAAATTTCATAAATGAACACCCATATAAATAAACAAACACACAGCTTAATAATTATTTGTATATAATATGTCAACCTAGTATATCACTCAGTTAATATAAATTATTTGATAATGTTATTTTCCTAAAATCATTCATTAATTTATTACCATCTACCATAAAAATTTTAGATAAGTTAAGTTAGATCAGCTGTATTCATAATTTAATATAATTTATATTTATGGGTCAGGGAACGCTATCTCAAATTATCTATTTTATATAGCATGTTTTTCAAAATTTGATCTCTAATAATTCAGTGAAGTGTTTACCAAAGACCAAGTTAGTGAACCATGTGTTACATTGTTAAAGTGAAAAGTGGAACCATTGTAAAGGACTCCAGCTTCTATTCCAGAGAGAGATGGCCAAGTGTTAACTTCATTGTACCTGGACCTCGTTCCAATTTTAAATTTCATCCCCCTTAATTAGTAGATTTTTTTTGGTTAGCCAGCGGTAAACCTGATCTTAGTTGATTCCCCTTTAAGTGGCCAAATTTATCTATCTGAAGAAAAGATCAGGGTGAAGAGATAAACTCTTGGTAAGACCAATCCAAAATTTACTTCACCAACCATTGTTGAAGAGGAACAGACTTTCAAACAAAGACTTGATTTAATTAAATATAAAAAGAGATCAGAATTGGCAATTTATATTATTATCAAAATTATTTATTCTATTTAAAGTATTTATGATTGTGATATTCAAACAAATTAATTTTTCAATGTCGTGCCCGCACGATTCCCAGAACCCTATGTGAAGAGATCATGCTTCTCAAGAACTGAGCTAATGCCCTTAAATTGTACCATATTAATCCAATTAGCATAAGTAATTTTATCTAACCCCATCCACTGTAATAATCCTTGTACGTCCCCCTAGAGTTCAATTTTGATATTCATATTTATTGTTATTGTTGAATAAATAATAGTTTTGTAACAGATTACCATTCTTTTATTTCAAATTTAAATATTAAATAGGCTAGTATCACACTAATTATAATGACGCCATCTTGAACAATAATAATTAATTAGAATTAAGAAGAAAATATAAGAGTCACCTACCTGTACTTATAATTAAAGATATTTATTTATTTATTTATATTTACAAACCAAAAAGGCTGAGTTGTAATGATTTAGAAAAAACAACCGGGCTATTGAAATGAACCGGAGAATGGAGTTATGAAAAGGAGACGCGGAAAAGGACCAGTGCGCCCCCCTCCCCTTTTAGTCGGCTCTTACGACAAGCAGGGGATACTGTTGGACATTCTGTCCCGGCCCAACACGGGATGGGAGATGGCTCTATCTGCCTATATGCCGATGACACTAATATAACTGTTAGAGGACATAATCAGAAAGAGATTGAACTTGCATCATTCATCAGTCTTCTATCCGTTAAAGAATTTTTAGATGAAAATAACCTTTTATTAAATACAAACAAATCTAATTTTATTTCATTTTCCACACATCAAAATAGATCAAAATTGCAGCCTAACATATTCATAAACAATTCGAGCATTGATCAAGTAGATTTTTGTAAATTTCTGGGACTAATAATAGACCAAAACTTGAGCTGGGACAAGCATGTTGATCATGTTGTAAAAAAAATGTCTTCAGGTCTTTACGCATTGCGTCAGATGACGAAAGTATGCAACAGAGAAACATTGAAATCAATTTATTTTTCATTAATACATTCTCATGTGTCATACGGCATTGCTATTTATGGAGCTACATCAAAAAAAAATTTTAACAGAATTCTTTTACAACATAAAAAGGCAATTCGCATAATTTTTAACTTAAAAGCTAGAGAATCAGTGAAAACTTACTTTGCAGATTTAGGGATTTTAACAGTATACGGTCTATGTATATTTGAAACTATAATGTATGTGAAGACAAATCAAATAATGACTGGTCAACATAACCATAGTTACAATACTAGACATAATAGACATGTGGAACAACATAATCTTAAGTTTTATGAAAAGAAAGCTAGTTTCACAGGTACAAAATTTTTGTTTTCCTTGCCAACAAATATTTCTCAAGAACAAAACTTAAAATCTTTCAAAAAGAAACTTAAAAATTTTCTTATAAGCTTGTCACTATATTCATTTGAAGATTTTTGGAGGGTGAATGTTTAGTTTTAATTTAAAATTGTCAGACAGTAGATAGGTAAATATGTTTTAGTTTTTTTGTAAAATAACATAATATTATTATTATTTTTTATGAATTAATTTTATTTGTAATTTGATCTACCTTTTAATCAATTTTATTTAAAACTTTATTCATATATATAAGTATTTATATGAGAAACATTTGACGCTATTTATGTATATTTTATACATGTACAAATAAAGAATATTTTGATTTGATTTGATTTGATCATGAACTCGATACTCTCGAACAATCAGGAATAATTACTAAAGTTGAAACCAGTGATTGGGGGTCACCGCTAGTGATAATTCCCAAACCTGATGGATCGCTACGATTGTGCGTAGACTACAAAGTTGCCGTAAACAAACAGTTAAAGTCAGCTCATTATCCAATAAGGAAAGTAGATGACATCCTTAATAACTTAAGGAATTCAAAATATTTTTGCCATCTTGATATTTTTAAGGCGTATTTACATATACAAGTTTGTGATCAAAGCAAGGCTATTCAAACCATCTCAACACATGGTGGTACCTACCATGTAAACCGGTTATCATTTGGAATTAAGACTGCTCCTAGTGAGTTCAACCGGATTTTAGACCAAATCCTGTGTAACTTAGATGGGGTAATGTCTTATTTCGATGACATAATTGTTCACGGTTCGACATTTGATGAATGTAAGGGGCGATTAATTGCATGTCTTGAGTGACTCAAGAAATATGATTTACACTTGAACAAATCAAAATGTGTTTTCTTCCAGACTCAGGTCCAATATCTGGGTTATTGTGTAAGCTATACCCAGATTTCGAAGTCTCCTCAAAAGATCAAAGCAATTGTTAAACTTCCAGAGCCCACTAATCCAGAAGAACTCATCGTTTCCTTGGAATGGTGACGTACTATTCTAGGTTCATTCCAAATCTATCTACAATGACGTTTCCCCTTCGTCAACTACTTCGTCAAGATAGTGAGTGGGTTTGGTCAGAAAAGTGTCGTAAAGCGTTTCAGAAACTCAAAGATGAAATAATGAGCGATAGAGTGCTCATGCCATTCGATCCATCTCTTCCTGTTACGTTAGCTTGCGATGCTAGTCCCACAGGAATAGCTGGTGTCCTCTCCCATGTGATTAATGGGGTTGAAAGGCCGATAACATTCATTTCGCGCTCCTTGACACCGACTGAAAGAAATTATTCTCAGTTAGGTAGAGAAGCTCTGGCAATTATTTTTTGTGTTTCACGCCTTCACATGTATTTGTTTGGTCGACATTTTACTTTGATTACGGATAATCAACCACTGACTAGGATTTTTCACCCTGACACTAAATTGCCGTCTTTCACATCAGCTCGACTCCTCAGGTATGCGACTTTTCTTCAAGACTTTGACTACTCAGTGGAATACCGGAAAGCTGAACATCATGCACATGTTGACTGTATTTCTCGAGGAACACATGAAACGTTACTCTCTACTCATTCAGTCGAGTCAATTCTCGATCAAGAAGTACAAACGATGGAAGATCAGACCATACACCAAATGTCTACAGAGACAATTACCAGCTCCATAATAGCTGCAGAAACAGCAAAAGATAATCACCTCTCAAACTTACTAAATGACCTACTCTCGGGAAAAAATCAGGACCCTCAATTCAGTACCTCAAATGGGGTCATTCTAAAAAACAGCAGTGTTTGCATTCCCCAGTCTTTGCAAAAAGAAGTACTTCAAGAACTTCATCGTACTCATGTTGGTATTGTAAAAATTAAACAATTGGCTCGGAGACACTGCTACTGGAACAACATTGACAAAGACATTGAGCAGTTGGTTCGATCATGCAGGGAGTGTGCTCTTGTACAGAAGAGTCCAGCAAAGGTTCCCCTTCACCAATGGGACGAACCTCAACAAAACTTTGAACGGGTCCATGTTGATTATGCCAGGCCTTTTCTAAACCACTTCTTTTTCGTTTTAGTTGATTCTAAATCTAAATGGGCAGAAGTAAAAATCATCAGGGATGCTCCAACGACTTCAGTTACCATCGAATTACTCCAAGACATATTCTCTACTCATGGTTTTCCAGAAATAATTGTTTCGGATAATGCCACGATTTTCCAAAGCGAAGCGTTTAAGACATTTTGTAAGCAGAGTGGTATAATCCAGAAATACATAGCACCAGGTCACCCTGCCACTAATGGATTGGCTGAGCGATACATTCAAACCCTGAAATCCAAGCTAAGTCGCATGACAGATTGCGGACCTATTCAATCTAAGGTTCGTGAAATATTGTTCAGATACAGAGCCACACCTCTTCAGAATGGCAAAACACCTGCCGAAATGTACTTACACCGTAATATTCGTTGTCAACTCGATGTTTTCAAACCCACAATCCCGAAATGTAACAAAAGGGTTACATTAAATTTGTCTCCATCCAGAAAATTTAAAGTCGGTGATAAGGTTTTGGCTCGCTGGTACTCAGGTAATAAAGATTCATGGAAATTGGGGAAAGTTATGAAGGTCCTTGGGAATATTCACTACCAAATTCAACTTGAGAATGGTTACACTTTGAAGAGACACGCAAACCAACTGCGACGAACTAGTACAGTCATTGATATGCCACCTCAAGACTTTACCGACAAGAAGACCAAGGATCCACTTATGACAAGGAGTGAAGTCACAACAGACCACACTAGATCTATGTTACTACCATTTCCATTTTTCAATCCCTCTACTTACCGTCCAACACCTACAAACTCTTCATATGAACCTCAGATTGCCGATACTGCCGATGTTGTGGATGAACCTCGACACCATGAGGATACGTTTCCTGAACCACTTCGCCGATCGACACGACATCGCCAGACACCAGGTCACCTAAAGGATTTTTTTCTTCCCTGAGGTCATTCATTCACTATAAGAGGGGGAAGAATATTGTGTCGTGTCTTAAATCATATGGTATTATTTGTTTAATGTTATATTAATTTTTATTTACAAACATCTTTGTTTTTTGCTTTTGTCAAAATATACAGAATTATAATAATCTATCTTAATCATTCTATCTTATTAAAAAAACATGACAGGTATATTCCCAGAAAAATTAAAACTTTCAAAAGTTAAACCTTACTTTAAAAGTGGAAATCAAAAAGACTTGGCAAACTGCAGACCCATTTCTTCAATATCCTCTTTTGCCAAAATTTATGAGAGTTATGAGTCTGCAACTTACCAAATTTCTTGAGGAGAATAATATTCTTGATGATGAACAGTTTGGTTTTAGGTGTGAAAAATCTGTTGTAACAGCAGCAACTGATTTTATTGAGTCTGTAATAAACTCGATTGACAAAGAAGAATTGGTTGTCGGTATCTTCATGGCTATGACCAAAGCTTTCGATAGTGTCTCCCATGATACACTATTAAATAAGCTATCAAACATTGGTGTTAGTGACCAAGGTCTATATTGGTTAAAATCATATCTTATTGGCAGAAAGCAATTTGTAGATATTACCTAAATTAATGATTTTAACTATCCAACCTCAGCAGTATCAAGCACAAACATAATTAAATATGGAGTACCCCAGGGTCCTATCTTAGGTCCTTTATTGTTTTTGGTATACTTGACAGGTTTGCCAAAAATTGTTGATTCCCCCTATAAAGTATACCTCTATGCAGATGACCTAAATTTTAAAATTGCAGGGAAATCAGTTCCTGAAGTGGAAATAACTTCTTTCATTAACTTGTCTCGAACCTCACAATTTCTACAAGACATAAATTTGCTTCCTAATCCCCAGAAAACTAAATACATTCAATTTTCAAGCTGTAAAAATCATATTAACAAAAATTATGACATTTTTATG
Organism: Flexamia atlantica; assembly: GCA_035578135.1. Taxonomy (NCBI): domain Eukaryota; kingdom Metazoa; phylum Arthropoda; class Insecta; order Hemiptera; family Cicadellidae; genus Flexamia; species Flexamia atlantica. Next base: position 50,715,965 of record JAQJVK010000005.1, on the reverse strand, counting down.
GATATAAACCTATTATAAGAGGTAGATTCCTTAAAATTTTTAGGCCTCACCATAGATAAGCAATTAAACAGGAATGAACACGTCAATCTTGTCATTTCAAGGATTTGTTCTGGGTTATATACATTTCAAGGATTAGTACTGGGTTATATATAGGACAGATCTATGGGTCGTTGGACCATTTGTATGAATTAGGGCAAATGGTCAAAATAACTAGTATTGAAATATTAAAACAGATCTACTTTGCTTTCATAGAGTCACATATAGCTTTTGGTTTATCTTTATATGGAGCAACAACTCTGTGATCAATGACATGTCTGTGACTCTTTCTCATATGCTTCAACGGTTTCAGAACTATTGCCTGAGATTTGTTTATGATCTGAGATGAGTGGAGCATGTTACACCTTATTATATTGAGTCAAAATTGTTGAAACTTAATGATCAGAGAATAGTAAAAATCCTTTCTTTAGCTTTTTCAATTTTAAAAACCAGTTTGCCAAAATATTTTGAAAATGATTTTAAATTTGTTTTTTAATTCCAAAATAATTTTCGGAGCTCATGCTCTGCCTCTCTTACTTTGAGGATGCCTCAACACAGAACTGCAATATATGACAGAGCATTTGTTGTGACTGCCTGCCGCCTGTAACTGGGAAATAACCTTCCTTTTTCCATTAAATCCCCATCATTGGTTTGTGGCGGCGCTGAAAATTTTGCTTTCCGAGCAGATTACTCTGGCTGGTGTATCCTAGGGGTTGTCTTGGACGGGGTTACTGGCAGAGAATGAATGTGCTAGAGTGAAAGGAAATAATGTTTTTGTTTTTTTCTCAATTTATTGGAAGAGTTGCCTATGGTTTTGTTAGTGTTTCATAATGTTATTAATCTATCTATCTATCTATACTATTATAAAGAAGAGGTGGTTTCTGTATGTATGTATGTATGTATGTACCGAGTTAACTCGAAAAATACTGAACCGACTGGGTTGAAATTTCACACAGAGGTCCTTTCCTTGAGGTACTTTATTGGGGTAGTTCTTGAATCCGGGAAACACATAGGCCTATTCGCTTCCTTAAAATCCCCTCGGGCTCCGCCCCGTGGGCTTCTTACGTTCATGTTTTATGCCAATTTATTGGTTTTTGACAGCTTTTATTTGGTTTCCGTAGAAACCATTGTTTCTTTTTCATTCTAATCCATGCGAAGAACAGGTAGAACAGCTAGTGTATTACATATTTGTGTATAAATTGTTTAGGGAGGTTAAGTGTAAGAAAGGGCCATGCGGCCCTAACTTTGCCTGTTAAAATAAAGAATTTTTCATTTTTCATTTCATTTCATTTCATCTTCAAGTAATTTGAACCAAATTATAATTTTGGAAAAATTAGGATAACATTGAAGTTAGTTAGTTCTATCAGGATAATATTGAAGTTAGGCCATCTAGATTCTGTGAGAGAACATTTCAAATCTTAAGGATTTTTAACCGTTCACGGGTTGTGTATTTTTCATGTAAAAAGGAATTTGGAACAACTGCCCATATTAGGAACTCCTCATAATTACCACACAAGAAACAGTAATCTGCTGGCCTTTGACCTACACAGATTAGAATTCTACAAAAAGAAACCAATTTATGCAGGGGTAAAATTTTTTAATTATTTGCCATTGGATCTATAAGAGGTAGGAAGCCTCAGCATTTTTAAGAAAAAACTTAAAAGAATTTTGGTAGCGAAAGCTATTTACTCATTTGAGGAATTATTTGAAAATTCTTAGTTTTCTTCAAATTGTTTATTTTTCTGTAATTCTTTTACATATGTTATATATTGTATATATTTGTTTTGTTTGGTTAATCAATCAATTTAATGTATGTAAGGAAATTTATTCTGTTTAAGTCGTACGAGCCGACTATGTTTTATTGTTAGAGCTGTATTATCTTGACGCCATTCATGTACACCTGTACTCTATTGAATAAAGATATTATGAAATGAAATGAAATTCGGTACATACATATTAGGAGAATACAGTTTACAGGTGAAATGACAAAGATAAAACTTATGTAAACAAAACCTCAAACGATAACCTTAAATATATTTTGGCAACCAAGAATTTTACTTTTTTTTAAATATTAGTTCACTTTTACAGCTCGTAGCAGTAGTTCTGTTAAGGGGCAGGGCTTGAGTAGAGGAGTGACTTCCCCTCCTCCCCCATACCCCGATGCATCTAAATTCTCGCGCTGGTTGGGATGAGCGTGCGCGAACTATAATTGACAATTCAATTCAATATTCTTTATTTTTCATAATGTAAACAATTAACACAAAAAGCTTCATGGTTATTCACGGTTATTCCTTTCAGAGAGACGAGGAGACGATGGAGATTATGGCTAACACAGTCAAATGCTCTTGACAAGTCACAGAAGAGACCAGCTACATCCTAGGACCTGTCAAGAGCACCCGCCGCCTCCGCTATGAAACCATACTTAGCATCGACAGTGCTATCCCCCTTCCTAAAACCAAATTGATTTGGATCTAAAATCTGAGATTTCCCAAGATGATCTCATAATCTACTGAAGACAACTTTTTCAAAAAGTTTAGTAAATGAGGGTAACAGTGAGATGGGTTTGTAATTCGAGATTTCTTTTGGATTACCTTTTTTGAACACTGGAATTACATTAGATAGTTTTAAGAGGTCGGGGAAAATTCCTGTATATAAAGACGTATTAACTAGATGAGCTATGGGTCTGGAGATGTAAGATGAGCATGATTTTGAAATTGAGGTTGATATTTCATCCCATCCAGATGCACTGGAAGATATTTGCTCCTTGATTATTTGTTCAACTTCTACAATGCTAACGGGACGGAAAGATATAAGTTTGGACCCTCTTATTTAGAAAGAAAAGAGCACTGTCCCAATCTAGATTAGTATTTAGACGTTTACAAGTTTCAGTAAATACTTGTACCCAAAGCTACCCGAACTTTTGAGTACCCGCAGACCTCTGGTAGATAACATTGCTTGTATTGCAGGTGTTGTGATCTTGAATTTTGAAAACTGCATCTGTGAAGTTACTTGAAAAAGTTTTACTGGGCTGATTGATGGGACAAGTTTTACATCTAGGCATGTTGCAGGGAAAAGAGCCACTTGGGGGTCCGTCATTGGTAGTAGTCTTTGGATCAGGTATTTTTGGATGTACAAGAATCTTTTTTATTATGTTGAGTGGTTGGCAAAAAGTGGTAGTTGGAGGGGGTTTCAAAAAATCTTTTATGTGGGCTTGAATAATTTTGAATCTTTCTCTTAGAATGGAATTGAGGGATTGTAGGCCATGGTGGTATTCAGTAACCAGGATAAGATTTTGGGCTGATTTTGGTTTCTTTGGGGGAGGGTTGTTTGACTGGGCTAACAAAATTTGGCTATAGACTAGGTTCTTCGGTTATCCTATTTCGATAAATGATTTTGAGATTTTAGAATTGGATTTGATGAGTTCCCCTTCTGTTGAACAAATTCGTTTGGCTCGGATGGCTTGGCTTTAGGGTATAGATCTTTTCGTATTAGCTGGATGGCTACTGTAAAAATGTAGATATTGTAAATTGTTGATGGGTTTGAAGTGAATTCCAATGGTTATCAACCCATTTTCTAATCTCACATTTACATCTAAAAAGGTTATTTCTAATGGTAAGCTGTTGTTGATGAACTGTAGGATGCTGAAATTTTGAAGATTCTAATTTCAGCATCTACAGTTAGCTGACCCTGATTTTGACCATCGATGTACATAAATACAACTGGATAGCGCGCTCCCTGTAAGGCTCGTGTAGAGACATCCGAGCCAACACAGCTGTGCGTTGGGGTTGCAGCCGGGCCGAATTGAAGGGGCGTTGGGGGAAAAGCGCAAAACTGTATTGTTAACCGTATTGAAACCGCACGGATTTGGGAGCAGTTTTACGGGTAAAGCTTGCTATAATAGATGTATTGCTATAATTATTAGGTAATTACGATTAACATTTAACTAGACGGTCAGTAAAAGTTGGCCAGCAAAAGATGCCTTCCCCCCATCGACACTGCAAAATCTTAAACGCAACCACTGTTGCGGCTCGCGTTGCGGGGCCTGAGTTACCAATCCAGTGTACTTATTTACATCGATGATTTTGACAAGCCTGGTTAGATCGATTTTCTTCTTGGTGCAGACTTGTATCCGTTCATACTCGATAGTGGTCATATCAACGTTTCTTCCGGTAGCCCTGCTCCATTTCACAGTTTTTGGTTAGGTCCTTATTACAAAATTAAATAAGGATTAATTAATAGTTTGGTAAATAATTAATTTAAAATAAAAATTAATAGCTTCAGCAATTTATTGGGTCCTCATTGGAGAAGTTAGTTATGCGTCATAAACCAATCCTGTTGATAACTTCAATTTTATCGCTACAAACCTTTTTGTACCAGATAACCCAAAGTAATTTAGACAAAGAACTCTATTTTGGAATTAGAAGAAGTTCCAAAAAAAGCATCATTCTAGTCATGAAGAGCAGTTACGTGAAGACCATTTATGTAAAACACATTCTTGCAATCCTGATGATGGATAATACTTAGTCAAGCTACCTATCGCTGAGGGATCCCAAGAAAAAGGTGACTAAACCAACAAAGCTTATATTATTTCTTTGCACTAGAAAAACGTCTTGAAAGCAATACTGATCTTCGAAAATGTTATGATAATTTTATGAATGAGGATGAATCGTTTAGATCATATGAAAGAAATCAAACCGCTGTCAGACACTGCAAAGTATTCCATTCCCTATCATGGTATTCTTAAAGATTCAAACCCCACAAAGTTTCGAACTGTATTTGATGCATCTGCAAAGTCTTCTAATGGGAAATCGTTAAACAATTTACTCTTACCAGGCCCAAAACTTCAGGAGACATTGTTGATAATTTCTTGATTAGCATGATACATGTTGTTGTATTCATTGGATGTAAATAAAAAACGTCTTACAATACTTCAAAATAAATTTACACTTATACTGTATTTACAAACAAGATGGTAAATATACACAAATGGTAGGAAATGGCGATCGATTTCACCATTGAAAATCGATCAAAAAGTCTTGAAAGAAATCAATCAATAATCAACTGTGGAATCGATTGCCATTTTTCTCCATTTGTGTATATTTACCTTCTTATATGTAAATTCAGTATAAGTGTAAATATATTTTTAAGTGTTGTAAGACTGGTTTTATTTACATCCAGTGACATTGTTAATAAAATCTCTGGTCTTAGATTCCGTGTAGTAGCATTTACTGCTGATATTACCAAAATGTATAGGCAAATATGGGTTCACCCTGATCACCAACCATATCAAGTCATTTTATGGAGGGAGTCATCCAATCTTCCTATTCGCCAAAACGCCCTAACAACTGTAACTTATGGAGTAACTAGTACTCTCTTTTTGGCAATACGAACCATTCATCCACTGGTAGAAGACAATGGAAATAATATCTCTCTTGCAACTAATATATCTCTCGACCAAACGAAGGACATGTATATCGATGACAATTTGACAGGCACCCCTAAAGTGCAAGAGGTGCTGGAACTCAAGGAAAACACAATTGGACTTTTGAAACGCGATGGTTTTGAACTAAAAACATGGAGCAGGAACTCTGAAGAGTTTTTATCTACAGTTCCATCTTATGGTCATGTTTCACCATCTGCCATTAAATCCAATTATACTTCTATTATCAAAATACTTGGGGTATAATGGTGTTCTAATACTGTCACGTTTCCTTATCACAGGGTGTCTACTGTGACGGGTATTAAATTCATAGTAAATAAATAAATAAAGTTTATAATAATAAATATCGGTCAACGAAATAAAATTAAATTCAAAATTATGCGGGTCGAAAATAAGATTGCGCAATAAATGTCGAAAACGGCCAAAATATTGTCAACAAGTTATTTGTCTCCGAGAAAGGATTGCACCACAATATGGAGGATCCTTTGTTTTTCCCGTGGGAATAGGAGACCGGAAACAACAAGTTATTTTTAGACGCATAAGAAAGAGTTTGGAAACAATTCGCGAGGGATTTGTCCTTGAGCGGCTGGAAATATTCCATAACGTCATTTTTGTTGCTACGGCATGCAACCATATTAGTTTGATTTGCAGACGAGGAGAGCAGCACAGTACAAGGATTGTCGTTGGCCACGCCCACCCGGGGCGCCGAATAAGCAGTACGTTGTCGAAGGTGTATCATGAAGGTGAAATAAAGAGCGCTGATTGGTCGAGGTATTGCCGGTATTCTCCGCGAGGAGCGGTTCGGTCGGTTGTTTTCACAAAATCAGGAAGGAGATGAAGGTCGCACATTCGCAGTCTCGGCGCTCATCAACTTAGTCACCGCGCAGATTCTAACGTCCGAGTCTACAATCATATTGCGACATCATGTCAGTACGCGGGTGAAATGTTAAGACAATTTAACTAGTCAATACCAGAGGTCTAGAATTGGGGACGCTCATAATTTTCAAGTAAAGTTTTTGTTCGAAAGTATATCGCGCCGTAGTATTTGAAGTATTTGATATGTTCGGACGAAATTAACATCGGAGTCATCACGGGGCCTAGGTCGGAGTCAACACAGCGTAACTCGTTGTCACGACAGGAGGCGGGAACGACATGCCACTGAAGTTCATCTATCTTCAAATTGGATAAGTAGAAAATATTAACTGTATTTATATAGGCCTTCAAGGAAATTGAACTATTATAAATATTTTCTGTATTCATATACAAGAGAATTAAAGTCAATTATTTGCTCACATCAAGAACATGAACTTGTAAAGTTGTAAAAATTGTGAAATAAAACCAAGGAAGTGTGACTAAATAAACTGTTTTTATTTCCAACAAGGACTACTTAACATAAAGTGTAGAGTAAATACAGCTCAGTAATAAAATCAAATTTTTTGATTTTATATTACAATTTTATCTACTCTAGAAATATATTAAAATTACGAACATTTTAAAAGCATTCAAGAAAACCCTGAGATTTAATGGGAAAATAAATGACAAAACAATAACTTTGAAAAATATCAGTCATAAAACAATGTACGGTCTCTTAAAGAGACTCATGTTGTACCATATGATCAAGTGTTGAAATCAGTAATTCATTAATATAACTCTAAATAACTTGATCCATTAAAGAGAGTACCGTTATAGAATGGCGACCCACGAAGAGGGCTGATAATGAATATTTTCATTAAAAAAGAACCTACTATGAAAATCGATTATTAAGTTAGGGCCTAGTCTAAAATTGTGAAGGGTTCCAGTTAAAATTTAGTAGGCCTAGAGCAGTTTTATTATAAAATTGAAATAGCAGACAGGTAGATGAATAATTCTGTTGTAAAATAATGCAGGAATAGGTTACAGTTACATTGGATAAATAATAATTGACCATTGTATTGTAAAGCTGTTAAAAAAAATTAATATTAAATTGAATAGGAAATATTGTTTAAAACTAACGGCTATATACATCAGAAAAAATGGTAACCTTAAAATTAGATGATTTTATGTCCAAAGTCGCTGCTATGTTTCATGAATTGAGTGGTGAAATTAAGGGAATTAAATCTGAAGGGCAAGAGTTTAACGCTAAAACTGATGAATTTAAATCAGATATGAAGGATATAATTAGGGGGGTACAAGCACGGTTAAATAACCAACTAAAAGAAGCTGTAGCTAAACAGGATAGAGTAATCGGGGAAAATCAGTTAAAAGTAGGGCTTGTTGAGAGTAAAGTTTCTGCGGTTGCTATAGAGGTAGAAAGTATTAAAGTAAATGTTAGTAACTTACAAAGTGAAATATCTCAAGTTAAGGCTAGAACTTGTGCGGTTGAAAATGGGATTGTTGAGCATGATAGGTCTGAAATAATTTTGGGACAAAATAATGTGGCTTCAAAGAGGTCTAATAGGCCTAGTAATAGACATGAACCAGCTAACATCTCTAGATTTAATAAGAATCAGAAAAAATGGAGATTGGGTTTTAAGAAAGAAACAGAAGCGCAGATTAAGGGTGAATTGTTCTTGTTTGATGATAGAATAAATGAAAAAATTCAAACTGAAGGGACTAAGATTTTGAAAGTTGTAAATAAGCTAAGTAGGGAGGTCAATGAACTGAAAGGCCAAATTGAACTTATTTTAGAAAAAAGTAGCCTACCAGAAAGGATGAAAAGTAAATTTAAAGGTGGGAAATATCGAATGAATCGAGGGAAGGTTAGGCCAATGGCAGTAAAGCTAAATTACAAAATCCTTGTGTCAAGCCTAGTTTTGATATTAAACCAATCTCATGTGAGGAAAATGAAATCAGGGTTGGAAACTTATCTGAAAATTTTCAGTCTGACCTAGTAACTGTTGACCCTAGTTGTTGTCAAAATATGGTAGGGGGGTCAAACAAATTCCATACTAAGACCATCAAACTTGAGTTGCATACTAACCAAAAAACTATAGGAAAAAACCGACAATACATTAGATTAGGCTGGAATCAAAAGGTAATAACGGATAAGTTGCGGATATTGTGAGGAAATTTAAGCTAGTTATTGACTGTTAAGACTGTATTAGGACTTTGAGTGATTATTGTGACAAAACCACAGTAAAGTTAAATAGAAACTTAGAATTTGAATATATTGGTGGTATTAAAATAATTTTTGCTACTTTTGTTGAGTAGGCCTACCATTAAGGGTAATGAATAAGTAAAATTAACAAGGGACAAATAAGATAATTAAGTCATGACAAATAGATGGGTGATGAGATTAGGTAAGAAGTTATTTCAGTAACTCAAGATTTAAATCACTTTGTTTGAACAAAGGAAATTGAAAGAATAGATAACGACAAGTGATTAAAAAACTTTTATTGAATAATTCATATAAAAGAAAATGAGTTAAAGGGGTTTTTGTGTTGTAGGTACTGTTCTGATTTGTACCCATAAACAAATCAAGAATCAAGATACAAGGACTGATATGGGGAATGAAAGTTCATGAACCATGCAGTCAATGACAAAGAAATAATTTTATTTTATTAAAGTAAAACTTCGAATATAATTTTTTTTAATGAATAATTGAAGTTGAGTTTTATTCTTGTACAATAAATTTAAATAAGTAAATGCAAGATTAAATATTTTATGAAAAATTTTGAGATGGTTATGATGTATAGTATAATTATTTCTTACAGTTACTGGATTTGACGTAAAAGGAATGAGCGCACGAATGTTGGTGAATGTAAATCCACATTGAGCAGCTAACCCTGGCGAATGGCGAGACAAGCATAAATGTGATGGATGCCTGTTTTTTTTTTTTTTTTTTTTTTTTTTTTAGATTTAAGAAAAGAAGCGGAGGGCTGAGCCTACTCGCAAGAGTAGACCAGCGAAAAGAGTGTTGTACCATAATAAGGTCCACTCGGTAAGCTGCACCTACTCGAAGAGTAGGTCAGCATCTCAAACCTAATAACTGTTGCTGAATATTCGCCCCCATTAAGGCATTTTAACCGTATGGGCCCGTTACCGGTAACGTGTTGGTAAAGGGGGCTGGGGGTTAGCTGTGTCCACACTTAAGGGTGCCCTATGACCCAGTACACTTTTTTTCCAAAGCCTGGGCACCGTCTTGGTTTCGAATTGTCGTACCAACGATTAGTAAATTCAAAACTTCACCTCTGAATCTGTTAGTGTGGGGGATTCATGTTAAAAATACTTAGCCACAATAGTTTAAAGTAAGTACTCGGCGTTCAATAGGTTGAGTAACCTTGGAAAGGGCTTTGGAATAAATGTTAGCTTGTTCATGAAGTGAATGAAAAAGATAGCGAGCATTGTATTGAGTTGAGTTGGGAGATTGCCCTTAATGAATTTCTGACAAGTATAAAATAATAATTAATAAATTAGAAATCATTATACAAAGATAAATAATTTCAAACCAGCCAAGAATAAATGATTAAAATTGAAAGGTTAGGTTGAAATATATTTTGTATTGGTGGATTACTCATACAATAGAAATAGTAAGATAAATGAGAAGTCATTAGTGCAGGGAAAGCTAGGTATGAACTTCTGACAAGTATAAAATAATAATTAATAAATCAGAGGTCATAAATGCTATAAGTCAAAAGTAAAATAGAAATTAGTGAGTTAGTGTTTCTTACAAAATGCTAAATAAATTACAGGATAACTTGTTGAATTTACTGAAAATTGAAGTAAGTGAAAAATCAGGATTCATATCTACTATTGAAGGTGAAATAAAGAGCGCTGATTGGTCGAGGTATTGCCGGTATTCTCCGCGAGGAGCGGTTCGGTCGGTTGTTTTCACAAAATCAGGAAGGAGATGAGGGTCGCGCATTCGCAGTCTCGGCGCTCATCAACTTAGTCACCGCGCAGATTCTAACGTCCGAGTCTACAATCATATTGCGACATCATGTCAGTACGCGGGTGAAATGTTAAGACAATTTAACTAATCAATACCAGAGGTCTAGAATTGTGGACGCTCATAATTTTCAAGTAAAGTTTTTGTTCGAAAGTATATCGCGCCGTAGTATTTGAAGTATTTGATATGTTCGGACAAAATTAACATTGGAGTCATCACGGGGCCTAGGTCGGAGTCAACACTGCGTAACTCGTTGTCACGACAGGAGGCGGGAACGACATGCCACTGAAGTTCATCTATCTTCAAATTGGATAATTGGAAATATTAACTGTATTTATATAGGCCTTCAAGGAAATTGAACTATTATAAATATTAACTGTATTCATATACAAGAGAATTAAAGTCAATTATTTGCTCACATCAAGAACATGAACTTGTAATGTTGTAAAAATTGTGAAATAAAACCAAGGAAGTGTAACTAAATAAACTGTTTTTATTTCCAACAAGGACTACTTAACATAAAGTGTAGAGTAAATACAGCTCAGTAATAAAATCAAATTTTTTGATTTTATATTACAATTTTATCTACTCTAGAAATATATTAAAATTACAAACATTTTAAAAGCATTCAAGAAAACCCTGAGATTTAATGTGAAAATGACAAAATAATAACTTTGAAAATATCAGTCATAAAACAATGTACGGTCTCTTAAAGAGTCTCATGTTGTACCATATGATCAAGTGTTGAAATCAGTAATTCATTAATATAACTCTAAATAACTTGATCCATTAAAGAGAGTACCGTTATACTACTAGTCGGGAATTCGGGAAAATTCTGGAAAAAATCGGGGATTTTGTAAGTTTGGGAATAGTCGGAAAAAAGTAATGAATTTCAACTTTTGGTCGAGAAATTTGGCTATAAAACAAAACCGTTTTCTTTGTTACTGTCATTGTCTCGGTTGGCAAATCTCTCGAACGAATCGCGGCAGACAAATTTTTAGCTATATCACGACCAGAAAATCTGTTGTTTATACCACTGCCGCAAGTTTCTTGGTCTTGGGGGAAACTCCCCCACTCCCCCCCTTCCCACTGATAAGGAGAGTGAGACAGCTGTTTTTTCTAGCTCTCACTTTCTCTCTCTTTCCTTCCTTCCTCTGGTAATTTCTGGTTTATGGCTCTTCCAAACTTGTCTTAAACCAACTACTATTTTCTTCACTGAAGTTTTAGAATAGAACTTATTTTATGTTGAAATTAAATTATTGTTGATTTTTGTTATTATAAAATATAAATACTATTTCATTTATATATTCTGAAATAATAAGTTTAGTCATGAATATGAATATGAATATCTATTGGCTGTATAGAAGCTGAATGTTATGTTAGAGTTTTACTTTGCATTAATACTGCTTGGTAGGTACATCAAAATTTAATTAAATCAATATTTTGCTGACAAATGATACCCGAAGCCAACTTAAATATTAACTAAAATACCTGAACCTGACCCAAATTTTATTTCAACTTACATACCCGAACCCGACCCGAATTTTTATATCACTTATAATATCCAAACTCGACCCGACCCGAAAATTGATGGTAATCTACAACACGACCCGAACCCGACCCGGCTTGAAAAATCACTACCCGCAGACCTCTATTATCTACCAACTCCAATGCAAAGAATATCCAGCTCAATATATAGGCCTAACAAAAAACCAATTCTGTGCAAGAATGAATGGTCATCACCAGGATGTAAAGAATAATTACAAAGACAAACCAGTAGTTCGGCATGCATCAACACATTCCAATCCAGATTTCAACAACTATTTTTCATCTAAAATAATCAAACAACTATCCACAAAATGTAATCTTTCAGAACTGAGAAGATGGGGACTGAGTTACCGGTGGTTTACCAACTCCCGAAATCAATTGAATTGATAAAAAAAAATAAAGATAGAAATAAGGAAAGTTCATTTTAAGCAACTGGAAGAAAGGAAGCTACTGGTCATATGAAAACCAATGACGTCTCACAGTTTTCTTTCAATTTTTAAAAATCAAATGAGATAGAAATGAAAGCTGTGTAATATTGCATTCAAGATATAAACCATGATTTAAATGAGGTACGAGTGCGAGTTGGGTCAGATCTAAAAATAGCTGTTTTCTGTTTCTGATTCCCAACAAATCGTTTTTCTTTGTAGCCTGTCAACCAACATCCTTTCCCTTATCAGTTGTTGTTCTTATCTGGGGCCCAATGTTTGTTTTTATCACTTGTGAAGCTAGATGACTGATGATAGTAGGCTTTCGACTTCATATTATTGATCACTCGAGCGTAATTTCTGTTAAAACAAATTATGCGAACAATTTGGCAGTTTCAAAGGATTCGATTCTTGAATCTCACCAACAGAATTTCAAATATGAATATTTTTGAAAGATTTGGTGGATTCGAGAATCAAGATTCAGATCCGACGTATCCCTAGTCTGAGACTTAAAAAAATTGTTATATATAGCAAATAAATACCTTCATGACCTTGGTGCCTATAGGCACCAAATATTTTTCATGATTACTTTTGGAATTAAGAGAAATAGAAAACATCCATAAGAAGACCCTAATGTCATATTAATAGAACTGTGTTATTAAAACCTGCCTAATTTTTCTTAACATCAAATCAATTCCACCACACTGCCATTTACCAACGTGAACACCTGATTGAGAATATTGGACGTTCAAGTAGAATAATACGGAAGAAGCAGATGACAGGTCTGATGCATGGTCTATGGGGCAAACTTTGGAGGGAGGTAACAGGTTTTACACACTGTAGACCACAACTGATACAGTTGCAATTGGTATGCAATTCGGTTGCAGTGTTATGCAATTAATGTTTTTTATTGCGCTTATAGTATTGCATACGGTATTGTTTTATATGCTAAGGCTATAAATTGAATAAATAGATTAGAAATTAAGCAACTGGAATGAAGAAGATAGGTTGTACTAACTTCACTAAAAGAATTGTAGACCTTTCCACCACCGTTTATGATCTGTGTTCGTAAGCGGTTTCTCCATAACGTGTCACTACTCTGAAGAGTTCCATTGGCTGTAAAACAGGAGACTGATTAGCCAATAAAAATGTTTTAGCACCTGGCTTTTTGGAAATATCTAATATCAATAATCCTATTGATGTCAGATTTTCATCACAATTATATTACAATTCAATCCGTATTTTACTATTTATGCTGCAAGCACTGGCAATGGATGAAATCCATATTTTATGTATCCGTATTCACCACGACCCTTGGTATTGAAACACTCTGGTTCTGGACAATCGTACTGGCGGGTGAGTGAGTGCGCTGTATTCAGAATTGGCATTAAAGATATGTGTTTTGTTGGCAATTAATCATGTGATCACATGTTTAAGTAAAGGCGCACTAACAATATAAAAGTTTATGCTGCAAGCTCACATGAATTAAATATTAAATCTAATCGGGATCTCATTAAATTCTACGCCAAACATACATGTAATATGATGGTAAAAGTTCCTGAAGAGCTTGCTGTTAGTCTAAGAAGAGGTTTTATTCTCATTAGTGGCGGCAATACTCACTAAAAATAGGTACTGTACCTCAGGCGACAAACAGTTCCAAAGTAGAAGTAATCCACTACATGTTTCGCCTATTCAGGCATTTCCAAGTGGTTCCGTAGACAAAAACGTTCATCCATTGGGATTCGTCACAAACATTTTGTAGGCCTACAATTAACTGACCACAGCACTAACAGGGAGCAGACTGGCGGTGGCGGAATCATGTACCTGCGACCCCTCCTCCGTTATCAGGTGGACAAAGGTTACCTGGTCCATAGTTGTGGGCTATTATTGTGTTAAAAGTCGAGTGGGATTTAAAATTCATTTTTTTGTTCAGGACATGGCTCCCCATATCAACATTATTAAAACTTCTGTAAATTTCAAACTGCTCTAATGAATCTAATTTATTATTATTACCTTTACTACAGATGAGCAAGATTTCAAGGCTATTGTTTATATTGTCCATTGTGTAATTACTACCTATCAAATGCTGCTCAGTGTTGATTTTTATTTGTTTGTTTTGGGGTCGGGTCGATTTTCCTTGTAACGTTAAGCGAAGCTTCTGCCAGTCTGTCCTACATAAACAACAAAAATCAACACTCGCCCAGCATTTGATAGATGGACAATATTGTCCATTGTGTAATTACTACCTATCAAATGCTGGGCGAGTGTTGATTTTTATTTGTTTGTTTTGGGGTTGGGTCGATTTTCCTTGTAACGTTAAGCGAAGCTTCTGCCAGTCTGTCCTACATAAACACAAAAATCAACACTCGCCCAGCATTTGATAGATGGACAATATTAACAATAGCCTTGAAGTCTTGCATATCTGTAGTAAAAGTAATAAATTAGATTCATTGGAGCATTTGAAATTTACCAACGTTTTAATAATGATATAAGGAGCCATGTCCTAAACAAAAAAATGAATTTTAAATCCCACTCAATTTTTAACACAATAATAGCCCACAACTATGGACCAGGTAACCTTTGTCCACCTGATAACGGAGGAGGGGTCGGAGGTACATGATTCCGCCACCGCCAGTCTGCTTCCTGTCAGTGCCGTGGCCGGTTAATTGTAGGCCTACAAATTTTTTTTAACCGTTTTGTGTTAAGTGTATGTGTGTATGTGATGCTTTTAACTGTTTTGTGATGAATCCCAATGGATGAACGTTTTTGTCTACGGAACCACTTGAAAATGCCTGAACAGACGAAACATGTAGTGGATTACGCCTGAGGTACAGTACCTATTTTTAGTCTACATAACAGTTTGGGGGCTACAACAATGGATTTGAAGGTAATACTCAATATTACGTTTCATATTGTGCAAGACAACTTTCGGTGCAGTATTGCAACAGAAATGTTGTAGTGTTAATGTGCCTTAAAAATAAACATTGTTCTGACAGTTCAACACAATTATGAGTTTTAGCAGATGATTTGTAGAATTTCTACTTTATGTCTCCCACCAGTAGGGCTGTCCAGATCTATTATCAGTATTAGAATAAACAGCATCAGTAAACTGACATATTTTCTCCCTTAAAGCCATTTAAAGCAAGAAACCCTACAATCAGAAAAAACAAATTTATAATTATCTAGCAAATATATACTAAATTTTATCAAAATCTGTTTGTAATCAACAGAGATATCGATGCTAATATATTTTCCGTAAGAATAACATTAAACAACGTACTGCATTTACCACCAAAAGAAAATATACATTATCTCCGCAACCAGTTGACTAGACTAATAATTCAAAATACTGGATTGTTTATATTTTTAAATGGTTTTAAGTATCTTTAAATTATATATTATAATTTTGAGTAAATTTGAAAAATTTGAAATTTTTAACACTTAAAACTCCTCTAACTTTTGAACCTGAATTTTTACAGACATGCGGGTGGTGTCATTTTATTTTGTTTGTCATTTTAAGCACTAAAACTGTCGTCGTTTTGCTCCACGATGTTTTCTATCACTATTGTACTTTCGTCGGCAGTGACTTGTTTTGTATGAAGACTTTCCAAACTTTAAAGATCCTTCTTTAAAATTTACCCCAAAATATGCAGTCTATCCGATAGAGTCAGATATTTAGTCAGTCTTACCGGATAGTTATAAAACCCTCGGATCGGATTCGGATATCCGATCCGATCCGAATTTTCGGATATCCGCACACGTCTAATTATAACCATATAAAAACACCTAAATATATTTACACTTTCCCACAAAACTGACAGCCTGTTGTATTCATCATTGTGGACTTTGATTGTATTTGCTTCGTTTACCTGTTTTTGAGTCTGACAAGATGAGTGACAAAAGCACGAGTCTGGCACTTGATACAGCTCGATATGGTTGATTAAAATATTCCTTCCGGAAATCTATATTGCAGAACTCGCTCATTTCACCAATCAATAGTTCAATGCATTTGATACATCAATAGTTAGTTATTGTCATTCTAACCTAACACTAACAGAAATGAAACAGACAATCAGCTGATTGTTTTAAATAGCAAGAAATGGATGAAAGCCTCTCTGGGAGAAATCTTATAAAGGTAAACAAGGTGTAAAATTGTTGTTTTTTAAGTAGTAAGCTCTTCAATATATTAGGGTATAATGAAAAATACTGTTCATCACACAGGTCTAAAGGTGGTTTGTTGTTACTCTATTTTTTTTACCTCAGCTCAAGAGCCTCAGACAAAAAACTTGACCTCAAACTAAAAGCGACATTTTAGTCCCTAGTAATGAAATACAATATTTTCGTAAACAGCAAAATTATACAAAGTACTTGGAGCCTGAGCTTAGCTGAGAAAACTGAACAGTTGAAAAAAATAATTTAATATTTTACCATTACCCACCAATAGGCTACCAAACCAATGTGAATGTTATATCAAGTAAAATTCTAGATGGAGTTTCATGTTGGATGGTTGTGACTCAATTCAAGCATAAACTAATTTCCAATCCCCAATATTAATTTTTTATGGTTGCATGCAATTAATATACCCCCGTTGCAGCAGACCCGCATACTCAGCGAATTTCAAATGCAAAACAACATATTTCAATCACAACATAGTGAGATTTGACATGTTTTGGTAAGCTCCATAAGAATAACATGGGGAATGAGTATGCAGGTTTGCTGCTACGGGTATATTAAAACTGGGTGGTTGTAATTCAATATTCAATAGATCTGAACTAGAAGAAACTATTTACCAAGTTTTATCAAGATATGTTGAGAAATAACCGAGATGTAGAATTTTACTTATTTCCCATAAGGTTAACATTGGGACAACGTACTGTGTTTACCACTTTCAATATCTCGGTAACCAATGGACATAGAGCAGTGATTAAATATACTAAATTGTTTGTTTTTTTTGAGCTGAATTCAATGGTGCCAACAAAAATTCGATAAATTTTTTTTCCTATGTAAAACACTAAAAAAAGCCCATTTTTGGGGGGGTTTATCCCCCTTTACCCCCCCTTCCGGTAGTCCGTTCGGGCTGGTTTACGAACTCGTCCGAGGGATTACCACTTTACATGTCCGTACCAAATTTCATTAAGATCGGACCATTTTTACGGCCGCTATCGTGCTGACAGACACACATATATATAGATATATAGATATCTATATCGAAAGAACTAACTG
Organism: Flexamia atlantica; assembly: GCA_035578135.1. NCBI lineage: Eukaryota > Metazoa > Arthropoda > Insecta > Hemiptera > Cicadellidae > Flexamia > Flexamia atlantica. The sequence continues at coordinate 50,698,426 of JAQJVK010000005.1, read as the reverse complement.
AGTTCCCTTTAAATTCATTTTATTTGCGACATGTTTCGACCTTAGGCCATTTTCAAGCCTAAAAAAAAGAAAAAAAAGATATATATATAGAAATTCGAACGAAAGGTGTTTTCTGCTTCTGGTGGCCCCAAAACGAAAAGTTATCATGGTCTCGGGCTTGGTTCTTACCATGAGACCTACGGTAATAGCTTCTTCCCTATAGGGGAAATTCGCTAATTCCCTATAGGGGAAATTCGCTAAAAAATACGTCAAAATTTAAAACATTTAAAATTTATTTTCCTTAGTTTCCTTAAGACTGATGCAAATTATGATCGATTTGTAAACATTTGCAGGAAAACACAATTCTATCAGTGTGCTTAGATTTATCCTATGATCTCCACAGATTGAGAAAAAAGTATCACTAAAATCATGCTTGCTTATTAATATCTAAATGAATGAACTAAGAAGTTTAATTCTTCTACTGGAGAATAAATATGAATCTGGCAACCATATGTAAGTGAAATACGGATCTTACCATCAGAAGTGTTCAACTCGAGTTCAACTTTCAACTTTACACTTTCTGTGTAAGTGATGAGGAACACACAGTCAGTGAACAGTTTACTGCCAGGTTCTGGTATCGGGCCATACAGCACTAAATCTTCTTGCCTCACTTTAGTTGTGTTACCTACAAAATGGTAAACGAAAAAAATTGTTCACTATCACTGACAAGCTATTGCAGGACAGATTTCCCTAACAAATATTTAAAGTAAATTGCAACTGACTTGAGAATTTTAATCATCAACACTTAAATCAAAGGAAAGTGGCAGTTTATGTAAGTTTTATCTTTTATTTTAACAAACTAAATTTGAATTAAAATATTTAAAATTTCAAGTTGAAAGTCTTCATTTTAAGAGGCGGCATCAAGTTATTCTGCTTAAATTGAATTTATTACATCTTGAATTGACTGAAGTGGATTTAGGTGGTGGAAAACCACCTGTACAATAACAGCTGATAATAGATTGCACAAGCCGATAGTAGATAATCACCTTCTTTCTTCTTAAAAGCCATATGGCCACGACTGTACACAAGTTTTGTCTTAAGCGACTCAGGTGGGAAGCATTCCACATCTAGCGGTCTGATTTCTTTACCTGAAATAAGAGCAAAGATTTGTGAGTTTGAATTTCTGGCTGAAATGTTGCTTTATTTTAATTTATTTTCCATACCCTGCTTAGTTTTAACTTAATAAAACTAATGACATGAGCGATATAAGACTTTTTAACCTCCTCCATAAGACTGACATGGGGAATGAGTATGCAGGTCTGTTGCTGCAGGTATGTGATAATTGGATTAAAATCCCATCAAACTAAACTACCACTTAATATACCAAGTTTTGTTACGATGTGTAGAGTAATAAGCAAACTAAACAACTTTTTTTACTTCCCTTAAGGAAAACATGGGGAATGAGTATACTGTACCTATACAGTATACTCATTCCCCATTTCTGTGGCAGCACACCTGTGCTGCCACAGAAATCTAGAGATTGGGGATTTTTAGACTAATATGCATTAAATCTCATCTATATGAAGCCACAAACCAAATTTTATTACGATATGTTGAAAAATAATAGAGATATAGAATTAGACTTATTTCCTGTAAGGATAACATATGGACATAGGGCTCAATGATTTAAGATAATAAATTGTGTTTTCAAGCTGAATTCAATAGTGCAGACAAAATTTGGATTATTTTTATATATAAAAACTCAAGAAATCTATTTTGACCTCTTTTATCCCCCTGCTAGTGGTCTAATCAGGCAGGTTTTCAAACTCGTCTGAGTGATTATCACTTTTCACGTTTGTACCGAATTTCATTAAAATTGGACAATTTTTGTAGCTGATATCCCTGTTAACAAACACACACACAGTCACATACATACATGTGATGCGGAAAGTGAAAAGGGACCTCAAGTCGCTGGAGTAAATTTTACAGTACGAGCACTTTAGTTGAATCAGGTCAAAAATATCGATTTTTAGGTTTCGATTGGATGTGATTCCTTAATCTTTCCTGTACTCATTCATTCGGTTATTTTAGCGATAAGAATTAGAGAAATATGTAAAAATAATTAATTTAGCAGCCTATGTCATGCATACGAAAAGGGACCTCAAGTTGCTTAAATGGGAAATAACATGGCGAGCGACTTTAGGTCCCATTTACCAAATGTGCACGCCCGTATACTGACAGAGGCGTCAGGGGCATAAAAACTGGTATCTCCTGACATCTATCGGCGGATAAGTGAACTACTTCAAGTTTTTCGTTGTAGAAGAATATTGTTCAAGTCCAAAAATCACCGTCTTGACAGTGTAATCTTTTATTCCTCGGCATTCTGCCTTTCGACTTGAGGTCCCTTTTCAAACTTCCCACTTTCTCATTTTTTTAAACAATGAAATTCTAAGTGTATCACATCTGTTTCATTTTAGATTTAGATTTAACCAAAATTCCAAACCAACATTCTTAAAGCCCCTACCTGTAATTCCTCTGAACTTAGAAGATGGGAGCTGGCCCATCAGTGGGTGAAAAATCCAGGGAACCCCCAAACCTCAACCTCAGATAACTTTCCCCTCCCTTTCCTATAAGCAGGCTCTGTAGGAGTGTATGTAGCCACACTAACTTGTCCATGATATAGACAATCATGGACAAGTTAGTGCTATTTGGATTCTACAAGGAGGAAACTGTTTTTCTTCTTCCTCCCTACTACACAATGAACTCCTTAATATCTGTAGAAGGAGCCAGTAACTTTGAAAAGTTATTTGGATTTTCTGTTTTATGTTTTTTGTGTGCTCTTCAGCAACTTTAACCATCAGGTAAGCCTGCTGATTCCCCTATCCTACCCTGATTTCTTAAAACTCAGGCCTAGAGCCCATACTTCACCAAAATGAACTGACTAGGGGTTAGAGAATGCTTACAGTGTGAGTCATGCTGTTCCTAGAAATACGCACATGAGGTACAGTGATGATCAGCCCTGCCGACAACCAACAAATATAGTTTTCTTCAAAAAACTACTAACCTGGTCTTTTAGACAGGTAAGTCTGTCCTCGCGGGTTAAGTTACCTAGATCTGTGAGTTACCTAGTTGATGAAAACCCTGAGAAAAATTTTTAAGTGGGCAAATGGCATGAATCTTTTATATAGCCTAAAGAAATACAGTAGAACCTCGATTATCCGGGGGCGGATTAATCGGGCGGCGGATTAACCGGGGTCAAAAACTGGCCAGTTGATAATTATTTACAAAAGGTTTTACAAGGGTAAATTTTGTATAAAACTCCTGATTTACTATGAAATGTAGCTAAAAATAATTATTTTTTCAGGGTGTCTACCAAATTTCATATATGAAATTCCCGACTTTTTCCCGACTTTTCCCGACAATTTAAAAAAAATTCCCGACCATAGGAAACATGACCATTGCCTTCTATAACGAATATTGAGAACGATATTTGTAAATAAATACATTTAGACGGTAACAATGCAAGCGAAAGATCGCCAAAAGATGAACATGATGACCGCGATAAGTCCAATAGATTTGCCAGCACGGTAACAATGCAAGCGAAAGATCGCCAAAAGATGAACATGATGACCGGGATAAGTCCAATAGATTTGCCAGCCGTAATGCGGCCGAGATTTCCGGCTGCGGAAAGAACGAGCGATTTTCCGGCCGTGTTGTGACCAAGAGATTCTCTGGCCGTGGTATAAACGACCAAGATTTGACAGCCACATTGCGACAGAGAGATTTGCCGGCCGAAATATGACCGAATCATGTAACGGCTATGAAAAGAGTAAGCGACACAATACCATCAAGAAACAATCGGCCACCCGACAACCGAAAAACAAGCAAAAGATTTCCGACCGAAATAAGTCCAAAAGATTTGCCAGCCATGTTGTAAATTACAATATCTCTGGCTTTGAAAAAAATTAGCGATTTTCTTGTCACAATACGACCGAGAGATTTAACGGCCACTAAAAGAGCAAGGAACTCCGTCTGCCACGAATCGACCGAAAAATGTTTCATTCCTAAAACGAGTGAGCGAATTTCCAGCCGCAATACGACCGAGGTCTAATGGCCGCGAAATGAGTAAGGTTCTCATCGGCCGCGATGCGACCAAGAGATTTGCCGGCCGCAAAACAAGCGAAAGATTTCCGGCCGCAATAAAAGCGAAAGATGTGATGGCAGTGAAAAGAGTGACAGATTCGACGGCCACAAAGAGAGCGAGATATTTGACGGCCCCAATGTGACCGAGGTTTGCTGACCCCGAAAAGACCGAGGAATTTGCCGGCCGTGTTATAGATATTCTGGCCTTCATGTGGCCAATAGATGTGATAGCCACGAAAAGAGTGCACGATTTTAAGATAGCAATACTAACGAGAGATGTGTCAGCCGCGTAAAGAGCGAGTCCTGTCGGCCGCGTAAAGAGCGAGACTTGTCAGCCGCGTAAAGAGCGAGAGACTTGTCGACCGCGTAAAGAGCGAGACTTGTCGGCCACGTAAAGAGCGAGACCTTCGGTCGCGTAAAGAGCGAGACTTGTCGGCCGCGTAAAGAGCGAGAGACTTGTCGGCCGCGCAAAGAGCGAGAGACTCCGAGTACAGACCGTAGAGACTCGTCGGCCACGTAAAGAGCGATAGACTTGTCGGCCGCGTAGAGTGAGACTTGTCGGCCGCAAAACGAGCGAGTGTTTTTACAGCTGTATTAGGACAAAGAAACTTGCGGCAGCGGAATAAGTGACAGCTTTTCTGGTCGTGATATAGCTAAAAATTTGTCTGCCTCAAATCGTTCGAGAGATTTGCCGGCCGAGACGATGATAATAACGAAGAAAACTGCTATTTCGTTTTGTTTTATAGTCAAATTCGAATTTCCCGACCAAAAGTTGAAATTCATTACTTTTTCCCGACTATTCCCGACCTTACAAAATCCCCGACATTTTCCCGAATTTTCCCGAATTCCCGACTTGTAGACACCCTGTTTTTAAACAAACTGTCGTAAGTATTCAGATTTTTAAGACAGTAAAACAGTTAATTTTTAATCGTGAAGTTAAACCAAGATGCGACCAAGGCCGACTCTGCGAGACGCAACAAAGAAATTAAGGAAAGGTTGGCAAGGCACGCATGCGCGAAATTATCTTCTTGTCTTTCATAGCATGGCCATTCGTTGTAGTACAACGCAGCACCTAATTGGCCCGTCGCTATGACGACACACAGTTGCCATGACAACGAGCTATGCCCACTGGGCACCGCACATTTCGTGGGTGGGGAGATAGGAGAACGGCAAGAAGGAAGAGAAAAGGGTAGAGGGGGAGAGAAAGAGAGAGAATCACGGCACTTCCCTCCCTTAACGCCAAGCTGTCTGGCCCTATTCAAAACAAAGTCGATGAGTCATCCCACTTGTTTTTTGGGCATTTAACTTCCGCGCTTTTTTATCCTTCTCTCTCCGATAATCTTGGCGCGAACTGTTGCCTTTACTTTTATTTTTCTATCACTAATTCTTTCACCCATTTTGCATTTCCCATTTGACACGTAGGCTGTTGACCACAAAACCTTTCCTTTAGTCGTCGCGTCTTTAGTACATTACCTGTTGTTTCACTGGTACAGTATTTTTTCGATCGTGAGTTTCAGTTAGTGCTTGGTCAAGTCATATATTGTTCCGTTGAGACTGTTGTGCGACGTTCGTGTGAAAATGTCGGAGAAGAAAAGAAATCGTGTAGTTCTGTCAATTCAGCAAAAACTGGAAATAATTCACAAATTTGGAAACATTTTTGGTTTTACCGACGACGATATAACGGCCGCTCAAATGGCTCTAAAGGCCATGAAAGTCCCGGGAGGCGAGAAGGTTGATGAAGAAAACATTGAGGAATGGTTCCAGTGTGATAAAGACTTTCCATCATTTGAAGTAATTAGTGACGAACTTCGGGTAAAGCGCGTGAGAGGGGAAGAAGACGAAATCGAAGGAGAAGGAGAGGAGGAAGAGGAACCGGCAACTGCTCCAAAAATAAGTCACCGCGCAGCTCTCGAACACCTAGAATGCTTGTTGGACTATTTGGAGGAACAAAGCGACAGCCTGCTTTGTGATAAACTGGTGTTGCGAAAATTACGTTTCAACATTATTAAAAATAACGCCAAAGTAAAAAACAAACAACTATGACGGACTATTTTTCCCGTGTATGAATTAAATAGCCGAAGCAAACTTTCTCTAACATGAAAATGTATTTTTCATTACGTGAAACGTATTTAGAACTGCTACGTGACTTTTTAATAAAATAAATTTGTTAGTATCAATCTAATATTGTGTTTTTTATATGTGATTTGCTCTGGGAAAGAGTTGATAAACAACTTTGGAGGTTTACATGCAAGTACTGCATATTTTTTCCTAATTTCGGATTAACCGTGGTTTTCAGTTATCCGTGCCCTTCCTCCCGACGATTACCCCGGATAATCGAGGTTCTACTGTACATAAGCTGGCTTACATTTATTAACTGAACATGCTGCATCAAATCGAACTTGCATCGAATCAAATCAAAACTTTATAAATTGCATTGTGCATTGAATTTACAAAAAAATACGGCATCACACACCTCAAACAATGACAAAAACAAATTAGAGATGGTAGAAAAAACACTGTTTTTTTTTTGTTCTAGAGCATATTATGTATTATACTTCCCCCAATCTGCTCACCTCTCAGGTCAAGACTACAGGTGCTATGTGTGGAGCTGTCTGTATCCCCGTGAGTTTCATCAGGCCCATTGTATGTCCGCCCGTGGCTGGTGCATGGCGGGGGCGTCGTCAGCCGTTTCTTCTTTCGTCCACTTCCCCCCTCCACTGGGGTGCGGGCCGACCTTTTTCGTGGGTGTGCTATGATGTTCTCTGCAGATAACACCAGAAAAGTGTGGACTTGAGGAACTAGATCTTATAAGCTTTGGAAAACAAATCCTGATTTTATCAATAACCCTCTAGGTGTCAATCGTCCATTTTTGGACGACTTTGCAGAGGTTACATAAAACATACATATTTAGCTTACGATCGATTGTTTCGGACCGTTGAGCATACCAAATTGACAGTTTTTCTCAGCTTCAAGGCAACTACTGATGTTCGCCACTAAGCAAACTAATAGGGATGGATGGGATTGGATTTTCAGTTCGAGATGGGATTTTTTTCTTCCCTCTTAAATTCAGGACGGGACGGGATTTTTGTCTTCCCTAAAGTAGGTATGGACGGGATTGGATTTTCAGTTCGGGACGGGATTCTTTTCTTCCCTTTTAAATTCGGGACGGGACGGGACGGGATTTTTGTCTTCCCTAAATCTTCGGGAAATGCTCGTTCACAAATTTATTTTCTTTATTGCAATAATAGCATTAGGTTAAAAACAATGTCATATATAAATGTTTGTACCGTCCCTACTCAAAAAATTTCAAGAAGTAAATTTAAGTGAAAAAATACTAACTTATATGAAATTGACAAAATAGCAAACAACAGAAACACATAATGAAAAAGTAACACAATGAAAGTGTTAATTATAAATAAAATACAAACTTATATAAAAATGGTAAATAAAATGTTTTGTTTATTTATTATTATTTTCATTAAATTTTTATTTTTATTCTTTCTAATTTGAACGCATTGAAAAATAAAAATAATATAAAAAAATAAGAAATAAATAAATATAATACGCATTTTTTAACGTTTGACAGAAACACAATAGGTTTTAAGTTTCTGCTTTTTGTTTTATTTTTTGGTTTCAAAAAAGCCAAAAGTAAAATACTAGAGTGGTTATTGCATGCTGACAATATACTGTCATGTATAATCAGTAAACATGTTATTGTATTTTTATAAACTTTGGGCTTTGGAGTTCTTGCTTTAGGAAATGTCTCTCTGACTCATAACTTTTCCACACTTTAAACTACGGTAAAAAAATTAAAAATAAATTTAGTTTCAAGATGACAACCATAACACTAGTTTTTCCAAGCTTAAAATTTTAAATTTGAAGTTCACAACTCCCAAACTTAATATTTCTTAAGTTACATAAAATATTAATTAACTATGTATTAGAAATTTCTTAAAAATCTCAGTCTATACTTTTGTAATTTTTTTTACTTATTTATGAAAAATAATCATACTTTCGGCTGGGATTCAAAGACATCTGAATTAGTTTAGGAAATTGAATCAATGGGCAAAACCACAATTTTTAGCAGACCAATGTGGCCGACAATATGAACAATCATCACTGTCACGCCTTATAGCAAGTTATTTCCGTTGATTAACCGCTGTCAGTGAATAACTAAGATTGCTTTTCACACCCAATTAATTGTGAGTTAGCAATCCTGCATTTGCCGTTTAACAACGATCGGTAAATACGCGCGATCGTTTTTCACGACCGATCACAAGTTCCATAAAGCTACATCGGCCGTTAATCCGCGATCTACAGATACGCGCAAGCGTATTTCGCGGCCGTTCGCGAACAGCGCTAATCTATTTTTGTCGTTCATCCATGTCTGGCAAATACGCGCGATGGTTTTTGCGGCCGATAAAGAGATTTGCAAAGCCACATTTGCCGTTTATTTATGATCGGCAAATAAGTACGATTGTTCTTAACGGACAATCGCGAGTTTTGCAAAGTTGAATTTGCCGTTTATTGGTTTGCCGTAGCGATCGGAAAATACATGAGATCGTTTTCCGTGGCCGTTTGCAAGTTTTGCGAAGCTACACCCGCTGTTTATTTGCAATCGCTAAAACAATCCCGTCCCAAAAAATTTCCCGAAGTAAATAAAATCCCGTCCGAAAAACGGGAATTTAATTTTCCCGAAAATTTCCCGAAGTTTCGGGACCCGACCATCCCTACCCTAAAGCTTTGGAAAATGCTCGTTCACAAATTTATTTTACTTTATTAAATTTGCATTAGGTTAAAAACAATGTCATATATAAATGTTTTTATTGCTATTTTTTAAATTATTTGTATATGTATGAATATGTATTTTTCTATATATATTTTTTTGGTACAACTCAAAAAATTTCAAGAAATAAATTTAAGTGAAAAAATACTAACTTATATGCAATTGACAAAATAGCAAACATTAGAAACACATTACAAAAAATTAGTAAATAGGTGAAATTGTTAATTATAAATAAAATACTAACTTATAAAAAAATGGTAAATAAATTTATTGTTTATTTTGCAATTGTTCACAAATATATACCCAATTTGTAAATAAACATCAATGTAAATAAACAAGAAAAATAATAAATTATCTGTATATAATATACATGGAATGAAAATATTTACTGTCCTGAAGGTATTCCTTACTCAAATAATAATTACTATCAATATTTATATTATTTCAATTTCACCAGCCCATATTCATAATTTTATATAAGTCATATATATTTTATAGGGAAGGCTATCTCAAATATCCATTATATATAACGTACTTTTCCAAATTTGTTCTCTTTATCTGACTAAGTGAAGTGAATTTACCAGAAACCAAATTACTCCAACACATGTTTGATTGCTGTAAGTGCATTGTGAAGCTCAAGAGGATTACCACTTCAAGAATGGAATGACCAAGTGTTAGCATCTTTGATTCAGGACCTCTGTCCTAGTGATTAATAATATCCTATTAAAATTAAGTTATAGGTTTTCACATCTATTTTTTTTTTATAGCCAGCGGTATACCAAGTCTTAGCTGTCCCTTTTTATGGCCAATAATTGATTAATAAAGACTTGGGTGAAGATTAAAACTTTGGTAAGACCTCTCCAATTTGACCTATTCATAATCTGACCATCACCTTCAAGAAAGCCTACTACTAATTAATATTAAGGACTCAAATTTCAATAAAATAATAAGTTAAAGTCGTATCAAGAAATAAATATTAGATCATTTAAATAAATCAAGATATTCTCAAGTAAATTTATTATATACAAAGAGAAGCTAATTTTATAACTCAAAGTGAACTGAAGCCATTGTTGAGAAGCCAGATTTGTGACAGACTGTTCAATTTAACATAAGAGATCTATTATTGGCATTATTCACTATCATTACTCTAAATTTTCTAATTAAACTCAAATGAAACTTTGGCAAATTTAATAAATTGATTTTCCAATGGTTGCTTCTTGCGAGACCAGCGCCCTACAATAAGAAGTTCTTGTATTCTACATCAGAGACTAGCCTGGAAGCCATTTTTGAATTGTAAATTAGGCTACTACATCATTCTTTTATCCAACCCCATCCAGCAAAAAATATTGTTATCCCCTCAAAACTAAAGTTTTCATAATAAAAATATTGTAATTGTATAATAAATATAAATGTTGTATTTTAGATCTATCTTTCATTTATAAGATTACTTAAAATAGGCCCTATAAATAGCGTTAGGAGCAACCGACGCCATGTGGGATCCAGCAAGGAGAAGAAGATTTAGACTACGGTACTGATAATTGTAATAAAATACAATAAACCACTTACCTGAGGTTATATTTATTATTAATCATTTATTTACTTATAAATTGAAAACGGTAGTATTTCAATTTATTATTATTTTTTATAGAATTTGAATTTTATTCTTTCTAATTTGGATGCATTGAAAAACAGAAACAATTTTGTATAAGAAATAAATAAATATAATATACATCTTTTAACGTTTGATAGAAACACAATAGATTTAAGTTTTTGCTTTTTGTTTTATTGTTTGGTTTCCAAAAAGCCAAAAGTAAAATACTTGAGTGGTTATTGCATGTTGACAATATGCTGTCTTGTATAATCAGTAAACATGTTATTGTATTTTTATAAACTTTGGGCTCTGAAGTTCTTGTTTTAGGAAATGACTCTGTGACTCATACTTTTTCCAGCACTTTAAACTACGGTAAAAAATTAAAAATCAATTTAGTTTTAAGATGACAACCATAAAAACTAGTTTTTCCGAGCTTAAAATTCTAAATTTGTATTTACACTCCCTAACTTAATATTTCTTAAGTTACATAAAATATAAATTATCTATGTATTAGGAATTTCCTTGTCTCAAATTATTTACTTTTGTCCACTATCTAGATTTTTTTAACTTATTTATTTAAAAAAAATCATACTTTTGGATGGAATTCAAAAACTGAATTAGTTTAGAAAATTGAATCTGTGGGCAAAACCACAAATCGTAGTAGACCAATGTGGCCGACAATATGAACAATCATCACTGTCACGCCTAATAGCTAGTTATTTCCGTCGATTAACCGCTATCAGTGAATACCTAAGATTGCTTTTCACAAAAGTTGCGAGTTAGCAATCCTACATTTGCCGTTCATCAGCGATCGGCAAATATGCGTGATCGTTTTTCACGGACGATCGCGAGTTTCGTAAAGCAACATCGGCGTTAAACCGCGATCGACAGATACGCGCTAGCGTATTTTGCGGCCGTTCGCAAACAGCGCAAATTTATTTTTGCCGTTCATCCACTTTAAAATAAGCGTGATGTTTTTCGCGGCCGATCAAGAGATTAGCAAAGCCGTATTTGTCGTTTATTCGCGATCGGCAAATACGCACGATAGTTTTTAACGGACGATCGCAAGTTTCGCAAAAACTGGATTTGCCGTTTATTTGTGATCGAAAAATACACCAGATCATTTTCCGCTGCTGATCACGAGCTTTGCAAAGCTACACCTGCTGTTTAGTTGCAATCGCTAAAATGATCCTGTCCCAAAAATTTCCTGAAGTGAATAAAAAACCCGCCCAAAAATTGGGAATTTAATTTTACCGAATTTTTGGGACCCGACCATCCCTACAAACTAATTTTCTACAGCTTTCTTCTTCTTTTAACTGCTGACAATGTTTGTCTGATGTCGTGTGTTGTTACAGTTTGGTGATTTTTAGGGATGGGCGAGTAGTGGATTTTGAATTTGAGTTGAGTATTAAGCAAATTACTCGAGTATAGAGTCGAGTAGCTGTTCTTGAAAAGTGATGAAATATTTATATTGTTTTAAAGTAATTAGGTCATTGAATCACAATTAATTAAAATCTACACTAATTATTTTTCATAACAGTAACCACAACAATACTTTAATAACTCAAAGAAGAATGGATTTTAACAGTTATGTAGAAATACCATCTCTCAGAATTCAGCCAATTTTCTCTACTTTAGGGCCACATCACATTGGTCAAGTTAACTCGGCCTGGTCAGCTCAGCCCAGTTGCTAGGATCAGCCGATTCCTCCACTTTAGAATTGTCAACTCACCCGCCACTGGACTTGCCAAGACTTGACCAATTTATATTGGTCAAGATGATAGTCGAGTCTAACTCGCCCGTTTAACTCACTCTCCTACTCGACCAATGTGACATGGCCCTTAAGGAAATATATACTTTTATACCATTAAGTCACCATTTAAATTTTTTATAAACATATGCAAAAGTGAAAAAATTGCTTGAAATTTCAGGTTTATGTAATGGACACCTAGAGGGTTAAAAATTAAGTTCTTTATTCTTATCCTGGACTGATACTGTAGTTTAAATCAAAATCTAAGATCGGCTTAGTTAAAAATAAACAAGAATCTATTGCTAATCTGGGACATGAAATACAGGACTTTAACTTTACTAGACTGTCTAGTGACTAAAACAAAACATTTATGCTTTGTACCAACATTGCCCGATTTGGCTCAATAAGCTGAATATGCAGTGCTTCAACAACTTTTATAATTAGTGTTTATCTGTTTTGTCATGAGATTGTGTGAATCGCCTACCGAGTGAAAGGTCGTTGAAGTTGGTGGCAGCAACCTGTTTTTGCGCCTCGGACACGGTCAGTTCCGTGACAGTAGATTGTTGGACAGCGATACTTGCAAACTCTACTCTCCTCTGGTTCTTATCTCTCTCCACTGTATACACCGGCTCTGCCCCTTCCCTAAACAACACACTTCTATACAGACTGCAGGAATAATTTTACAAGGTAATTTTTTCAACGATTTTTATGTTGTGAGGTAAACAAGAAAATCCACCATAACCTAAGCAAACAGATATATTCAATAACTCCTTTTAGCAAATTTCCCCTATAGGGAAGAAGCTATTACCGTAGGTCTCATGGTAAGACCTAAGCCCAAGACCATGATAACTTTTCGTTTATGGGGCCCCCTGAAACAAAAAAACACCATTCGTTCAAATTTCTAGATATATATCTATATATCTATGTGTCTGTAAGCACGATAGCGCTCGCAAAAATAGTCCAATCAGAATAAATTTTGGCACAGGCGTGTAAAGTAGTAATTACTCGGACGAGTTCGAAAACCAGCCCGATCGGACCACTGGAAGGGCGGGTAAAGGGGGATTAACTCCCCAAAAATGGGTTTTTCACATAGAAAAATAAAAATAATCCAATTTTAGTTAGCACCATTGAAGTCAGCTCAAAAAAACAAACAATTTAGTATTTTGAATCATTGCTCTATGTCCATTGGTTACCGAGAAAGTGGTAAACACAGTACGTTGTCCCTATGTTAACCTTATGGGAAATAGGTAAAATTCTATATGTCGCTTATTTCTCAACATATGTTAATAAAAACTTGGTTTGTGGCTTCATCTAGATGAGATGTATATATTTTACCGTAAAATTCCCAAAATTTTGTGGCAGCAAACCTGCATACTCATTCCCCACGTTATCCTTATGGGAAATAAAAAAGAGCTATATCTTCATAATTTCTTAACATAGCTTGATAAAACTTGGTACATGGCTTCTTCTCGTCAAATATTGAGTTAAAACCACCCAGATTTAACATAACTGTTGCAGCAAACCTGCATTCTCATTCCCCATGTTATTCTTATGGAGATTACAAAAACAAGTCATATCTTGCTATGTTGGATGGACATTTTTTTGCATTTGAAATTCGCTGAGCATGCAGGTCTGCTGCAACAGGGGCATTTAAATATGAAATAGTTAATTTTTAAATTTTATAATAGACAGAACAAGTCTCAAGAGTAAAATTCTTGAACTTTACTTTTCTAGTGCCCGTTTTTTCGTGCCCATTTCGACTTAATCCATAGACCTTCTTACCTTTGTACTTTTTGACATTTAATTAATGATGTATTTGAATTATTCATAGCATGTAATTTATTTTTTTTTTACTTTTAGCGAATTTCCCCTACAGGGAAGAAGCCCATGGTGAGACCTACGCCCGAGACCATGATAACTTTTTGTTTCGGCCCCCAGAAGCAAAAAACACCATTCGTTCGAATTTTTAGATATATATGTCTGTGTGTCTGTTAGCACGATAGCGGCCATAAAAATGGTCCGATCTTTAAGAAATTTGGTACAGACATGTAAAGTGGTAATGAATGAATGAATGAAAATACTTGTTTATTGTGGCAAACATTAGGACCACTTGGTCCTTTCTTACAGTTAACCACTAACCGCTAAAAAAGACTGAATTCTCTTATACAATAAATTTAAAAAAATGAAAAACTTATTGAAATTTATTAGAGGTGTGCGGTTATCCGAAAATTTGGATCGGATTCGGATCGGATCGGATATCCGAATCCGATCCAAGGGTTTTATAACTAACCGGTAAGACTGACTAGATATCCGACTCTATCGGATAGACTGCATATTTTGGGGTAAATTTTTAAGAAGGATCAAATTTTAAAGTTTGGAAAGTCTTCCAAACAAAACTAGTCACTGCCAACGAGAGTACAGTGGTGAGAGAAAACATCGCAGAGCAAAAATGACACTTGACTTAGAAATGCGACGATTCGCGATTGCGGCTTGAACAACGCCTCAACACGATGCGATTATGTAGTGGTATGCATCAAGCGATGTATTTCGGTTGCTGATATTGCGACTCGTGATAAGATAGAGATCGTTGTATACGATCAGAGTATTGCGCAATACGTCCGATGCGATAACGAACATCCTAAGATAAATTCTTGTATCGTAGCATTAAATCAGTTAACGAATAATAGTACATCCTTTATTAGTTCTGTCACTGTCGTGATCTCGATCAGTATCCGTTACCGACAAAACATCGATTGGTACGAGAGAGAATCGCAATCAAGACAAATCAGGGTTCGTCAATGACCGACAGTGTCCCCACAGTCGTCTTCAAAATTTCCAAAACGAAATATCCCGTACATACCCCATAAATAAATAGTCGTGTTGATGTTTCATACGACTATTTCAAGCCGTAAATATCCTAAGTGGCCTGGTGATACGATAAAATAAAAAGCCTACAATAATTTTGGGCTGCCAAAGATTTGGCGAACCTATTCATTTAATTGTTTGTCTTTCCATCTCACATCGTGTTTGAATTTCATCGTCTGCTGAATTGACTCAAGAATGTCTTTCTTTCAATTGTATTAATTTATTTATCAACTAAGCAATTACCTACCTAGAAATACAAAGTTTAATGATCAAAATTAAGTTTTTATTTTGTTGAAATATTAATCTTTGACGAATTAAGCCGAGCCGTATTTCCAATACGTGATTAAAATGGACATTCTTAGATAACAGCAAAATGCTGAATTGACAACCTACGCCTGTGATAATAATTAGTGAGTTTGTTTGTTGTTTATTTTCAAAAACAAATAGACTTTTATTTGTTCTAATTAAATGACCAAGCTTTAATACTGAAACCTACAACATTTGAAACTCATCTTGAAATTTAGGTTAAGTTTACTGCTCAGAATATTTTATAGTATTATTTTGTAGTGAATCAAAATCTTGGTTGTCAGGTATTAATACATGAATAAAAATGTAGAGCTTTCTTCAAATGTGAAGAGATTGGTGAATCAAGTCTTATATTTAATTCTTTTGTCTTATCACTTAGGCCTAGTCACTGATCAAATAATTTATTGATTTATGAAAAGGAAAAGAACAAAAAATACAGAGGCATAAAAATGAACTAATTTAAATTGCATTGAAAAATGAATTTTTAAGTAACCCAATTCTGAAATTTATTTAGGCCTAATAACCTTGTTGAATTAAATACTAACTATGCTTAAGGGGAATCAATAAATTTCCAAATTATTAACAGATAATTATTTGTACCTTTGCATACTTAATTGACATTTGGCCTGCATTGAAAACAATATATCTGAACAATCAACAACTCAGGGCTATCAAGGCAAACCTTACCTTACACACTAGGATAATATGGTAGTTCCTTGCAATTACCTTTGGCTTATGAGAAAACTTAAATCTGCTCATTGCTACGCTGTGCCGTAAATATCCGAATCCGGTACTATCCGATCCGAAACCGATCCGAACATAAGCTATCCGATCCGATCCAAAAATTCACTATCCGCACACCTCTAAAATTTATATAATAATATTAATAACAATATAAACCAAAAAAACCTAAATCCGCATACACACACAATCACACTCGTATCTCCTGCCACAACTAGGCCTAGCGCACGCCATCCCGCCATGCCACGATCATCCGGTTGAAAAAATACTTTTTCAGCGCCACAGTCAGCCGGGAATGATTTTCAATGGATTTTATTTCATTCGGTAAAGAATTCCAGAGGCAGCAGGCTGTAATGACAAAAGATTTGTTAAAAACTGTTGTTCTGTGTCAGGGAATATGTAGTGTTGACGAGCCAGAGCGGGTGTTTCTATTGCCTCTTGCACTTAAGAATTCAAAATTGTCCGCGAGATAATTTGGAACCCCAAGATTAATTAAAGAGTGAGTAATCTGAATTATACAAATCTGCCTTAAATCGGAAAGCTTTAAAATAGATGCATGAATATATACCCCCGTTGCAGCAGACCTGCATACTCAGCGAATTTCAAATGCAAAACAACATATTTCAATCCAACATAGCTAGATTTGACATGTTTTTGTAAGCTCCATAAGAATAACATGGGGAATGAGTATGCAGGTTTGCTGCTACAGTTATATTAAAACTGGATGGTTTTAATTCAATATTTAGTATATCTGACCTAGAAGAAGCCATTTACCAAGTTTTACCAAGATATGATGAGAAATTAGCGAGATATAGAATTTTACTTATTTTCCCATAAGGTTAACATTGGGACAATGTACTGTGTTTCCCACTTTCAATATCTCGGTAACCAATGGACATAGAGCAGTGATTCAAAATACTAAATTGTTTGATTTTTGAGCTGAATTCAATGGTGTTAACGAAAATTTGATAATTTTTATTTTATACAACTCAAAAAACCCATTTTTTGGGGGGTTTACCCCCCTTTACCCCCCCTTCCGGTGTGAAACTGAAAGGGTAAAAGTCTGCAGTTTTTTCAGTGTGTGAATAGTGGCGAACACCTTTTTACAAGAGTTCACAACAGCATTGGTCCAGTCCAGTGTGTTATTCAGTATCAAACCAAAACTTTTGACTTTGTCATAAGGCAAAATTATGTTGCCGACATTTATTTTTTGAGCATTTTCAAGATCCAGTCTGTTCAGTAACCGTGAATGTCCAAGAATGATTGGTTTTGTCTTGTCAGGATTTAGTCTGAGTCCATTCTTTTCTGACCACTGAACAATTCTGCTTATGTCATCATTTGTTTGAGTAATTTTTCCAATCATTTTGCCGACTTTAGAATGAGTATATATCTGTAAGTCATCAGCGTAAGAGTGGAACTTAGTGTTAAGATTAAGCTGTGTAAGATTGAGCTTATGTCATTAGTGTAAATTGTGAAGAGTAGAGGACCAAGAATTGAACCCTGAGGAACACCGCAGGAAGCATTTTTCCAGTCAGAAGTCATTCTGTCATAACACACACACTGCTTACGGCCTTGAAGGTAAGATCTCATCCAGGATAGTGATGAATTTGAAAAACCTAATAATTTTAGTTTAGCAAGGAGAATAGCATGATTTACTGTATCGAAAGCTTTACTAAAATAAAAAAATGTAAGAACAGTACACTGACTACGATCCATTGTTAAACGGATGTCGTCAGTGATCTTCAATAAAGCAGTTTCAGTGCTGTGGGAGCGTCTGAAGCCTGATTGGAATGGGTTGAGAATATTGTTTGTGGTAAGAAAATCTGATATTTGTGAATGGACCACTCTTTCAAGGGCTTTAGAAAGAGCAGGGAGAATGCTGATGGGTCTGTATTCTTGTGGAGGTTTTGGCGATGAGATCTTATTCAGGGGGCGGACTAGAGCAAACTTCCATTTATCTGGGAAAATGCCTGTTCTTAAAGAAGTATTAAAGATATGGGTGAGAGTGGGGAGGAGAGCAAACAATATTCTCTTTGTTTAAAATCCCTGAATTTTCCATTTTTATGGCAGCAAACCTGCATACTCATTCCCCATGTTATCCTTATGGTAATCAATTGGATGAGTACATAAACTAGCCCGATCGGACTACCGGAAGAGGGGGTAAAGGGGGATACACCCCCACAAATGGGTTTTTTCACATAGAAAAAAATAATCAAATTTTGGTTAGCACCATTGGATTCAGCTAAAAAAAAAAAACAAATAATTTAGTGATTTGAATCATTGCTCTATGTCCATTGGTTACCGAGATACTGAAAGTGGTAAACACAGTTCGTTGTCCCAATGTTACCTAATGGGGAATGAGTAAAATTGTATATGTCGCTTATTTCTCAACATATCTTAATAAAACTTTGTTTTTGGCTTCATTTAGATGATATTTAATGTATGTTAGTCGTTAGTCTAAAATCCCTGAATTTCCATTTTTATGGCAGCAAACCTGCATACTCATTCCCCATGTTATCTTTATAGGAAATAAAAAAAATGCTGTATCTTTCTTATTTCTTAACATATCTTGATAAAACTTGGTATGGCTTCTTCTAGTTAAGGTCTACTAAATATTCAATTAAAACCACCCAGTTTTAACATATATTTGAAGAAAACCTGCACACTCATTCCCCATGTTATTCTTATTTATAATCTTATATGAGTAATGTTATCGTGCTTGTATGCTTGTATGCTTGCTTGCTTGCATGCTTGCACAATTATCTCTAAAACGGCTCCGAGGATTTCCTTAGAATTTTGAAAATAAGTTATTTTTGGCACAAAAACGTCTTTTATGCAGATTACTTGGCCAGAGAAAATCTACTAACGTAATAAATCAAATTTAAAAGTTGTAAAATTTTAAAATTGGCCTTATGGGTTGCCGTAATGGCAACGAAAATAAACAAGGAAAGTGTAAACAAATAAAGTAATCATAGCTGTTTGGAATCTACAGCCATCAAGGAAAAATACAGCAAGTGGGATGAAGAGAACATAGAGCAATAAAAAATTATCAATTTTATGACATTGAAATATTTTATAATAACTGGATGAACTCGTAAACATAAAATAACACCGAGCAAGGCTCGGTCCACCAGGTACTGGAGCTTAAATAAACATGTTACATTTCGCTACATTGGATTGAAATAAATATGTTCTTTTGTATTTGAAATTCGCTGAGTATGAAGGTCTGCTGCAACAGGGGTATTAATAATACATCAAATGCATCAAGGACTTTTTTATCCTATTATATGCACGTACAGATTATTAATTTTTGCAACGAAATATTTTTGTATTTTACTGGAATAAATCTTTTCATTCATTCATTCATTCATTCATTCGGTTTAAGAACAGCAATCCCTGCCAGTAAATAAAACACGATATAAATCACTATGTTATTGGACTAATGTCGCTCTGCACTAGAGGAACAAACTAATTTCAATTCGAATTAGAGTTTAAGCTCTTCTCCATAAAAACTCCATAGAAAGACAGAAATAAAATTTTACACATTATCGAGCACAAATGGGACTCTAAAGCTGGAGGTATACTCACGAGTCGACTCGTATGACAAGGGCCTCCTCGTACTCGCCAGTGCGAGTGGCAGCCAGTACGAGTGTGCCGGGCGTGATGACGTCGGCTCGCACCACCTTGCCGGGCGCCGTCGGCTTGCTCTGGCCGTCACAGAAGTGCACCACCACCTGGGCCGACGACAGCGGCTCCGTCACCCAGCCCGGGTAGTAGCAGCCGTCCCCGCCCCACCGCGCCAGCACCGCCTCCCCCCTCCCCTTCCCTGCAAACACCTGCGTGCTTAGCCGATTCCAAAAGGCTCAAGTTAATGATTTTAGACGAAGCTGTATGTCAAGTAATCCCCCCCCCAATAAATATTGTGTACATAAATGAAAATGATAAAATATTCTCCAAATGAATGTATTTATTTATATTGGGGATAAGCCCATTCATGAAATATTTGCTTGAGCAGTAGACCAATCAAAACATTTTGATTACCAATACAAATAATTGGCTAAACTATAATACAGAGTAACTACAAAAAAAAATTTTCAGGAAAGAGAAATAACTGAAATATTAATATCACGTATCCCAAATAATTTCACCGATTTATTGGGGAGTAGTGGATTTTTAATTCGAGTCGAGTTGAGTATTAAACCAACTACTCGAGTATCGAGTCGAGTCGAGTCCAGTAGTTGTTTGTGAAAAGTAATGAAATGTTAAGTTTTTTAGAGTAATTAGAATTTGAATTACAATTAATTAAAATCTTTCATCAATTTGGTCTTACTTATCTTTTACTTATCAAATTGGTCTACTTTATTTAAGCTATTTTTTCCTTTAAAAAATTAAACTCTGACTTTAAAAAAAAAGAGGGCCAAGGTATTGCACTTCACCAAGGTTCACTTGACCATGGTATTGCAACGCAGCAGAATTAGCTTATTGTGCACCCTCCGCTCAACAGGCCTTCACTCTCCGTCAAATCCCAAGGTCCTTTATGAACCTTGAGATCTTCTTGACGAGGGCACCTGAGTTTCACAGCACTTCCGTATGATAAAATTGCTTAGAGCCGCGGCCGGGAGTTGATCCCGGGCCGGCTGAGTGAGAACTCAGAGCGCTACCAACTTAGCTACGGCGCTGTCAACACATTACTTGAACAGTAGGGGTGGGCGAGTAGTGGATTTTGAATTCTTGTTGAGTCTAGTCGAGTATTAAGCCAACTACTTGAGTATTGAGTCGAGTCGAGTAGTTGTTTGTGAAAAGTAATGAAGTATTAATTTTTTTAAAGTAATTACGCCTTTGAATTACAATTAATTAAAATCTTTCATAAATTTATTTATCAAATTGGTCTACTTTTTTCAGCTAATCTTTTTATTTTTCTTTGAAAAATAAAACTCTGATATTTTAATACCCCTACATTGCATAAACCTTACTTTTAAATGAATAACTATACTAAATGACTTAAAGTAACAAATCACTTAATGTAACAATATCACAAAATAAATTTATGTAGAATAAGCATAGTTATAAAATTTAAACATTTGTAAGATGTAATTATCAGCCTATTACTTTAACTATCAACAACACGTTGATTTTTTCCCCAAAAATAATTGTAATCAAAACCTTAGACAAGAAATTGTGGAAGAAAGAACTAAAAACAAGATCAGGGAGGAGAGCTATGCCCAGTTATTTGTTTTCTTCTAAACACAAACCCACCCCCTTGCCTGACTGCTGATCTATTGCTTTTTGACATTCAGTGACACAGCTGCAACCAGATAAGGACAAGATATCCCCCCCAATACAAAACCTAAACTAATTGCTTTACGTAAACCAATGATCTACAACTTTCTTCTCATTTTTTAAAATCAAATGAGACAGAAGTGCAGGCTGTGTATCATTCAAAAGATAAACTATGAATACACATTTTAAGTTGTAAAGTGCAAACTCAAAGCTCAATAAAGGTCAATATAGCTGTAAGTTTTCAATTTCCGAATCCTGAGAGATGGTATTTCTAGATAACTATAAAAATCCATTCTTATGTGAGTTAATGAGATGTTGAGGTTATTGTTATGAAACCGTTTCGTGGACGGCTGCAAAAAACTAGCGAGTATCTGTCGGTTGCAGATAAACGGCAGATGTAGCTTTTCGAAACTCGCGATCTGCCGCTACATACAATCGCACGTATTTGCCGGTCGCCGATAATCGGCAAACGTGGCCTTGCAAAAGTCGCGGTCTGCCGCGAAATACAATCGCACGTATTTTCACCGATAATCGGCAAATGTAGCCTTGCAAAAGTCGCGGTCAGCCATGGAAATTTGCCGCGTATATTTGCCGATCGTAAATAAACTAAATGCAACTTTGCAAAACTAGCGATCGGCCGTAAAAACCAGTTGCATGTATTTACCCACTACAAATGAACAGTAAATGCTGCTTGATTGTGAAACAAGCGAGCGGCCACGATAAAGAATCTGTCGATTGCGGATAGACGGCAGATGTATCTTTGCATAACTCGCGATCGGCTGTAAAATTCTATTGCACACACGTAAGTCGCACATAACCTCAATCGCCGAGTAAACGGCGGGAGTAACTAACTACTCGACCTTGAGTAGTAGTAGCAATACTTGAGTAATTACTCGACAGTCAAGTACTCGCCCAACCCGATTTAACATAATTCCATCAACACGTATCTCATTATTTACTAAAAAGATTTTGAAAATACATGATGTTAGGAAATTAGAAAATAGTTTTTGCCAAATGTGGGATACTTAGTACATTATTGCCCTTTATATTCCAACAATTCAGAGAAAGATTTTGAGAGATGCATGGTATCAGAAGGTTAGAAAAAAACTGTATAACATGCAGGATATTTCTCTTTTTTTTAAACAAATCCCATGTTGTTCTTTGTCCTAAACCTTTAGATGTGAGACAAATTTAGGAACAAAATGATGTGAATACCTAAAACAGGCCAAAATTGTACTTTTTTGGTATTAATTTAGACAATGAAATTGAACTTAAAACTACAATACATGTAGTACGATGAAATTAAGAACTATCATCTGAGAAAATTATATTAAATTGAAGAAATTAAATTATTAACTAAAAAAAGATGCACAATTCATTACAGTACCTGTGTGTTGTAATTAAAAAATAAGGAAGATCGGGAATTTGTTTACAATTTTTTATAAGGAAAACATGAAGAATGAGTATAAAGGTTTGCTGCAACAAAAATTTAATAATGAGGAATTTCAGTTCCAAATACAAACTAATGCCATTTTTCCTGTGCGATTAACAGGTGTAAGAACTCGTATGTTGATAAAACTTTGTATGTGGCTTTCCCTTGACTCTAGTCTAAAATTCCATACCAAATTTTTGGATTCCTGAGGAAGGAAACCTGTGTATTTACTTTACCAATTTCAACTTGAAGAAAATAAATATAAAACTTCATAGCTTGCTTATTTTTCTTAATATATCTTAATAAAACTTTTTTGTTCAGGAAAGGGACAGAAATCAGCTAGCTTACCAGAATAAATAATTATCAAGACAGCACAGAGAAACATTAAGATGCACACATAGTTTATCACTAATATTTCGTCCCTCTAGGGGACTTCTTTGGAGAGAAGAGACTGAAAAGACAGTTATTTAAACAAATTAAACTTTAACTGTCCACTGTCACTGTTGCCAACTATTGCACCTGAAAGTTTTTTGGATACTATGTTACTTTGCCTATATGAAATTTAAATACAGTAGAGTCCCGCAAACCCGGACTTCGATAACCCGGAATTCTGGATAACTCGGAAAGCCTGCCAGAGCAATAATGTGTATTGAGATTCAAGGCCAGAACACGATGTGACATATTTAAAACAGTTTTAGTTTTTCTTAAGTTTTTTTTTTGTAACTAGTATAGTTTTTATATTTTTTTACTATGCAATAAATAAATGATTTCTTACAGAAATGATTTCTTATTTTTACTCATTTCCCGATAATTCGGAATTTTCACAAACCCGGACACCGCTCGGTCCACATTAGTCCGGGTTTGTGGGACTCTACTGTATAATGTTTTTGTACGTATATTCACTTAGATATTTAAAATTACTGTTTTGTCCAAAATGCACTAATTTATTAAAGCTAGCTGATAGTAAGGTTATGGTAGGGTTGGGTATAGGTAAGGCTTATCTAATATTTATACCCTGATTATCGAAAGAAGGTGAGCGGCGCGGCGGCGGCGGAGCGAGCGCGCGGCAGTAAAAACATTCCTATTTAAAACGCTGTAGAAACAACAAACGCTGTTAAACATTTGCAGTCCACTTTATTCCAATGACCAGTTTATTATCTTATCAGCACTGTTTTCAAATAATTTTTAACGCACATCGTTTAGTTTATACTGTGAGTTACATTACTAAAAACACGATTTACGAATTAAAAAAGTCAATTCTTTGTGTTTGATTTATGATAACTCTGCTTAGAAGAATCGGGGAAAAAATTCCTATAGAGAACCTTTAGTCGACTTTCTTGGGAACAATATATCAAAATTTGAGTCTTGTGATTAATATTTACGTCGTTATTAATTTATTTCTTAAGTACTGTTACCTCAGCTATTAAACTTCTTTGATGAATGAAATTCAGTAAACAATGTCTTTGAATAAAATATAGGTTAATTCCGTCGCAGCTTTACGTTTTTATTGAAATGGTTTCTCATAATCGATTAATATATAAACAATAGTATCACTGCGAGGCAGAGCGCAACAATGACTGTTGAAGTACAGTCTGGACCTAGTGAAACCATTTTATTCGCGCGTCACTGCATGTCTTAGTTTTTCTCTTACAAACAACGCCTGCTTCCAGATGTAGAATTCATTGTAAAAACAATGCCGATTTACCAACATTGAACAATAAGGAACCTTTCAGTTCCTCCGAACTGCATGTGCAGTGTATGTTGAAAGCATGTGCTCCGTTGTTGTTGGCCAGTTGCTGTACCTCGTCTGAATCGCGCTCGCCCAAGCAATTTTGATAATTAATTTCAATTATCAACTGATTACGGATTTATCTAGTAGTATTGAAGTAATTTATTAACTGAATATTGATTGTGGAAACTGTCTAATGTCATTAAAGGAAAAATGAAATGAAAATCTCAATCAACAAAAGAGTTAACAGTTCTTTAGAAATAAATTAATAACGAAGTAAATATTAATCACAAGACTCTCAAATTTTGATATATTGTTCCCAAGAAAGTCGACTAAAGGTTCTCTATAGGAATTTTTTCCCCGATGCTTCTAAGCAGAGTTATAATAAATCAAACACAAAGAATTGACTTTTTTAATTCGTAAATCGTGTTTTTAGTAATATAACTCACAGTATAAACTAAACGATGTGCGTTAAAAATTATTTGAAAACAATGCTGATAAGGTAATAAACTGGTCATTGGAATAAAGTGGACTGCAAATGTTTAACAGCGTTTGTTACGTTTCTAAAGTGCTTTAAATAGGAATGTTTTTTCTGCCGCGCGCTCGCTCCGCCGCCGCTGCGCCGCTCACCTTCTTTCGATAATCAGGGTATAGGTTTGGGGGATGTCTGGAGTCTGTCCACACTGGCATGCTAATTTTCATCTTCTTAAGAGAGAGCTATTGCACTGGTTTTTAGGGAGGGATTTTATGGCCTTTGTTGTGAAGAAGTTATCAAAATCTAAGTTTCCCTGCATAGGTTTGTCTTTGTTGTCCTTCATATACTGTCTGTGACCATTCATTCTTTTTCTTACAGTTTGGGTCATGAGGCCTATGACTGGGCTTGACAGAGCTTGCACTGTAGTTTGTAGACCAAGTTTTCACTATTGCATGGAAGATGGTCTTTGATGGTGGATTCTTTGTTGTGGGATGTGCTGGTGAAGGTTTTTGAGGGGACATGGATGCTGCAGGTTTTACACATCTTTTCTTAACAGGGGTAGGATCTAGCTGGTTTCTGAAACTGTTCGGCAGAAGGGTCAGGCAGTTTGGGGTGGACAAGGATGTTTTTCAGGTTTGGGGTTGTCTGTACACTATAGAGGGAGGCTTGTCCAGGTGATTTTTGTTGACTGGTGCTATTCAGCATGTTGTAACCTGCTTTTAGAAGGTTTCTGTAATCCAGGATGGTATGTTGTTATTAAGTTGATTGTGTTGGGGTTGTTTTCTTTGTACCAGGGTTGTTCAGGAGCTCTTAGGGCAGTAGTGATTTGAGATCACACTGTGGGTAGGATATCCTCTGCTTTCGAATGCTATTTGTAATTGATCCCTGTATGTTTTCAGTTTCTTCTCATCAGAGTTTATATGTTTGCCTCAGAAAACTAGTCTATAAGGGAGTGATTGTTTGGTATTATTCGGATGGCAACTATTGTAATGTAGGTACTGTTGATGGTTGGTGGGTTTCATGTAGACTGAAGTGGAGATAGATCTATTGGTTACTGTCACAGTTACATCTAGAAAGTTGACTTGCTGATTTGGAGTATCCCAGATGAATTTAAGAGGGGAAAAAGAATTCAGACTATTAAAAAAGTGTCCCAGGCTGTCCTGTCCATGAATCCAGATCACGAATATGTCATCTATCTATGTAGTGGAACCAGCAGAGAGGGAGAAGTGCCTCTGGTGCAGACTCAATAGCTTCTGCTCCAAATCAGTGCAAAAGGGCTTGGGAGCTGATCAACAAGTCAAAGAGCTGTGTAAATTCTCCACATGAATGACAGCTGTAGATGACATCTGTAGCCAAGTTCCGTCTTCAGTAGCAGAAGCTTCACAGCTGGTCAAGAATCACCCAGTCAATATGCCTGTATTTGCTATGAGGCCTGTATCTTGTGAGGTGGTGTCAAAAATAGTGATAAATATGAAAAGCAGTAAGTGTCGAGATATCTATGATATCAGTAGTGATCTAGTGAAGAGTGTGCTTCCAGTAATTTTGTGCTCCCTTACCTTTTGTCTTAATTTGTGCCTAACCAGTGGAATTTTTCCTGAGTGCCTCAAGCTGTCAAAAGTTGTCCCTATATTTAAGAAGGGTGATTATCAGTGTTCAGAGAGCTATCGTCCGATCTCCGTCGTGCCAATCTTCTCCAAAATTTTGGAAAAAGCTATGATACACCAGGTAAATTATTTTTTTGAATCAAATAATTTGTTTTCTAAATTCCAATTTGGCTTCAGAGGATACTGTGAATGCAGTTGGAAGTCTTGTTGCTGCAGCTTTAAATGGATTTGAAAAGCATGCAATCACACTTGCCACCATGTGTGATCTTTCCAAGGCATTTGATTGCGTCCCACACGACATTCTCCTCTCTAAATTTGAATATTATGGTATAAAAGGTGTGGAGCTAAGTCTTTTTCGGCAGTACTTGACCAACCATACACAGAGAGTCTCTTACAACAATAGTCTCTCTGAAGTAGCGGTTACGAGAAGTGGAGTACCCCAGGGATCGGTCCTTGGCCCATTCCTTTTCCTAGTTTTAATTAACGACTTACCCTCTAATGTTCCTAAATCATGTAAATCTTTAATTTTTGCTGATGACTCAACTTTTTTTTGTAGCGATGTCAGTACTGATAATATTAAAGTTCAGATGGCAAACTGTATTTCAGAATGTAATATTTGGTTACAAAGCAATGGTTTATTATTAAATAACAACAAAACTCAGTCCATCCTCTTTAGCTTGAATCATCAAAATGATAGCCTGGTACATTTAAATGAAAGCGTAAAATTATTGGGAATATCCTTGGATGCTAAGTTGACTTGGAGTGATCATATTAATAATGTATGCAGTAGGGTTTCAAGAGTAATTTACTTTGTGACGACTTTCTCGCAAAAGGAATAAAATTAATTTTCCTAACAACACGAGAAGTTGCCTCAGACCTATGTCAGCGGAATCGCTCAAGTCTGGCAGCTGGGTCTATTCCAGGGTTCTTTGAATGAAATTTGAAAAGGTACAGATTTATACCAAACAAGAAATTATTTAAATTATTCAGGTGTGAACTCAGAGCCCGCAAACGCAACGCTACTGTACCATCATCATCGTTCACACCTGATGGTAAAGCCAATTGGAAACTGACAAGTTTAATTTGCACAAAATGGTTTAGCAAACAACTTAGGTATCTATACCAAATAACGTACTCACGTCACCGGACACCACGGATCTCCCCTACACCACAGTTTTACCAACCACAATTACTCGGGAACCAACGCCACAGGTCACCTGCACATGTAGGTCCTGTTCTGACACGCAGGTTCCCCACCCGCGTCTAAGTGGCAAAAGGAGTCGAATCACCCCGTGACAAACGCGACGGGGTTAATTAAATTTGACGTGCGAAACGGCACCGATGATTCGTAGGAAATGCTACGAATCAAAATAAAACTCAAACGAGTAAAATGCCGATCACAGAGTTCTGAGCTGCCGGCTAACACTGACTAGGATCGTCGCGATGGATTCGCACCGGACGAGGTCTAGTACAAACAACCGTACAGTTCAAGAACTAGGAACAGAATAAACCACCCGCTAATCCTCCGGGTTCATCCCTCCAAAACTTCCCCTCCAAGGAAGGGGCAGGAAGGGGATAAACAGCTGATCACCAGTGGCTGTGATTGTGTGACGTAGGACCACTACCACTTGCTGATCGTCAGCTGTCAATCCATCTGACATCGTCTGTCGTCTGTCACCTCAACAAAGCCAATTGAGGTTATGTTGCTCAACACCGACGATGTTTATTATGGCCGTCAAGGGGTTTTAATATTTAATCATACAAGTGTGGGGGCAATTATTCACAACAACAAGTGTCCCAAGTGTTTTAACTATAAAGTTTTATGAAATCAACTTCATGTCAACACTATGGGCTGTGACACCGGCGAGAGAGGTTAGCCTTGTGTTTGGTTTATGGGCTTTCAGCAAAGGTTAGCAGTGCACCTAGTGTGATTTAGGTTATATTTCACTGCATTAACCATTATTCATGAGCTGCCCAACTATGTCAACCAACCAAAGGATGGGATAGGCTTATGACAAACAAAGGCCTAGGCTAGGGTTCAACCTAGTTAAACCTACACCAGGTAACTTTACCCTTTTTATAGCTAGGCCTAAGCAACTAGCCATAACAAATCACCTCCTCTAGCTATTAATCAGTAAATTTATACCCCCCCCCCCCCTACAAATTTTACCCGTTACAACTTACTTCGTAAACTTAAAAATTGTATTCCAAATCTTATTTGAGAATGGCTTATTTTGCTTTTTTCAATAGCATCTTAAGTTATGGTATATTACTTTGGGGTTGTGGCCATGATATGAAAAGAATACTGTTATTGCAAAAGAAGGCAATTAGAATTATTACATACTCCAACTACAGGGCACATTGCAAACCTCTTTTCAAGAATGAAAAAATTCTTACCGTGTATAATCTATTTATTTTTAAATGTCTGTTGAATGTAAAACTTAATTTAGGGTCTTTAGCATTAAGGAGTGATAACCATGAGCATTTAACAAGGAGTAGGAATAAATTAGACTTACCACAAGTTAGGCTCGTGAAAACTCAGGAATCCTACTCTTATGTTGGTATCAAAATGTTTAACAGGCTACCCTTGGAATCTCATCATGTTAGTATGAAATCATTTAAATCTGGTTTGCTGGAGTGGTTATATGAAAATCCTTTTTACAGTATAGATGAATACTTCAGCTGTACAAAAATTGATCTTAGCTTTAAATAATTTGGCTAAACAGACTTGTAATTAATGTCATAGATATATTCAATTGTTAACTTTTAAATTTTATATTCAGTTGCTTACTATACATTCTGTTAATTTTTTTATATTTTTATATGAATGTTTTATTATTGTTAACATTTTTTAATTTTATCTTGTTGATTTTTGTTAATTTTATTGGCTTTTAACTCAACCCACATAGTATTATAGCTTAAGTCAGTTGTCAAATAGGCTATAAATAATTTAATTAATTGTCACAAAAGTTTTTTTTGACGAAAACTGTACAAGCCTTCTGTCTTGTTTTGTTTAATAAAGTCTTGATTCTTGATTCTGGAGAAAGTCTTCAAGTCTTCCCATGCATAAGCTGGCATAAGACGGGGCCATCCTAGTACCCATAGCCGTTCCTTGAGTTGGAGGTAATGCCGATCAAGAAACTGAAAATTATTCTTCTCAAGAATGAATTTTATAAGACTAATGAGAAAGGGAGTTTTAGGAAGAGCATCCTTAGGTCTATTGCGGAGAAAATGTTCAGTTGCGGAGAGGCAATGAGCATGGGGGATGTTTGTGTAGAGTGATGTGACGTCCACTGTGGCTAAGATAGTGTCTTCAGGGAAGCGGCTGTTTGATTGCATGAAGTTTTGATAAAAAATCATTGGTATCTTTAATATATGATGGAAGATTTTGAACTAGTGGTTGAAGATAGGAATCAACAAAGGCTGAGACTCGTTCAGTAGGTAATCCGCAGCCAGCAACAATATGTCTACCGGGTGGGGGGGTTAATGTCTTTGTGGATCTTGGGAAGAACATAAATTTTCGGGGATGTGGGGTTGTTAGGGATTAGTAAAGAAACTGTTTCTAGAGGTAGCTGATTAAGTGAGGCATTTTGGGCAAGCAGATTTTTTAGTTCAGTGTTGAAGCATTCAGTAGGGTTGTTGTTCAGTAGGCGGTAGGTGTTAGTGCTTTAGCGAATTTCCCCTATAGGGAAGAAGCTGTTGCCGTAGTACTCATGGTAAGACCTAAGCCTCAGACCATGATAACTTTTTGTTTTTTTGCCCCCAGAAACAAAAAACACCATTCATTTGAATTTTTAAATATATATCTTATATCTATATATATATATATATATATATATATGTCTGTTTACACAATAGCGGCTGTAAATACGGTCCGATCTTAATGAAATTTGGTACAGACGTGTAAAGTGGTAATCACTCGGACGAGTTTTTAAACCAGCCCGATCGGACCCTGGAAGAGAGGGTGAAAGGGGATAATCCCCTCAATAAATGGGTTTTTTTTTAGTTTTGTACACAGAAAAATAAAAATATTCAAATTTTGGTTTGCACCGTTGAATTCAGCTAAAAAAAAACAAATAATTTGGTGTTTTGAATCATTGCTCTATGTTTATTGGTTACCGAGATATTGAAAGCGTTAAACACAATATATTGTCCCTATGTTATCCTTATGGGAAATAAGAAAAATTCTATATCTCGCTTATTCCTCAACATATCTGGATAAAACTTAGTATACGGCTTCTTACAGCTCAGATCCACTGGATATTGATTTAAAATAGCAAAAGTTTTCCATACCTGTTGCAGCAGACCTGCATACTCATTCCCCATGTTATTCTTATGGAAGAAATAAAAAACTGTAATGTATCGCTTATGTTGTGTTGAAATGTGAGTCTATGAATCAGAAATTCGCTGAGTATGCAGGTCTGCTGCAATAGGAGTAGTTAAATATCTTATTCAATATACATACAAAAACATTTTTTTAAATATTTCATATAGCGTAGTCAAAGTAACAGTGTCCAAAGAACTTTCAGGTGCAATAGTTGGCAACAGTAGCAGTGGACAGTTAAAGTTTTTTTTTTTTAAATAACGGTCTTTTCAGTCTCTTTTCTCTCAAGATGTGTCTCCTAGAGGGACGAAATATTAGTGAAAAACTATCTGTGCATCTTAGTGTTTATCTGTGCTGACTTAAAAATTATTTCTT
This sequence comes from Flexamia atlantica, assembly GCA_035578135.1. NCBI lineage: Eukaryota > Metazoa > Arthropoda > Insecta > Hemiptera > Cicadellidae > Flexamia > Flexamia atlantica. Next base: position 50,667,046 of record JAQJVK010000005.1, on the reverse strand, counting down.
CAGGTAAGCTAGCTAAATTCTGTCCCTTTCCTGAACAAAATCCTACTCAGCCCAAAGCTTTTCACCAAAAATATTAATAAAACTTTGCAAGTGGCTTGATCTAGTTGAGTTTTGTTGGGCTTTTCCCTAAAAATCTTAATTTTAACATTTTCATGACAGCAAACCTGCATACTCACTTCCTTTGCCATTCTTATAGAGAATTAACATTACTATTAACATAACTCCAGACTGCTTTAACCAATACTTTATTGACTCAGTAAATAACATAAAAGATAGTATCAAAAAGCCTAGTGTTGACAGCATGGCCTTACTAGAAAAAAATCCAATTACAAAAAGTAATTTTATTTTTTAAAATGTCACAGTTAATGAAGTTATCGCAGCAACAAAAAAAACTTAAAAATTCAGACAGTAATGATATTTTTCAATTATCTAACAACTTCTTCAAACGTATCTACAACACATTTTTAGAACCCTTGACTTTATGTATAAATAATTGCTTAACTGAAGGATATTTCCCTGATGAATTGAAGCTGTCGCGAATTTTCCCCGTATATAAGAAGGGTCCACGGAACGTGCCTGAAAGTTATCGTCCTATTTCAATCATACCTGTTTTTTCAAAGATTATTGAAATCATAGTTCATGACCAACTAGTTTTTTTATCTTGAAAGTAATAATTATTTAAATGTGTCACAATTTGGTTTTAGAAAAGGTAAAATCACTACTGTACTATAGATGCACTAATTAGAGAGATTCTTAATAATTTTGAGAGCAGGGCCTTTGCTCAGGCCACTTTTTGTGACCTGAGTAAGGCCTTTGATTGTGTCAATCACGATGAACTAATCTTAAAACTACACTATTATGGTGTCAGTGGAATATCATCTAACTTTTTTAAGTCTTACTTAACAAATCGTAAGCAAAAGGTCTTTGTGAATGGAAATTGGTCCAATGAAATTGAAGTTCTAACTGGCGTGCCCCAGGGATCAGTCTTGGGCCCTCTTCTGTTCTTAATACAGATAAATGATCTTCCTAGCTCGGTTAAAGCAAAGTCTTTTTTATATGCAGATGACACCACTTTTCTAAATTCCAACACTGATTTTCAATTACTGGTAGATCTTGCTAAAGAAACAGTTGAAGAAGCTTCAAATTGGTTCAGAGCAAATGGATTTTTATTAAACGAGGCTAAAACCACAGAGAAGGTAGAGGCAGATGTCTGACTCCATGCTAAGAAAGGGTACGCGGTTCGTCGTAGTTGCGTACTCCAAACACTTCGTGGCGCTAGCGTCCCGCGGTACGCCAAACTTCTTTACCGACCCCCTATCCCCCTCTCCGATCCTTCCTGCCGCGTCGAGGCCGGGGTCTCGCTCGCCGCCGCGACCACGGCCATGGCGCGACAACACACGACTCCTCGCATCGACTCCACTTCTGAGGAAGTTTTTGGAAAGAAGGCTTGATGATTAACCATTTACCTGCCATGTTACGAAATATTGACGGGGAATTACGGATGTGAAATGTTTTAATTTCAGCTCATTCATAATATTGTCAAACTACCAAATAATTATAAACTTTTGTGAATATATTAAACTATTTGCTTCCTATAGTTATGCTATTTAATAATGCTTAGTATTTTTCATGTGTTATAACTTTGTTCAGCTTTTTCTAAACACATGTTTGTATTTAATTATTTGTAGATGTAAGCACTGTTTTGAAATATCTAATGGTGGCAAGTAAATTAAATTTAAATAAAAAGGTTTTCATCATACTGTCCGGAGAACAGTCGTTTTTGGTTCTCTAAATCGTACGCAAAATGATTGTTTTTGGATCACTTTGAATAGGAGTACTGAAAAAACATATGGTAAATTTTGCCGTACTCTAATGTCAAAATTTGTTTATGTTACGTTTGAAAGGTTGAACGATTTCTTAACTTGTGTTTGTAAACAATTAACAGATGTTTAAATGACGATGTCTGTGTTGGATAACCTCAAAATTATGTAGTCTAATTTTTTAACGATTAAATGGTTATTTGTACATAATGATGAAAATAGTTGTTAATCACACGGAGCAAAAGTGTCTCCTTCATGGTACTCTATCGCATTTCCAAGCTCGGCTGCGCCTGGATCGTAAATTACGATCTCGTACCGAAAAGAACTACTTTCGCTCCTAGTGATGAAAACTGCTATTTCCACAATTTCTTAGTTTGTCTTACATTGAATACATTGTTTTTACATGACTAACAAAATAATTAAAAAATATTTAATACAATAATAAATCTTGACTAACAAAGAGAAGATTATACATGTTTCCATAAACTTACTGGCGTTTTTATCGGCGATATTCCAAAATACTTTATTAAAAAATTAAGGAATATTTATTTAAAGTTCGCCTGAATCTTACTAAATCTGTAAAAGACCAAGACACTTAGAGATGAGATAACTTTTTGATACGCTGTTTCAAAATGTTCATAACAGCACTTATAACTCATAGAATGCTTTGAATTGCTGCATGTTGACAGATTATCAATTGGGGAAAACAGGATAAAATTGACTACAACATTTATTTTATAGAGGGTATAAATGTTTATAATTGGGATTGACGTACTTATTTCAATAATGAAGAGAAAACAGTTTTCTTAAATGATAAACTTTTTAGTTATTTTTGGACAGAGACAATGTGTAAACGAAGCACTTTGGCCAATTACATACATTTATTAAACTTTTTTTGTACATACCTCGAGTAGTCAGTTTTTACCGCAAATTGAAATTATTATTATTACATTTAAAATATATTATTGCACATTCTGTAAAACCATTTACAAACAATAAAGTGTTTTTTGAGTTCAAGTGCGAATTCCTAATAACACGAAATCCTGGCAACAACCACACCTGCGGGGAGGAGTGAGTGAGCCACTAAAGTCGCCGACGGTCGCCGAACATGCAAGTTCTGAGAATTTTACAACACCCCCACCCTCCTCTCCCCATGCACCTGTTACCCCCATCCACTCACAGCTGATTCCCAGTGACGGATCTCAGGACTACAGAATAGAAGGGCTGCGCCACTCCTTCCATCTCAGCTAAAAGCCGACAGTGCCCAAACTCTCCTCCCTCCCCCCCGTAGTGACGAGGCGGCGATGCACAGCTGTTGGCGGCTGCTACTTGTCTGACTGATACGCGTGGCTTTTCTATCGCTGTTTTTCATGTCCATAAGTGAGATATTTGGGTGGAACCTTATATATTTATAATCTGTATAAATTGACGAATCTTATGGTGTAAATATTTTCCAAATAAGACTTATGAATAATTTTCTACAACAACTAACTTAACGTATTGTATAAACTGAGACTTGAAAAAGTTAGTCGGCTACTACTTTTTTTATTTTTTGGTCAGGTAAGTTTCGTTTGCACGAAAGTTGTAGATAATAAAATGAACTTTACACTTTGTATTTAAACTTTTTTTCTAGCGCGTCTAGTTTTCCAGAATCGCAGGTTGAACAGACTGGAGAGCGAGCTGTGTGTTTAGTGGAGCGCGCGAAAAACCTGGGCGGCCGCGTCTAACTCGAGCTACTGCTCCAGTTATTCCACTTTAGGGATTTATCCCAAAGATGGAATATGAGACAATATGAGACATATTTTTCAAATTTCACAAAAATTGTAACTTTTAAAGAAAATATACTTGCAACCATTAAATTTGGCTCGAAAAACTAAATAATCTAGTATTTTGAATCATTTGTCTACGTCAACTGGTTGCAAAGATAATTGATATTTTAGTTTGGCGGTAAACACAGTACGTTGCCCAATGTTATTCTTATTGCAAATATTCAAAAACCGATATAACCGTTATTTACTAACCGATTTTGACAAAATTTGGTATATATTTGTGTGATAGTTAATTGATAATTTGTTTTATTTCACTATATATGTTTTCTGGTTTTAAATGACTTGGAGGGAGAAAGTATGTGTCAGTTTCCTGATACCGTTTATGTACTTATGTATTGAAATTGCGATATAAATCAAATTAACTCATGTTTGTATTTTTATACATCAAAGGTTTAAAATTGTTTGATGGTAGTTATTTAAGACATAATGGACAATCGTAAATAATTATGATGTACATGTAATTAATTATGCCAGACCCAATGACGGGTCGGGTGTGGCGGCAGGCGCGTCGCGGGCTCGCGGCCGAAGTAGTCTCCTTTGTTCAACCTGAGTTTCTGGGAAAACTAGACGTGCTAGAAAAAAAGCTTAAATACAATGTGTAATGGATGTGTGATGGATAAGCAATTGTCTCGTATAGTTTTTTTGGTCTGCAAATAGTTTTTACGGGATTCAGAAATCTATATAAATAAAAAAATCCTGTTTTCCCTTGGTCATTCAATAGCTCGAAAATGTGTGCACCGAATTTGATCATTCTTTTTTGTTATGCTCCTCATTGTTAGGTCAAGATTTTTGAAAAGTAAATTTTGTAATCCGTCCTAAGGGCTCTGTGTCCCATTTGCCTTTAAAGATGTGCGGAGATGAAAATGAATACCCTATTGACAGTTCATAAAAGCATGAGTGAGTGAAAAACTCCAGTTTTTAATTTAATCAATGATGGTTTTTTTTAAGTGCTTGTGTTTGTTGTACAGTCATCAAACGGGTTTTAACAGGCGAAAGTATGATTCATTTGGTATAGTTACAGTATTTTTTTCTGTAACTTTTCTATACGGGTAAACTGCCATGTTAGAGGTTCTTGACTAATACAATGACAAAAATGAGCAAGTCAAGTGAATATGCATTTCATAGGCCTCATGAAGGGAAAAGTGAGAGGTTGCAAAACGAAACAGCGATACAGCAGCAGACAGTACTGCTTGCTGTAGGCCCGGCCCCGGCGCCGTCGCCGGCGCGGGGACAGAGCAGCGCGGCGGGCGGAGCCGCACGCACGCGTTGGAGGGGAGGGAGGGGCTGAAGGAGTGGGGTGGGCTCGGTACGTCAAAGCTGCCTGCAGCGGCTCCCGCGCACTCTAGTGGCGCTGCGAGGAACTACTACCGGCTGTACCTCGCCGGCCTATCCCGTTAGACATCTGTCTCTACCTTCTCTGTGCTAAAACACAAAACATTTTATTTACCTTAAGACAAAACCCATTAGATGAGCCATCGATAAACTTTTGCACTACTGTTAAATTTCTTGGAATTTTTCTCGATAGTGAACTGACATGGAATTCCCACATTGAATTTTTATCAAAGAGGCTGAGTAGGGTAATTTTCTTACTCAGGCGTATCTTGTGTATCTGAAAACTATATTAGATCTGTTTATTTTGCCTTTTTTCAATCTATAATTAAATATGGTCTTCTTGTTTGGGGGAATTGTAGTAAAATTACAGATATTCTTATTCTTCAAAAGAGGGCAGTTAGAGTAATGGCAAAGGCTGATCCCTTGGAGCACTGCAAGCCTCTATTTATCAACCTTAGACTACAAACAGTAATAAACCTGTTCATTTTTGATTTGGTCTCTTTTGCACTTAAAAACATTCAGTCATTGAATCTAAACAGTGATTTCCACCAATACAATACAAGAAACAAAAATAAAATAGCTATAGAACATTGCAGATTGACTAAAACTGTTAACAGCCACATATCATCATATCTAAAAAAGTCTACATTAAATTAATTAATTTAATAAATAAATATCCATCAAATTTTTTTCTCAAAAAATTTTATAATTGGCTTTTGAAAAATCCTTTTTACGCTCTCTCAGAGTTTTTTGACCTTAAAGACATCAGTTTTTAGATTCTGATCCCACTGAATAATTTTAGCAGGCTCTCCCCAGACTTAGGTTAATATTTATAAGTACCTTAATTAAGGTAGACCCTAATAATTAAGAACAATGTATTTCTGACATGTCTTTCTTGACTGTAATGTGATGTTGTCAATGCATTTTTTGTAAAACGGCAAATAAATCATCATCATCATCATCATCATTATTATTATTATTATTATTATTATTATTATTATTATTATTATTATTATTATTATAATATTCCTGGCTGCGCAGCGAGCCAGGAACCGCCCTGATGCAAATGCCAGATCGGCTGAGCACAGAGCGGCCCGCCAAGAGCTCCGCGGTGCCATCAACCGGAGTAAAGTCAGGTGCTGGAAGCAGCTGTGTCAGGATATCGACAACGACCCCTGGGGGATGGGCTACAAACTTGTAACCCAGAAGCTAGGGGCTCGCTCACCACCTGCGGTCATGGAACCAAAAGCCATGGCCGCCGTCGTCGATACACTGTTTCCCAGCCACCCAGTTCGGCCAGTCAGGGAATTCGGAGAGGTAGGCGCCTTCCCAGTTTTCCGGGAAGAGGAACTCACTGCCGCCGTCCGATCCCTACGACCCAGAAGAGCGCCCGGTCCCGATGGCATTCCGGCGGAGGTGCTCAAGCTCGCTGCGGAGGTGAATCCAAGGCTTCTGCTCGATATGTTCAACGCGTGTCTGGCGGAAGGCGTTTTCTTTTCTTCGTGGAAGGTTGCCCGCCTTGTTCTTATCCCGAAGGCGAAGGGCACACCGGGGACCCCTTCTTCTTTCCGACCCCTGTGTATGCTCGACACGGCCGGGAAAGTGCTTGAAAAGCTCTTGCGCGTCAGGCTGACCGAGGGCATCGTCGCTGCGGGGGACTTGTCCCCGCAGCAGTACGGCTTCAGATCCGGTCGCTCTACCATCGATGCTATCCAGGAGGTAGTTGAGGCAGTGCGGAGGGCGGAGGACCACAACCACTGGTCGCGCCGGGTGGTCCTTCTCGTCACGCTCGACGTGAAGAACGCTTTCAACTCCGCCAGGTGGAGCGATATGCTGTGGGCGCTTGAGCATACGTTCCAAGTTCCCTCCTACCTCCTGCGTATGATCGAGGCGTACTTGTCAGACCGCGTTCTGTTGTACGACACGACCGAAGGTCAGCGGCGCATTCCCATCACTTCCGGGGCTGCGCAGGGGTCCATTCTCGGACCAGATCTCTGGAACGTGTCTTACGACAGCTTGCTGAGGCTAGACATGCCCGATGAGACCCGCCTCGTTGGCTATGCTGACGACGTCGCTGCCTTGATCGCTGCGAGTAACGTCGAGCAGGCAAAACTGAGGCTCAGAGTAGTAATGGCCAAGGTCAACGGGTGGATGCGAGATTACGGCTTGTCCCTGGCTATCAGTAAGACAGAGATCGTCGTCCTCACCAAAAAGAGGATTAACACCGTGTTCCCGGTGCAGTTAGGTGACGTCACACTCGAGACTAAGCCTGCTGCAAAGTACCTGGGAGTCATGGTCGACAGCAGACTGTCTTTCGGCGAGCAGATCCAGCGCGCTGCCGACAAAGCCGCTAAGGGTGTCGCTGCCCTTGGTAGGCTTATGCCCAATGTCGGCGGTCCTCGCTTCTGCAAGCGCCGCCTGCTCATGACTGCCGTCCAGTCAGTCTTGCTGTATGGGGCGGAGGTATGGGCTCACGCACTCGAGAAGCGAGTCTTCCGAGACCGGCTTGCCCGAGTCCAGCGCCGAGGAGCTCTGCGGGTCGCTTCAGCCTACCGCACAGTCTCCGAGCCTGCTGTGATGGTGATCGCCGGAGTCATTCCCGTCCTCTTCCTCGCGAGAGAGAGGCAGGCGATTTACCGGAGGAGGCCTGAAGTGGGCCGGGAAACAGCTGCCAGGGAAGAGCGCGATCGCAGCTTCGACTCCTGGCAGCGCGACTGGGAAGCCGAGCCAAGGGGACGTTGGACCTTCAAGCTCATACCTACCGTCCGACCATGGGTGGAACGGCAGCACGGCGAGGTCGATTACTACGTGACCCAGTTTCTTTCTGGGCACGGGTACTTCCGAGCCTATCTGCACCGGATGGGCAAAGTCGCCAGCCCGGACTGTCTGTATTGCCCCGGCATCGCGGACACGTCCGAGCACACCTTCTTTCAGTGCGACCGTTGGCACGTCCGCCGACCCTCGCTTTCATCTGAGATCGGCGTGGTCGTCAGCCCAAACAACATCGTCGGAGCTATGCTCCAGGGAGAGGGCAACTGGAACTGTGTCCAGCACTACGTCCAGGCCATTCTTCGGGCGAAAAAGGTCGACCTCGATCGGCCTTAATCCTCAGCTTTTCCCCACGGAGGTTGCCCTAGTGGCGTAATATCAAAGGCCTAGCCCGAAGTAATGTGTGAAACAGTTCCAGGCTAGTGTCCTTGGTGCCGAGGGAGGTGGTTTAGTCGGTAGTTCATGGGACATCGAGCTCATGGGAGTCCGACACTACTGAGGGGACAACGAGCCCCTCAGTGTGCATAAACGCATTCCACCTCCTACCAATAAAAATATATATATATATATATATATATATATATTATTATTATTATTATTTTGTTAGGTTAATGTATGCTAGCACATGGACATAACTTGATGTGAGGCTTCATCTAAATGGTTCATTTAAAAGTTTTAAAATCACAGAGTATGCAGGTTTGCTGAAGTGTGGTGTTACCAAACAGGGAAAATTAGCTAAAATTATGATTAGATTATTTTGAATAAAAAAATAACTAGTATGAAAAAAAGCAATTTTCATATAGTGATCAATAATGACATAATCTATTAGATCTACAATTTAAGGAGTTTTTGGGCTTGGCTTGCCATTGAGCTGACCTCATCAATACCTGGTAAGGTCTCGAGCCCCAGTAATGTATAATACCCCAACATATACTCGGTTACAGCAGACCTGCATACTCACGAATTAAGGAACAGGCAACACAGTAGGATGAGAAGAAAGAAGGAAAAGTATAACTCTGTGTATGCTGAGAGGTAGGAAACAAAGAAAAGGATAAGACAAAAAAAGACCTGCATACTCAGTGAATTTGCTTAAATAAGTCACTTAGACAAAGCCTTAACTCAAGTAAAATCAACTTAAATCCTAAAATGAGCATACATCAATTTTCTCCATAAGAATAACATGGGAAATGAGTATGTAGGTTTGCTACCATGGAAGTGTGAAATTTAGATATTTTTTGCAATAATCCTGTTGTAGATATCAACTAAATGAAGCATACAGTACAGCTTCAGATCTTGGTATTTTTCTATATACCAAGTTTCATTCAGATATGTCAAGAAATAAGCGAGATACAAAATTTTATTTAATTCTCATAAGGTTAACATTGGGATAACGTACTGTGTTTACCACTAGCGATATCTCGGTAACCAATGGGCATAGAGCAACACTTCAAAATACTAAATTATTTGTTTTTTAACCTGAATTCAATGCCCTAAACCAGAATTTCATAATTTTTATTTTCTATGTAAAAAAACCCTAAAACCGGTTTTAGTCTGATCAGGCTGGTTTTCGAACTAGGTTGAAAAATCATTGCTTTACATGTCTGTGCCAAATTTCATTCAGATCGGACTATTTTTACACAAGTTATCGTGCTTAAAGACACACATATACATATATATATATACATTTATAATATATTTCTGAAAATGAACAAATTGTGTTCTTGGCATCTGGATACCTCAAAACGAAAAGTTATGATGGTCTTGGACTTAGGTCTCACCATGGTAACAGCTTTTTCCTGTAGGGAAAGAAAAAAAAGAGTATCTCGCTAAAAGAAACTCTACTATACATTTTTAAACCAATAATGGTAATCATTGACAAAGAAAGTTTTAACTTTAAAAGGCATCTGATTAATTATTGTTCAGTGACGTTCCCTCATTTCACAGGTCATTAGTTACCTTCCTCAACTTTTCTTGTGGAGGCGGTCATTCCATTTTTAGACCCTCGCCCAACAGTCCTCGGTGATCTCGCTGGAATGCTGGAATGGACTTCCTTCTTGACAGACTTGTGTGTGGTTCCGTTCTGCTTCTGTGCCTCCCTCCTCGGCCTCCCCCTGGGCTGCTTGGCTGGGGTGCTGGACGCCTGCGGCGGGGCTTGCGACCCCGAGCTCGACGTCTCCTCATCTAGCAGTCCGCTGGACACTGTGCTCCCTGAATTGTTTCCCTGTGGCTTCAAAAAGTGGTTTATTAGATTATCTATTCGTTGAGTTAACAAGGAAAACGTTATTATGAAAAAAAAACTGTTGGAATTAAACATGACAACTAAAATGAGAGTTTCAAGAAAATAGGGGTAAGCAAATATTCGAATTATTGAGCTTTTTTACTTGAGCTTTTCAGTATTAGGCTCTACTCAAGATTTTTTTAGTAAAAAAAAACTCAAAGGTCGAGCCGAGCTTTTGAAACAAGAGGTTTTATCGGGAAGATAATTATTGTGATCTATCTTTAGTCACGTTAAACTGGAAAAGGTTTCCTTCAAACAAAAACGTTCGAAAACAATGTTCCCTGAAGTGATAAGGAGAGGACATTCACAGGTAACAATAAATATTATCTCCTATTAGACGGAAATCGTAGTTTCAACTATATTTAGTTGACCTTATAGAACTGCTAAATACAGAGTTAAAGTCTATTGTTCAATCATTCCTTACCTCTTGAATAGCATACTGTGCAAGTTTCATTTTGGTGTAATTTGATTTATAAAAATATGAGCCATCATTTTAAATTGTATGACAAGTAATTTGTATTTTTATCATTTCGTAGAAGAATCCCTACTACAAAATAAAAAAAACAAAATATTTTTATTTTTATTTGTATTTGTATTGGGTCATGAGCTTAGTTGATGTAAACAAACCCCACTCTGGCTACTGATAAGGAGGATTAGAAAGGTAGCTATTCCTCTCTTACTCTCTATTCCGTCTTCATATCAAGTCTTCTTCACATTTTCTTAAATCTTACATTATTTTCTTCACAAACGTTTTGAAATACAACTAATTTAAGATGAAAATCAATTTTGCTGTTATAACTTATTAAATATTATTTCACTCATATATTTATATTCTGAAATAATAAGTTTAGCGATGAATATTATGCCACAATTGGGACTGCTATTTGTAATCATCTTTACTTTGTGAACTTAAAGAAGAAAATCTAATTTGTGTTTAACTTAGTTTAAATATGATTTCTTTTACTAGATATAACTAGAGATAATCGGTTGACCTGATGACAACTACACAAACTTTTTGAACAGTTTTGTAATGATATTTAATTCCGTTTTCCCCCCTAAAACTTTTAAAAGAACTCCTAAAGCTAAGCCTGTTGTTTTAAATTGGGTTACACAAGGAAGCTAAAAGCACTAAAGATAAGGAATTTTTGAAATATGTTAAATCTTATAAAAACATATTTAGGAAAGTAGTAAGATGTGCCAAAATAATGTCAAATAGTCAATATATAAATAAAGCAGATAATAAGTCAAAAACGGCTTGGCAAATTGTAAACAAAGAGCTTGGAAATCAAACAAAGATCAGAGATCATCAAACTGAAACTAAAATAATCCTTAAAGACAGTAATGATCAGGAAATATTTAACCCTTCTTCTGTTGCAACATTTTTTAATGATTTCTTTTCTGAAACAGCTTTAAATATTAATGTACAAAAAGATAATGTCGGGGAGTCCATGAATCGGTAAAACAGGATCAAAATAGGGCAGTTGCATTGTGCTGTTTTAGGCCAACCAATAAACAAGAAGTAAAGAAAATAATTCTCTCACTAAAAGACAAATCATCAGTGGGCTGGGATGAAATTCCGGTTAAATTGATCAAAGCCTCTGTAAATATTATTTCCGAACCACTATCTGATATCATAAATCATTGTTTACAAAGAGGTATTTTTCCTAATAAACTCAAAAATTCACAAATCATTCCAATTCATAAAAAGGGACTGAAGACAGATAAAAATAATTACCGTCCCATATCTCTGTTGAGCAACTTCTCAAAAATATTTGAAAAGATTATTCATTCTAGATTAGCGGATTTTTTTGAAACAAATGATTTATTTTATAATAAGCAGTTTGGATTTAGGAAAAAAATTGGCACAAATTCAGCACTCACACAGTTTGTAAATGAAATTTCAGAGGCTTTGGACGGGTCACAGGCCACAGTTGGTGTGTTCTGTGACTTGTCCAAGGCTTTGGATTGTGTAGATCATTCAGTACTCATATTAAAGCTCGGGGATTATGGTATTGATGGACCTGTCTTTCTTTAATCAGATCATATCTTTCAAAAAGAAAACAAAGAACAAGCATATTAGAAAATAGAATTAGATATTTTTCGGTGTGGAAAGATATAACAATTGGCATACCCCAAGGTTCAATATTGGGCCCACTTTTGTTCATAATCTATACTAATGATCTTCCAAAAGCTGTAAATAGAGATATTATTTTATTTGCTGATGATACTACAGCAATTATTATAAATAGAAACTTAGAAGAATTGGCTAATTCTCTCTCAGATGTGATGCGGGAAATGGAAAACTGGTTTAAAACAAATGGTTTAAGACTTAATGTGGACAAGACACAAATAATAAAATTCTCAGCCAGGAAAAATAATGAAGAAAACAAATTTTTTATTGATTGCTTTAAATCTCACAAATTTTTAGGTGTTCATTTTGATGAAAATATCAATTGGAATGTCCATTTGGAGTATATTAAGAAAAAAATAAGATCTATATCTTTCATATTTTTTCATTTAAGGGACTGTGTTCCTTTTGAGACAGTGAAAACAGTCTATCATGCGTATGTCGAATCCATCTTGAGATATGGCCTAGTTTTATGGGGGCAGGCAGGCATCAGGAATAAAAGCTGTCTTTAGGCTTCAAAAAAGAGTAATACGTATTATGACTAATTCCCACCCACGAACTTCTAGTAAAAATCATTTTAAAAATTTAAAAATATTAACCCTTGCAAGTTTGTAAATTTATGAAATTTTAAATTACATTCATAATATTAAAAATTCCCTACCTGAATCATTTAATTTCAATCACAATTACAATACCAGAAATGAAACCATTTTTAGATTTCCTAAGCACCGTTTGACTCTCAATGAAAAAAGTCCTTTATATACCGGCCTGAAAATGTACAATGAGCTGCTTTTAAAATCTATGACCCCTAACCGATTTAGGGATACTTTAAAAAATATTCTAACCGACAAGGCTTTTTATAGTACACAGGAATTTTATGATCATGCTCTAGCCTAGTATTTTTGTTTCACTGATGTTGATTTTTTTATTATTTATAGAATTTAGTTAGTTTTAATACACCCGACGATGCACCTATTCTGTATGTTTTCACATGTAAAGAATGTAATGTGCAAATAAATCATGTCTATGTCTATGTCTTATCACAAGCTCGGCTACAAATTAATTTAAGCTTATTCAAAGCTATTTAGTATTGGTACGACTATTTCATTGTGTCAAGTACGATAATTTTGAACCGGCAAGGAGATGGCTGGTTGTCTGAGTGAGACATACAGTGAAGATTGCTTCTAAGCTAGCCATCGCGATCGCGACCATCTTTGTTCCCAAGTACGTATTGCTTGGACGTCGTAAGTCAGAAGCTTTGCGTGAATTAATTATTGTTGAACATTTTTTAAAGTTTCGGGTTTCTTTCGGGTATCTTCAACCCGATTCCTTTCGGGTATTAGGTACCCGCCCGACCCGATATATAATAAAAACCCGCCTGAATAAAGCCCGGGACGTGTCGAACCCGCCCGACCACTCGGGTTCACGTAATTATCCTAAATTTTGGGTACCCGCAGACCTCTAGTTTTGTGAGTTTTTTCTATTTTTTTGTCGGAATCAAACGGAATTGGAATCGAACACGGTGGCGCAAAGAATCGAGAATCGACGATGCCTTGATACCGCCAAGAATCGCGATTCCCGGAATCGAGAATCGGAATCGGCCCATCCCTAAAATAAACGACTAACTGACGTTCTGAAACTTATGTTTCTGAGCTTCTTTGAAAATAACTATTACTGGTTCATTTGGAGTGGGTGGATTATATTTGAATAATCTTAACCAGTACCCAGGCAAGCAACTTAAGTCTTACAATTTGGGATTCGAGTTTCGATTTTTTAAGATTCGGATTTGGATTCGAGAATTGAAATTCCTGGAATCAACCATCACTAGCAGGCATATTATATAGCATGTCAAGAATCAGATGTCTGGGCCTATTTAAGTGCTAGTGCTGCCAACACAAGAGATATGAACGAAAAAATACTCTGTACTAATTCAGGAGGTCGTTTACAACCTTACTGCATAGAAATCTCAATTTTGAAAAAAAAACTGTCAGTTACAACTAGGGGTCTGCGGTACAGAAAATTCAAGGTCGGTTCGTTTGGTTCGGTTAATTTATTTGTACCTCGGTTCTCAGTTCGGTTCGGTTCGGTATGTGCGGCAATAAAATCACTGAATTATAAATCTACTAGGCCTACTAAATATTTCTGGAGCCTAATTGAATTTAGTAGTTTATATAGTACTCTATATTCCTCAAATGTAAATAAGGTAAAGGGTCGTAGAGAAATTAACATGCTAGTAAAAAGAACACATTTTATTAAGATAAATAATTTTGTACTTTCACTAACAGCTAAGACCTTATGACATAAATGAAGACAATATCCATAGCATAGTAAAATCTAAGAAAACCTAATTTTCACCCTCTTCCAGAATATTAAACAAGATTGAACTGTTAGGTATGTGGGCCTAATAATATTGTTTACAATTAATTAAATACAATAGAACTCATAAATCACAATTGATTAAATTTTGTAACTTAAATATGAAAAAACTAATTGTGGAAAGCATAAGTAAGAGGGGATTTCTTTAGTCTAAACAATAAATTTACCTAAAGTGATGTTTTGCATTGCATCAACTTTAATGTGGTTTAAAATAAGGAAGAAGAAAGATCAGAGATTAGGACGGAATAGAGAGAAAGAAAGAAACAGCTACCTCTCTTACTCTCTTTATCAATGGCCAGGGAGGGGGGGTGGGGGTTGTTTACTCCAACTCTGTCCCGGTTTTTTGTCTTTGTCTGACTCAGTGCGAGCGTGCGTGAGTTAATTAGGAGATAAGGAATCCTTACTACAAAATGCTAAAATACAAACTTCTTGTCATACAATTATAAATTACGGCTCATATTTTTTGTCTTATTTTTCTAAATCAAATGAGACCAAAATGAAACTTGTACAATATACCGTTAAAGAGATAAGCCATGATAAAACAATAGACTTTCTTGCTGTATTTTGTGTTCTCCAAGGTCAACTAAATATAGCTCCGATTTCCGTCTAAATGGAGATAATATTTCTTGTTACCTGACTATGTCCTTTCCTTATCACTAGGGAATATTTTTCGTGTTTTTTTTTTGTGGAAGGGATACGCTCTTCCGGTTTACCGTGTCCAAAAATAGATCGCAATAATTATCTTTCCGATAAGAACTCTCTTATCAAAAGCTCGGCTCGAGTGTCGAGCTTTTTTGAAAAAAGTCGAGCCGAGCCATTAAATTTTCCCAAATAAACGTCTGTTGTACCAAACCGACGTGTAACCGGTACACAAGCTGAACCGATCCGAGTATCGGTAATGACTTCAGAACCGAATCGAACTGACTTTTTCGGTGCACCGCCGATCCCTACTTACAACATTACTGACGGGACCCATTCAATTGACAACTGGCCCCATTTTGATCTTGGCCAGAATTTGATCCAGTGATACTTGGGTTATTAGATAAGCATAATTACAAACTTGTTTCCATCGGTGCATGCTTTGGAGAGTTTTATTCCAATCTAAAAATACTGCACAATATCCCTAGAGCAACATGCCTAGATAGCAATCTTGGGGCTTTCGAACATGTTTTGGGTTAACTATAAACTTTTATTATTTAGTGGAACATAAAATTCTTACCCTTCGTCCTCTCTTTGGTGTAACAGTTTTAACTTCTGGTTCTTCTTCCTCTATGATTGCAGGTGGGCTGCCATTTCTAAAATAAAAATTGTTTTAATAAAAGTATCGTTTGATATATAACATGTCTTTTCAAGTACTTAACCAATCGATTTAAAATTAAAGTTGAAAAAAGGTAGGACTAATACCACCTCCATTATTTGGCATCTCTGAGAGACAATTCAATAATTATTTTGTGGGATTACGGAAAATTGACTAGTCAACTCCATGTTAAGTAATTTGTACGGAAAAAATTGTATCTATAGTAGAATTAATACAACTGTGAAACGCGAGAGGGAGGGAAATTTCACTATCTTTCGCCAGCGACAGGCACGTCCCTCACATAAAAAACGAAAACCAACGAGTGTAGTTCGCAAGGTCATGGCAAGTATCATGGCTGGAGCATTTTGGTTTTTTGTCACAACGTCGTTTCCCATTGGATGAATCTATGGATTTGTTGTTGTTTTTATCTTGATCTATTGATTGTCCGGTAGATAGTGATACTGAGACAAATAAATTTTTGGAGATTCGGAATTCCTTGTATGCTTTCATCTGCGTTTGTGGAGTTGGCCTGTCGTTGGCGAATGATAAATATATTAATTAACCACCCTCTCCCGATTCGTAGCTGTATTAATTCAACTAGTGAAACCATTGCTCGAAATCAAGCAAAACAACCAAATTCCTTTTTCCTGAATTTGTTCATCTCTTACACGGAACATGACAGCAACGTCTGTAGTAACTGCAATATTTTTTTCGTCTTTTGTCTAAATTTTTTTTACAAAGACATTCATACAGAAATCATTCTCTCATGACTAATGGCATATATACTGTATGTCTGTCATTGTTCTAATGTTCCAAACGTACGCTTAAAGTTAAGTTTCTAACATTAAATTTATTTTATAGTTTTATTTCATATCTCCATCCGTGTATGTTCTGTTGCAGTTTTTACGTCAAACTGTATATTTGTTGCGTTACTTTGGATAAGTGCTTTCATCTGGTAATAGGGTAACTACAGTAGAACCTCGATTATCCGGGGTAATCGTCGGGAGGAGGGGCACGGATAACTGAAAACCACGGTTAATCCGAAATTAGGAAAAAATACGCAGTACTTGCGTGTAAACCTCCAAAGTTGTTTATCAACTCTTTCCCAGAGCAAATCACATATAAAAAACACAATATTAGATTGATACTAACAAAATTTACTTTATTTAAAAGTCATGTAGCAGTTCTAAATACGTTTCACGTAATGAAAAATACATTTTCATGTTAGAGGAAGTTTGCTTCGGCTATTTAATTAATACACGGGAAAAGTAGTCCGTCATAGTCGTTTGTTTTTTACTTTGGCGTTCTTTTTTATAATGTTGGAACGTAATTTTCGCAACACCAGTTTATCACAAAGCAGGCTGTCGCTTTGTCCCTCCAAATAGTCCAACAAGCATTCTAGGTGTTCGAGAGCTGCGCGGTGACTTATTTTTGGAGCAGTTGCTGGTTCCTCTTCCTCCTCTCCTTCTCCTTCGATTTCGTCTTCTTCCCCTCTCACGCGCTTTACTGCCTCTTCGTCACTAATTACTTCAAATGATGGCAAGTCTTTACCACACTGGAACCATTCCTCAATGTTTTCTTCATCAACCTTCTCGCCTCCCGGGACTTTCATGGCCATTAGAGCCATTTGAGCAGCCGTTATGTCGTCGTCGGTAAAACCAAATATGTTTCCAAATTTGTGAATTATTTTCAGTTTTTGCTGAATTGACAGAACTACACGATTTCTTTTCTTCTCCGACATTTTCACACCAACGTTGCACAACAGTCACAACGGAACAATACATGACTTGACCAAGCACTAAATGAAACTCACAATCGAAAAAATACTGTACAGGTGAAACAACAGGTAACGTACTAAAGACGCACCGACTAAAGGAAGGGTTTTGTGGTCAACAGCCTACGTGTCAAATGGGAAATGCAAAATGGGTGAAAGAATTAGTGATAGAAAAATAAAAGTAAAGGCAACAGTTCCCGCCAAGATTGTCGGAGAGAGAAGGATAAAAAAGCGCGGAAGTTAAATGCCCAAAAAACAAGTGGGATGACTCATCGACTTTGTTTCGAATAGGGCCAGACAGCTTGGCGCTTAGGGAGAAAAGTGCCGTGATTCTCTCTCTTTCTCTCCCCCTCTACCCCTTTCTCTTCCTTCTTGCCATTCTCCTTTCTCCCCACCCACGAAACACGCAGTGCCCAGTGCGCATAGCTCGTTGTCATGGCAACTGTGTGTCGTCATAGCGATGGGCCAATTAGGTGCTGCGTTGTACTACAACGAATGCCGTGCTATGAAAGACAAGAAGATAATTTCGCGCATGCGTGCCTTGCCAACCTTTCCTTAATTTCTTTGTTGCGTCTCGCAGAGTCGGCCTTGGTCGCATCTTGGTTTAATTTCACGATTAAAAATTAACTGTTTTACTGTCTTAAAAATCTGAATACTTACGACAGTTTAATTAAAAAATAATTATTTTTAGCTACATTTCATAGTAACTCAGGAGTTTTTATACAAAATTTACCCTTGTAAAACCTTTTGTAAATAATTATCAATTGGCCAGTTTTTGACCCCAGTTAATCCGCCGCCCGATTTATCCGCCCCCGGATAATCGAGGTTCTACTGTATTCTGTTCATGAATATGAAAATTGTGTAGACCACCCAATAGACTCATCGAGGTGAGACCCTGCGCTCACCATAACAAATGCAGAATTGAATTATTTTAAATTTTACAAGTACTTTTGAGATGTTTTGTTGTCCATAGAGTGAAAGCATGCTTCTCAATAAGAGCCCCGTGTAATTTGCAAAATTACCTTCCATTTGTGACGGCTCAATTCATATGAAGTGTTATTGTTTTCATTTGCTTCAGTCTTAAAAGTTTTTTCTTCGCAAGAAACACATTTATTTACCCAAGGGCCCGAAAGTAAAGGGCTGAACTTCTTATATGAGTCAATATTCATATCAATACGATTTTGTCGCGCACCGTTTTCATGGTGTTTCTTTGATACCCATGAGTTCTTTCTAAATGCCCTCTTCGAAATCGTGGCATTACTGTTGTTATAAATGAGTTAAAAAACTTAAACATTACATATACAAAATGTGATTTAGGTTAAGTTATGAATAAATTAAGTTTATTGGGAAT
This sequence comes from Flexamia atlantica, assembly GCA_035578135.1. Lineage (NCBI taxonomy): Eukaryota > Metazoa > Arthropoda > Insecta > Hemiptera > Cicadellidae > Flexamia > Flexamia atlantica. Next base: position 50,648,092 of record JAQJVK010000005.1, on the reverse strand, counting down.
CATTACCACAGAATATCACTAAATACAAAACAAAGCCGTAGCCAGGAAATTTTTTTTTTGGGGGGGGGGGGTTGGACAGGACCGGCGACTGCATTTCTGGCTCGTCAAAAGTGGTGACCTTTTTTTTCTTTGCTCACGCGTGTGCTTTTCGGCCCCTTTATTGTCATTTCGGGCCATTTTTGTCTGCTTCCAGACCCCTATACATTTGCCTGGGGGCATTTTGGCTATTTTGGGGGGGGGGTTCTGACTATTTCGGGGGGGGGGGGGGGGGGTTTCACTCATTGACTACAATTTCAAGGCTATTTCTACTATTTCGGGAGGGGGGGGGGTTGTGACCCCCTAACCCCCCCCATTGGCTACAGCCTTGATACAAAAAGAACTGGTAAAATATTGTTTAATGTTTACACCATTCATAGTCAGCACTTCACTGTTGAACATAATTCAAATAGTTCCATGACTAATTTACATTTTCATTTTTAGATTATTACCAACAAAAACTTCACATTAACTTTCTCCATCACCTTCAAGTAAATTGTATATTCAATCGAGTTCCACAAAGTGTCTTTGTCATACATAAATTATTGGTTAAAATAATAATTCCTGCGTTGAAATTAAAATAAATAAACAAAAAAAAATAGTTATTTGAAAATCGACTATCTATTTGTTTATGAAACACACATGATTTTAAATAGGTTGTTTCAAATAAGTCCAGTACCGGTATTGGAGAATTGATATATTTTCAAAAAAAAATTACACTTTGTTTCGTAGGTTTTAAATTATTAAAATAAAACTTTCTGTAATTCAGGATCTACGACTTAACATATCCCGACTTAATCTTGAGCCGAACTGAAATGAATTTCTACATATACTCATAAATTGTTCGCTATAATATATATATTCATTGGTTTCAATTCCATTAATAACATGGCTTTGCTGAAAATCTTTGTTGATTCCACTCAGCTGCTTTGTTTGAAATTTGTACTCCCATGTTAAATCTTATGGACAAATATGAAACTTTAAGGGCGTCTAGGGCTCTTCCCTTTGTTTTAACCTTCATAAATTTTATTTCTTGCAAAACTTCACGCCAAGCTCTTTCAAACGACACTTAAATTATTTTAATCGGCCCAGAACTTTAGGAGGAGTAATGATCACAAAAAAACCCCTAGCCTATTAAATAAGTATAAATAACACTAACTCCCTCAGGGTTCCCACTCAAACTGAATTTTAAAATTCACGGCTCTTTCACGGTTTTTAAGGTCCCAGAATTATGAAATTTACGGTCTAAATATAGGAAAACATTTTGCCGGCCGCATAGTTTAATAGAGAATAACAGGGTGGGGGGGGGGGGGTAACGAGGGAAAAATCGGCAGACACATAGCGCCGGCGGCGGCGGCGCCAGCACAACGGAGGAGTAATTTCTGTACCAATATAATTAAACTGTGTAATATTTTAGGTAAAATAAACTATACTTGACGGAAAAATAATTTTAAATACAATGCAATTAAAAAAATTACAACTATATTACAAAATACGATGTGATTTTAACATTATTGATTATTTAAGAAAACAGGAAACATTGTACTAGCGATTGCGGAACACGCACGCAACTTCAATATGTTTGAATTTTTAATGCCATTCTCTCTTCCTTCCTTCCTTTCTTCCTGTCTTTCTGCTTTCAATCCGCCCACACAATGCGCAGAGTCCAGTGCGCACTCTCACACTGTATGTTGCCATGACAACCGTGTGTCGTCATAGCAACGAGCCAATCACGCACTGCGTTTTAAGACAACAAACAGCCGTGTAATGAAAGACAATATGATAGCCTGCGCTTGCGTATGTTGCCAACCTTTCGATCGATATTGGATAGTTCATTTATTGCGACTTGACCGAGTTGAAGTTCGTGATTATCGACTCTCTAATCTATCAAAAACTCGAAATATGATCTATATAACACGAATTAAAATAATGTCGTGTTCGTTTAAAAATTAATTGCATGTTATTAAATGCACTTCAGTTACATTTTTTTGTAAAATAGTTGTTTCGCGAAAGTTGAAAGTGAAAACGTGTTTCGAAATAATTCTTCTTGCCAGTTTTGGACACCGGTTAGGCATGCCGCCCGGTTAATACTCCCCTGGATAATCGGTGTTCTACTGTTCGTAAATGTTAGTTAATGGCACAGCGTTGGTCGCCTGCAGGCATGTTTTCCAGCGGCCAAAGTTAGGGCCTTGTTGTTGTCATTCAAACAGTGCAATGGGTAATGAGTGATAAGGGATGTAGTGATGTGTGGCGGCCAGGCGAATGACGCACACACACACATGCGCGCGTTGTTCAACATACGCGCGCGGGGAAGGAAGTGTGGAAGGGTGTAGGGGTAGAGGGAGATGCTGACAAAATATAACAACGTATGACTCAAAATATTTTTGACGTCATTATAAAACACAGCTTACTTACAATTACCTTCATAAATTTTAGTACAGCATCAAGTTGGGTAGATTAAATATATCAGTCATTTGTATTCCATTATTGTTTCTAGGGGTGTGCGAGTATTCGACCGGTCGAGCTTTTAGGTCGAGCTTTTCAGTATTCGGCTCGGCTCAACTTTTTTCTAAAAAGCTCGACACTCGAGCCGAGCTTTTGATAAGAGAGTTCTTATCGGAAAGATAATTAATGCAATCTATTTTTGGTCACGTTAAACTGGAAGATCGTTTCCCTCCCACGAAAAACAAGCAAAAAACATTCCCTAGTGATAAGGAAAGGACATTGACAGGTAACAAGAAATATTATCTCCATTTAGACGGAAATCGGAGCTATATTTAGTTGACCTTGGGGAACGTGAAATACAGCATTTAAGTCTATTGTTTTATCAAGGCTTATCGCTTAAACGGTATATTGTACAAGTTTCATTTTGGTCTTATTTGATTTATAAAAATAAGGCAAAAAATATGAGCCGTCATTTATAGTTGTATGACAAGAAGTTTGTTTTTTTGCATTTTGTAGTAAGGATTCCTTATCTCCTAATTAACTCATGCACTGACTCAGACAAGAGCAAAAAACAGGGAAGGGGCTTGAGGTTGTTACCTCCACCCCCCCCCACGCCCTGGCCACTGATAAGGAAAGAGAGAGGGTTAGCTGTTTCTTTCTTTCTCTCTATTCCATCCTTATTTATTTATGATCTTTCTTCTTCTTAATTGTACATTATTTTCTTCACAAAAGTTTAGAAATGTAACTAATTTTAGGATTACAATAAATTATTGTTGTTACTAAATATTATTTCATTCATATATTATATTCTGAAATAATAAGTTTAGCCATGAATATTATGCCACAATTGGGACTGCTATTTAATTTTTTATCATCTTTACCTAGTGAACATAAAAAAATCAATCTTGTGTTTGACTAAGTGTACATGTGTGATTTTTTTACTAGATATAACTATTTTAAAACCTTTCAACTACTTCTTTCTACTCTTGAAATTAAATTTTGTAGTACCTATATATGTAACTAGTCTAATTATGTAATTTTAACTATTTATTTTAAAGTAAAGTATTTTGGGATTGGTTATTACTTACATATAATTTAGATAAATGTAGATTTTAAATTCGGTATTTTTCTTCATAAATTATTTGTTGAGCCAGTTTGATTAATTTTACGTAACAAAATACAAAATACTGATGCACCTATGAGATAAATCACTTGTTTTGGGGATAAACTTTCTATTTTTGACCTGGCGGTCACTTTAGGTATGCAAACATAAGTCTATTGTATCTTTAAAAATTAAAATCAAGCTTCATAATTTCTTTTAATAATTTGGTGATTGTTAAAAAGCTCGGCTCGAAAAAGCTCGAGCTCGAAAACTTTTGAAAAAGCTCGGCTCGGCTTGAGTTCAAAAATCACTATTCGCACACCCCTAATTGTTTCTATGTTTCGTCAAAGCAAAAGGTTAAAACGTTTTGAAACAACGTACTGAATTAAGAGCATGTTCAGCAATAATAGTCAATCCATGTGTTACCAGTAGCAATAAATAACTAAGACAAGACAACCGGAAACCATTTTCTTTTTGGTACAGTAAACAAAAATTAACAACAGAATACAATCATTCGCGTTGGGGGATAGACAATTTTACAATTTTACAACAAACAAACAAGACCAATATTTGTGGTGAATTTGTTCAGACTTACACTCAGAAATGAGTACTCGGTGTACCAATCCAAAGGCATATAGAAACCAAATACGCAACTAAGACGTTTGTTCTGGCGTCATTTTTATAGAGTTAATTTATTGTCACAATATCTTGAACGATGATACGTAAAACAGAAAATGATAGTAACCGGGACATCGATGCATTAATCGGTAGTTGAAAACCGATAATGAAACCGATTGAATCGTACAATAGAAGGAATGTAAAGAATAAGAAAACGAATTAATTAAGGAAGAAAGAAATTCACGTATTTATTTGCCGCGCAAACGTAAACCAATGAGCGTGTGTCTTCAACTATCTAGTCTTCTCTCTCTTCACCTTTCCATCCTTCCCTCACCCCTCCAAGGCAATCGATCGCCTTCCGCCATTTACAGGGTGTATACTATTTTCCAAGAATTAAATTCCAGGTTTTTTCCAGGTTTTTCATAAATTTTCCAGGTTTTCGTGTATGCGTATTATTATTCACCATATCAACTGCTAGGCACTTCTACAGTTTTAATCATATCATTTATATTATTAATTTTCCAATTGTCAAGTTTAGTACGCAAAAAAAAAACAATGACAAGGGTTGTGGAAGCAGTCTGTATTTGCATTTACAATTTAAATTAGAGGTGTGCGGATAGTCAATTTTTGGATCGGATCGGAGAGCTTATGTTTGGATCGGATAATACCGGATTCAGATATTTAGGGCGTATTTGGCGGCTTCAAATTTTCTCAAAAGTCTCAGGTAATTGTAAGGAACTAAAATATTAAACCTAATGTGTAAGGCAAGGTTTGCCTTGATAGGCTTGAGTAGTTGTTGGTTGTTGTGATATAATGATTCTACTAATTAATAATTGACATTTGACCTATAGAGGTCAAATGTCAATTATTAAAGTATACAAAGGTACAACTAATTAACTGTTAAGAATTTAGAAATTTATTGATTCCCTCAATTAGGTAGGCCTAATATTTAATTGAATAATTTTATTAGGCCTATGGCAATTTCAAGATCAGGCTGCTTGAAAATCCCTTTTTCACTGCAACCTAAATTTGTTCACTTATAGGCCTCTGTATCCCTTTGTTATTTTCCTTTTCATGAATCAATAAAGTATTTGATCAGTGGCTAGGCTTAGGTGGTTAGATAAAAGAATTATATATAAAACTTGATTCAACAATTACTTCATATTTGAGGGAAGCTTTACATTTTAATTTATGCATTAATGCCTGACAGATTCACCTAAAATGATACTATAAAATAATAATAATGTCAGAGCAGTAACCTTAACCTAAATTTCAAGATAAGTTTCAAATGTAGGTTTCAGTATCAAAGCTTTGCCATTTGATTACAACAAAGGTCTACGCAAACTCACTAATAATTATCTTCGGCGTAAGTTGTCAATACAGCTTTGTACTGTTATCTAAGAATGTCCATTTAAATCGCGTATTGAAAATTAACAAACACTCGGCTTAATTCGTCAAAGATTGAGATTTCAACTAAATAAAAACCTAATTGTGATCGTTCAACGTTTCTATTTCTAGGTAGTTGCTTAGTTGAAAAATAAATAAATCTGAAAGAAAGACGAAAGACGTCAACGAGTTATCAATTAAGTTTGAAAGCAGACAACGACATTCGAAAACGAAGTGAGATTACGGACAAACACAGGCTCGCCAACTCTTTGCCAGCTAAAAATTATTGTAGGCTTTTTATTTCATCGTATCTACATTGGAAGCGATGGTGATCCCGGAGTCCTCTTATGATATTTACGGACTGAAATAGTCGAACGAAATAACAACATGACTATTTATGAGGTATTTACGGGATATATCGTTTTGGCAATTGAAGACGACTCTGGACATGACTTGCTCATTTGGTGAACTCTGATTGGTCTCGATTGCAATTCTCTCTTTTACCAATCGATGTTTTGTCATAACGGATCCTACTGATCAAGACAGATCTAATGAAGGATGTACTATTGTTTGTTAATGATTTAATGGTACGATACGCGAATTTATCCTTAGAAAGGTGCGTTATCGAGTCGGGTATTGCGCAGTACTCTGATCGTATACAATGATCTCGATCTAATCGTGATTCAAAACCAGCAAGTTCAAGCACATTACTCATTCATTCATTCATACAAACACTTTAATCATCCTTTGCTAAACAAATAACGATTTAATTGTGGACAAACATTATTTCTTTTTACAATTTTTTCCCACGGCAAAATTAATTTTTCTATCATTTAAGAAAAGTCAGTTTAGTTAAACACGACATTATTGTTTTGAAACACGATAATTTGATCGTCATTCCATGATGACAACAGGTAGATCTGGCAAAGCTTTTATTTTGTAATTATTCTCTTTCATTTTCTTTGTTCTTCGTATCAGAAAACTGTTTATGTTAAAAAAAACATTAAGAGTGCTAACTTAATTATAGCTTTAAATAATTGGAATAGGAGGCAAAAGGCATAAATATAACACAACAATAAGCTTTCAAGTGATATAATCCCGTGTTCTTCCTTACTACGTAGTTGACTTCAGACTTCAGACGACACTCAATAGTCATTCTGCTCCTTTAGACGCACAACTCTGACGAAAAACGTTATCATTTATGGCAATCAAAATCACCGTAAGAGTTTAACAAATTTATTGACTAACATGTTAATACTTTGCTTCATTACGAAAAATAAACATTAACTATATTTTAAATAATTACTATATTACGTAGTAAAATTCCTGGAACGAACACAAAAATCCTGGTTTTTTCCCGGTTTTTTCCTGGTCTGTTCCGATTCCCGGTTTTTTCCAGGTTTTCCCGGTTGGTATACACCCTGCATTACCTCCCCAGTCTCCAGCCCTCCTTCCCCAGCCACAGTGGAATCTTAGTCTCAGTTTAGCAGGTCCCACTGTCTAGCCATGTACATACAATCTATGTCTTAAAGTACACAATTGCTGTCTTCGTCTTGGGACTGTGAATCATGTTAATATCTCTAATAAATTTATACAAATATTTCTCTATAATTTGATAATAATATTGGCTTATTTTAAAATTGGCTGATTTTAAAGGTCTGATGTCGAAATTCACGGCTCTTTCCAGGTTTTTTCATGGTTTGCCAAATTCACGGCTTATTCGAGGTTTTTACGGTTCTCACTCCACGGTTGAGTGGGAACCCTGTCCCTTGCCATTCTGATTAGGCTGGTAATTCTGCCTCAGTTGGGGTGATGGCAAGGATTGTGTTTTGTTTTACCAATTTGCCAACAAACGTCAGCAGCAGATATCTAGTGATACTAAATCGACAAAGTACATCCCGTGCCCCTACATAGCGTAACACAAGCTTTCTGTTGCACCCACAGCCGACCGTTTATTCCATTAAGATGTATATAGTGCGGGGGGTGTTTTCAAAACCATATTGTAGCCAGTTACTGTGCAAAATCATATGCTACTTGCCAATCAGGCAAAGTAAAACAGCAAGAAGATTGAAAAGTTAGGGTTCGATTGGGTTGGCACTAGTTTTTTCTAGCAATTATTTGCTTAACATTTTCAGTGCCAATCCAATCGTTCCTATTTTTACTCTTGCAAAAAAAATGGTAATTTTGATTGTAAAATGTCATAACCAAGCTAAAGGAGTACAGAAAATATAACTGCTGACTGAAAAGAAAACAACAAATGTGTTTGGCAATATGAGAATCAGACCAAAAATAGGTGTGGCAGTTAATGCGTGAACATACAAGATTTATAATGCTTAAAAAATATTTAGATACATAATCAAACTTTAAACTAAGATAATACTCTTTGGGAAAGAAAACTTACAAAATCGGACTGAATGAAACATGACGGTCCACTGGCGGAAAATGATGGCCGCACTTCTCACAGGTAAAAGGCACATTCAGTTTTGACCCAGGAACTTGTGGTTTTAGAAACGGTCCATCCCAAGCTGTAAAGTGCCAATAAGATTAGAAAAATTCACCGACAGCCATGGGGGAGGGCGAATCAAAAATTTCATTTAATAAAAAACAAGATGCAATGAGTCACAAATCAAGAATAAATAATAAGGCACATAATTTATTTGCAGTAAGGAAGTAAGGGGACAAATAAAGAGTTGTTAAAGGATTTGATACCTCAGACAAGAGAGCAATAAATTGCTTACAGGGGGCAAAAGAAGAGTTGTAAGCTTTGAAATGGGGCATCATAGAAGAGACTATAATGCTTAAAGGAAAAAAATACAATAGATTGAAAGAGAAAAACCAACGCAAGTAATACCTTGATTGCTGGCTGAACTACTAGAGGTGGTAGATGAGACGGTGGACACAGTCGACAGTCTAGAACGCACTGTCTTTCCTGGCAATGGGAATGGGCCTGGCAGCCTACAACAAACCCAGCCATCTCTCAAAATTATGTTTGAAAATTGTTCTTCATATGGTATGAACAAGAATTATATGCACAAATTAAAATGTTGATTCTTCTTTAAGTAGCAATACAACTCGGTCATACATTCTTTTTAGTTGTGTAGCTGACCAGCAAAAGAGCAAAGTACATGGCTAATATTTATCTCTAATTTATCTCAAAAAGTTCTGTAACATGTAGAATTAATTTTTGATATCAGAGTCCAACTTTTACAACCCTGAGTCAGATTTGCAGTTCAATATTCAGCAGGGTTAAGTTATTTTTAGGTCAATTTCTGATTCTTTAATTGGATTTGTTGTTGGAGTTTATAGGTATCACTGATTGGTAAAAGCCACAAACCAAAATGTGAGATCATTAGCAATAATTATTTTGTTATCTTTGATTTATGTTTTAATAATTAATATTGTAATTCCTATGTATTTATCAGGTTTGTTCAAATTGGTTTTGAATATTTTTGGGTGGTTTTCAGACAATGTATTTTATTTTCCTCAGGTACCTTGTTGTGAGTCAACATTCTTGGTTTTCAGTATTCCACCTAAAATAAAAATAAAAATTCCAATCCCGAAATAAGACTTGATTTTATTGACCCATAAAGCATCCACTTTTACATGTTTGATAATGATAATGTTTTCTTGGTTTTTATTTATAGTTTATTGTTAACTAAGCCTTGACACACCAAATATACAGTTTGAGACTGTGAATTTCCTTCTTGCAAAAAATAATTAAGGGAAGTTATGAGATTACAAAAATGAAAGGGTGTGAAGGGAAGTAAAAATGAAGCAAAAGGTTTGTTTTTGTTTACATTAATCTATTGGATGGAAATTATCAGATCTGAGTTTTTGTGATATCTTATTCATCCATTTGGGTGCCAAAATTATGTATCTCATAAAAAAGTTTTAAGCCAAAAGAAAATTAGAAACAGGAATATAAAAAAAAAACTAGGAAAAAGTTATAAGGATAGAGGTTTGTTAAGATTGAAAAAAAATAAATACCCCACAGAGCCAGTGCTTGAAGAGGACTTCGTGCTTGTAGTTGAGACAGTTGACATACGTCCAGGCTTTTCAACATGGTGTTCTTCTAATAATGACAACTGAAAACAAATTTATGGAGTTTTGATCAATCGTGGGATACATTTTACACAGCTGTCCCAACTAAAAAAAAAAACAAAAAATGGTTTATATTAACCTTGTTTTGTCAAGTAATCCAAATTCACGTAGCTGTTGCTACGGCCGTTTCGATGCACTGAGCATCATCGTCGGGCACAAGAACATAAAAAATCACTCATGAAGGTTGTCAAACGAAGTAGACATAAATTAGGCACGTCACAGTAAAAAACGGCTACAAAAGTTCCATGATCGACAGAATGATCTCAAAGCGTGTAAATAAAATGAACGGCCCACGTCCAGATAATTTAAATACAGAGAAAAAATATGTTGCAATGGAATTTGGGTCTACGCCCCTAAATTACACAGTAAAGAATGAGGTTAGTCTTGTTTGGAAAGGGCTTTTTGCCTAATTAGCTGGGAAATTATGGACAGGATAAGCAGGCTTACCTTTGAAAATGTAGGCATCCCAGATAGAACACATAATGCACACACAAAAATATAGGATATTTTGAGGCCACTGGCTTCTTTATCAACTTGAAGGAGAAAGGAGAGAAAGTTGAGATTTTTAATATTACTGGTCACTGGTTCAGGTGTACCAACACACATGTCTTTAAAAGTCACAGGAAATTGAAAACATATTAGTCCTTGTATATAATCGTTTAAATTTACAGTTCACTTCAGTAATTAAAATATTTACATATATACAATGTCTGAGCCTGCTTGAGGGTAAAGGTAAGGTAGGGAATGGTTTATTTTAGGTTCAGGTTTGGGGGTTCTCTTGATTTGGTGAACCACTGATATGAAAGCTCCCATCTTCTGAGCTGTGATGAATTGCAGCTGGGTGGGAAGGATCTAATAACTTTTGAGTTGAAGCAACTATTGAGATCAGGTATTTGATGACTGGCAACATGGATGGGTATGGGTTTTTCAGGATGGTTGACTTTTATATCATTCCTGTGATTGTTCATTCTGGTTCTGAAATTTGTAGTAGTTAGGCCAATATATTGGGCTGGACAGTGGGTACACTGGAGTTGATAAATTAAATTTTTCGTTGAGCATGAGTTCTGTCCTTTGATTTTGTAGGTTTCTTGGGTGGCTGAGCTTGTGAATGTTGCACTAGGCTTGTTAATTTCACATGTTTTGCATCTGGGCTGGTCACAGGGGTAGGATCCTTCGGTTATTTTGGGTTTGGTTTCGGTGGTATCATCTGAATTTAGAGCAGGGGTGTGCGATGCAGCAAATTTTTTTTCGGTTCGATGCGTCAATGCGATTCATAACATTTCGATTCGAATCGATGCGATTCGATTCAATGCAGTGCGGCGTTATTTGCTATTAAGAGTTATTTACAGCTTCCATTTCTGAAATGGTTCAACCTTAAAGAGGGTTGAAGTAGAAAAATTGCACACAAAGTTTGAATGAGTCATCTGAACCAAAGCATCTGTAATAGGCCTAGGTACTGAACCATTCATTATAGATAGGCCTAGGAATTTGGAAGAATAAGTAAATAAATAATTATATCTTAATTCCTTTACATCCTTTCACAATCTCAAGAAATAGTTATTATTACTAGGCCTAAAGTTTTTCTGGATCATTTCCGTTATACGTATACCACTGTTCCGGGTTTGTTTTTCAAGCTTGGTGTTGTGGTAATTTGGGTTAGGATAGGTTAGGTTAGGTAACCTCACCTAAACTTACCTAACTTAACCTAACCAAACCTAACCTAGCCTAACATAACCTAACCTAACCAACAACTGCAAGTGGGACCGCAAGGCGGCCAGACGCTGGCTTATCGCGGCTAGACAGATAAAATGGTAGATGAGATAACGAAATCACAGGTAAAATATTCTTACAAGGAATTTCCACTTTAAAACGATTAATAACAATTATTTGACCTAGTTTATGGTGCTCGGTCAAAAATCAAGCTTAAAGGGTAAATTTGGAATGGTGGTATACGTATAACGGAAAAGATCCGTTTTTCTTGAAAAAATACAAGCAGTCCATGTAAAAATTAATCAATTCAAAGTTTGTAAAGTTATCTAATAATTATAACAATTAGCCTCAGTAACTCTTCTCGGATACAATTATTAAAGTAGGCCTTATCCCTACCGGTGTCGGTATAGTCATTCCTAACTATCTGTTTCAACAAAGCTTTGGCTACTTGAGCCCGCATCGTCTACGATCTCTTCGTCGCAGTCTTCAGACATCTTTATTTATTTTTCATTCGATTACTCAAAAAAAAACATTCAATTGCATTCGCGCGACAGTCAAAAGAAACAAAATACTTATTAATTACTGGGCAGTGGTGAGCTTTACGACGACGGCAGACAGCTCGACAGTTGAGCATCACAAAACAGTGTTACCACTTATAGACCGTGTTTACCCGCAAAAATACCCGTCTCTATTGGAATAAACTATTGAAAGTATTACGAAATCCCCATATGGGCTTGGAAATACCCGAGAGTCGGGTAATTTCTCTAACAGCAATATATTTAGTTTTGATTCATTGTGCGGTCAGCCTGTATCACCATCACGATCGCGGTCACACTGCAAGCTGCCGCCGACTGTCGTAGTGCTCGTTTTATTCTCGTCATTGAAATTCGCGAATGGAATTATACAGCAATACAAACATTTAAAAATCATTATAAAATAGAGAAACATCTATTACAATAATTTTCAAACTTGGCGAAAAAATAACCATGCACTACTTTGTCACGCAGCCTTTATTACGCGTTCTTTGTTGTTAAGCGTCTAGAGTCTGAAAGTACTACTACGCACTAAGCTTTTCATAACTTCATTACGATTCAATAAACTGCTTTGAACATTAATATTACGCATTTACATAGTTTAAAAGTTTATTTAATTGCTTTCAACACATATTTTAGACTAATGGCGTCTAGTGAATCGAAGAATACCGATGCATCGCGGCAAAATCGATGCATCGGCATTTCGATGCAAGCCGAATCGAATCGCGATTCGATGCATCGAATCGAATCGTAATTTCGATGCATTTTCGATGCATCGCACACCCCTAATTTAGAGTGTACAAGGATTTTTTTCAGGTTGGAGGTTTGTCTGAAAACTGTGGTTGATGGTTTTTGAAGAAAGTCTTTTGTATGGGGGGAGGCTTTGAAAATTTTAAAGCCATCCTTAAGGATTGAATTAAGTGACTGGAGGCCATGGTGATATGTGGTTATCAGTGATGGAGCTTGGGGAGAGTCAGTTATTTTAGTAGGCCTAGAATCAGATTAAGCCAAGCGGATTTGGTTTTCCACCAATTTTGTGGGGTAGCCTTGCTTGGAGAGAGCATTTTTCATTGTTTCGTTTAACTTCTGCAGCTCTTCATCAGTGGAACAGATATGTTTAGCCACTGGTTTACAGTAAAGAATGAACTAGCCAAAAATAACGTCTCGGTTTCCTACAGAACCAGCAACAAATTGAGCAACATTTTGAAACCCCGACCTAACAATATTAAAAAATAAAAGCAATGATGTCAACGTAGATGAGGGCACAGGGGTTTACAAATTAAATTGTAATGACTGGCCCAAGTTTTACATTGGACAAACCACAAGGTCTTTTTATAAACGTTTTAAAGAGCATCTGCCACCCAATTCCATAAAAAATCCTAAATCCAGATAGGCTTACGCAAATCATTTGATTGACAGCAACCATATGTACACCACTTTCCAGGAAAATGTATAAATTATTAATAAATGTAAAAAAGGACCCATTCTAGACTGCTTGGAAGAATTCCAGATTTATAAAGCGATCAGATCTGAACCCGACAATGTATTAAATGAACAGACATCCTTTAGATCAAATTTAATTTATGACACCGCAATTAATATTACGTGTAAGCAAACAAAAGTAGAGAGACTGGTCTAGACAATGACAAAGATAAAGGATGAACAGCTGATAACCTGGGCAACGGACACACACCGCAGTCTGGAGTTACTCTTTGTGTGGGTCGGTCTATTTGTACTTGGCCATGTGTTTTTGTTAATTTTATGTTCAATGTTACGTGTTCGTGGGCATATTCGTGCTTTTAACCATCATGACAACCTTCATGAGTGATTTTAGCGAATTTCCCCTATAAGGAAGAAGCTATTACCGTAGGTCTCATGGTAAGACCTAAGCCCCAGATCATGATAACTTTTCGTTTTGCAACCCCCAGAAGCAAAAAACACCATTCGTTTGAATTTTTAGATATATATATATATATATCTATATATATGTGTCTGTTAGCACGATAGCGGCCGTAAAAATGGTCCGATCTTGATGAAATTTGGTACAGACTATAAAGTGGTAATCGATTGGACGAGTTCGTGAACCAGCCCGATCGGACCACCGGAAGGGGGGGTAAAGGGGGATGAACCCCCCCAAAAATGGGTTTTTTGAGTTTTTTATATAGAAAAATAAAATTTATCGAATTTTTGTTGGCACCATTGAATTTAGCTCAAAAAAACAAACAATTTAGTAATTTGAATCACTGCTCTATGTCCATTGGTTACCGATATATTGAAAGTGGTAAACACAGTACGTTGTCCCAATGTTAACCTTATGGGAAATAAGTAAAATTCTATATCTCATTTATTTCTCAACATATCTTGATAAAACTTGGTAAATGGCTTCTTCTATTCTGATCTAGGCTACTAAATAATAAATTAAAACCAACCAGTTTAAGCATACCTGTAGCAGCAAATCTGCATACTCATTCCCCATGTTAATCTTATGGAGCTTACCAAAACATGCCAAATCTCGCTATGTTGGATTGAAATATGTTGTTTTGCATTTGAAATTCGCTGAGTATGCAGGTCTGCTGCAACGGGGGTATTTTATGTTCTTGTGCCCACCGATGATGCACAGTGCATCGAAACGGCCATAGCAACAGCTATGTAAATTTGGATTACTTGATGGAACAAGGTAATTAGGGGTTGGCGATTAGTAGATTTTGAATTCTGGTCGAGTCGAGTTGAGTATTAAGCCAACTACTCGAGTATCGAGTCTAGTTGAGTAGTTGTTTGTAAAAAGTGATGAAATGTTCGTTTTTTTAAAGTAATTAGGTCTTTGATTCACAATTAATTAAAATATATCATCCGTTTGATTTATCAAATTGGTCCACTTAATTTAAGTTTATCTTTTTTTATTTTCCTTCTAATACCCCTACATTGCATAAACCCAACTTCAAAATGAATAACTATACTAAATCACTTAAAATAACAAATAACTAAATCCAAGAAGATCATCAAATAAATTTTTGTAAAATATGCATAGTTGTAAAATTTAAAAGGTTATAAGATTAACTATTAACCTATTATTTGAAAACTATCAACAACAGGTTTGATTTTTTCCTAAAAGTAATTGTAATTAAAACTTTAGCCAAGAAATTATGGAAGAAAGAATTAAAAACAAGATCAGGGAGGAAAGCTGCAAATGCCGAGTGATTTGTTTGCTTTTAAACCCAATTCCATCCTCTTGCCTCACTACTACTGATCTATTGCTTTTTGACATCCAGTCAGTCGAGCACAGTGCGATCAGATAAGAATAAGATATCCCACAATACAAAAATTACAAAGCCTAAAACTAAACTAATTTTTATGTAAACCAATTAGCTCCACAATTTTCTTCTCATTTTTAAGAATCACATGAAGCAGAAATGAAGGCTGTGTATCATTCAAAAGATAAACTATTAATACAAATTTGAAGTTGTAAAGTGCAAGGTCAGAGCTAAATATAGCTGTAAGTTTTCAATTTCTGGATTCTGAGAGATGGTATTTCTAAATAACTGTTGGAATCCAATCTTTTATGAGTTAATGAAATATTGTTGAGGTTATTGTTACGAAAAACTCGTGGACGGCTGCGAAAAATGATAGCGCGGATCTGTCGGTCGCGGAAAAGTGGCAGATGTTGCTTTTCGAAACTCGCAATCTGCCGTAAAATATGATCGCGCTTATTTGCCGATCACCGATTATCGGCAAATGTAGCCTTGCTAAAGTCGCGGTCGGCCGTGAAAAATGATCACGTGTATTTGCCGATCGTAAATAAACTTAGCGAAACTAGCGATCGCCCGTAACAAACGGTCGCACGTATTTGCCGGCCTCAAATGAACAGAAAATGCTGTTTATTTGTGAAACTAGCGAGCAACTGCGATAAAGAATCTGAGGATAAACAGCAGATGTAGCTTTATGTAACTCGCGATCGGCTGTAAAATTTTATTGCATGCACGTAAACGGCGTGAGTAACTAACTACTCGACTGGTTTTTTCGGGTAGTAGGAGCCAGGACTACAGAATATCCTAATATTCTGCGCCACTCCTTTCATCTCAGCTAAAAGACGACAGTGCCCAAACTCCCCCCCCACCCCCCCCCCCCGTAGTGACGTGGCGGCGATACACAGTTGTTGGCGGCTGCTACTTGTCCGACTGATACGCGTGGCTTTTCTATCGCTGTTTTTCATGTCCATAAGTGAGATATTTGGGTGGAACCTTATATATTTATAATCTGTATAAATTGACGAATCTTATGGTGTAAATATTTTCCAAATAAGACTTATGAATAATTTTTTACAACAACTAACTTAACGCATTGTCATAAATTGTGACTTGAAAAAGTTAGTCGGCTACTACTTATTTTATTTTTTGGTCAGGTAAGTTTCGTCTGCACGAAAGTTGTAGATAATGAAATGAACTTTACACTTTGTATTTAAACTTTTTTCTGGCGCGTCTAGTTTTCCCAGAATCGCAGGTTGAACAGACCGGAGAGCGAAATGATTAGTGGAGCGCGCGAAAAACCCAGACGGCCGCGTCTCAACTCGAGCTACTGCTCCAGTTTTTCCACTTTAGGGATTTATCCCAAAGATGGGATATGAGGCAACACTTGGAGAAATGAGGGATAAATTGGGAATTTTTGTTTTTTTGTTGGATATTATCTCCCGTAAATTGGACACACTGTTTTGCTCGTACACGCTGTTTCGCGCGCCTACACTCTTGTAAACAATTGTTGTTCGTGTCGATATAAGTGTATTCTTTGCCTATTTAGGTTTAGTTTTGTTTGATAAGCTGTTTATTAGTTTAAAATGTAAATAATGGTGGCCTGTAGTGTAGCTTCTTGCAGAAACGACTCCCAAACTTAGAATACTACTTCGTTAGTTTTTTTAGGAAAGGCTCTAGGCCAGGATTTTAATTATGGGAATAGAAGGATAGACAGCTAGCTTACCTTTGAAAGAGTTCTATTCTAAGAATACTATTTATTACTATTTAACTATTTATTAGAATTAGACATCTAAACAACAAATGTCAGTACAAGAACAATAGGAAAATCGCCCAAAAGAATTAAAAATGGGCTAAATCATGAAAAAACTAATTTCAAACTGTTGTAAGTTATTGTTTTTAGTTAGTTTGTAAGAAAGATTTACATGTGTATTGAAATTGTGATATAAATCAAATTAACTCTGTTTGTTTTTTTATACATCAAAGGTTTAAAATTGTTTGATGGTAGTTATTTGTAAGACATAATGGACAATCGTAAATAATTATGATGTACATGTAATTAATTATGCCAGACCCAATGACGGGTCGGGTGTGGCGGCAGGCGCGTCACGGGCTCGTGGCCGAAGTAGTCTCCTTTGTTCAACCTGAGTTTCTGAGAAAACTAGACGTGCTAGAAAAAAAATTTAAATACAAAGTGTAAAGTTCATCTCATTAGCTACAACTTTCGTGCAGACGAAACTCACCTGACCAAAAAATAAAAAAAGTAGTAGCCGACTAACTTTTTCAAGTCACAATTATGACAATACAGTTAAGTTTTTCTTCATGAATAATTATTTTTCAGTCTTATATAAAAGATATTTACACTGATATATTCCTCGATTTATGCAGATTATGAATATATAAGATTTGACGTAGACATAATTTTTAAGAAGCATAGAGGAGTGTGTAAACGAGGCAAGACATACACTGGGGCAGTGCATTCGCCGTAGTGAGTCTGTATCGCCGTGACGTCACAGCCACTGCCGGCTGGCATCACTTTTTGACTCCGCGCGGCGCAGCCCTTCTATTCTGTAGTCCTGAGTAGGAGCTACCCGACTCGTGTTCGAGTAGTATTAAATTTTTGGGTAACTACCTGACCTTCGGATACTTGTCCACCCCTAAAGGTGTATACCATTTTTTGTTGTACATCAGTAATCCGGAGGCTACAACCATAAAAATAATAAACCCTGAAAATTTTTAATTTTGTTAGGTTAAAAGTCAGAGGCAAAAATAAAAGGTTCCTTTAATTATTTAATTTACTGATTAAAAAGTTGCTAGGTGTTATAGCCCATAGAAATAGCTCAACAATATTTCACTTTTTGATAACACCTCAAGATTTTTTTCAGTAAATATATATGTAATAAGAATCAAGAAATCACCGGGAGACACTCGATCACCGGTCAGGAACTCCCTGTTAGGATGTCATCAAAATGGCCGCCATAAAAAATTATACAGGTCTGTTTAAACGCCTATATCTCCATGATCAAGTGTATAAACCCTATAAATGTTTATATTTTCAGAAAGGTAATGAAATTTTAAACACAAAGTGTCATGTCGTTAGTTTACATCAGACTAGCCATTTACAAGGTATTTACAGTAGGCGCCCTCTAGTTCGGCTTCAGTTGGATCGGCCGCCAGATGGTCCAGCCAGTCCTGGAAGGGTGAGTCTCCCTCTCAGGGTGAGTCATAACTAACATATTGCCATGCCGCACTGCGGAGGAATGTCCTTTGACAGGATTTACCCTGAATGTTTTGTTTCTGGCCGTAAAAGTAAACTGTTTATGTCTGTTTAGTTGATGGGCAAGCTTGTAATTGATTGGACACACTTGATCTCAACTAACAAAATATTTTGATATCCTTTAAAACAAAAGACTTATACAGAGATATTTGATCTAATCAGGGATTTCGTAAATGTGTGTTTTTTATGTTTATTACAAGGCCTGTTTTCGGAAGTGAACGTTGCAAGTAAGTGAAAGTTGTACGTATTCGAATTTACTTTGAGAAAAATGTTTTCTAAACTGGGTGAAAAACGTTAACACATGTTTGTCACAACAGAGCGAAAACTTCGAATCCTAAGTTTTGTATAGCAAAAGAAAATAACAGATTTCTTTTAATAGGTTAATAGGTTATGATTCAAGTTTGCTCAAATAAATTTTTAGTGTGTTTCTATGGTGTTTAATGAGTTTTTCTTTTAAGTTTATATCCTCAGTACAGAATCGGTATTAAATTGAATGTTTAATGTGTGCTAAAAAACGTACCTATTATATATACAAGTGACACAATACGATAGTTCAACATGGAGACGTCAAAATATTTTCTTTGGCAATTAAAGAATGTAAACATATTTAAATAATGTGTTTTGTTAATTTTTCAGCATAGGTAATTAATTTAATAAGGTTAATTTACATTTTTGTAGTACATCCGGATAGTCCGGCCATTTCGAAGTCCAGCCGATGGTCCAGACCTGAGGTGGACGAATTAGAGGGCGTCTACTGTAAAGCGACTCAAACTTCATTTTCTTCATTTACACCACTTGATATATCAAAGAAACGCTAAATTCTCTTTAACTAACCACAAAACCCCCATAAATGTATATATTTTCTGAAAGGAAATATAAGTCTTAACAAAATTTGCTCACATTAGTTTACTTCAGGCTAGCCGTTTCCAATATATTTCGACTCAAATTCTTTTTACAATTTTCACTACCCCATAACAAATTTTAAAGTATTACATATTTCTTCGATATTAGCCTTAAATCCCCAAAAATATTGATTTTTGGAAAGGTAATTAAATTTTAAACAAAATATGTCATTACATTAGTTTACCTTAAACCATTTCAGAGGTATTTCGGCTTAAATTTTATTTTATTTATAATTTTAAAAACATTGACAATTGAAGATTTATGTGCACACGATGTTTCTTAAGTGTACCACCTAACTTCATAATTTGGTTCTTTGAGTCAAAATAAAGAAAAAAGTTCATATTAACATGGGTCCTATCTCGCTTCGTTTACCGTCTGTTAGTCTGTACGTTTTATACAGAAAACAACGTAGCTTTAAAACGGCTTGAGATACTGGCTTGAATTTTTGTGTTTGTACTGAGAATATTACATTCTATTTCAGTACAGGGTAACAATTTTCTACTTTGTAATGATTCAAAATAGCGGTCATTTTTATTTTTCAAAACCTAATAACTCAAAAACCTTACATTTTATCACCAATTGTTTAAGTATAACAAACGTGCAAAATTTAATTTCCTATACGAAAATGTATAATTTTATATGGTTTATTGTATGAATAATGGAATCAAATTTATATTTTAATTTGTTAGTACATTATGGAGAAAATACATTTATTTTGCTGTATTAATTTGTGAAGACATAGTTACAGACCCATATAATTTTTCATGGCGGCTATTTTGATGACGTCATACAGGAAGTTCCTGACCTGTGATCGAGTGTCCCGCGGTGATTTCTTGATTCTTATTACATGTTTAGTCACCAAAAAAGTTCAAAATGGTATCAAAAAGTGAAATATTTTGCTGACTCTGGGAACTAATTTCACGGACTATCAGGAATAAGAGGAATGTTTATTTGTAATATATTTGCTTAAATATTTGTATTTTGTGTCTTTCTCCGCCAGTGGCATTTTTTACGGTTTTGATCGGGAACGGTCCAAACCCAGGTCTTGTTACTGTCTAACGGCAACCTTTTGTTAGACAATATTATAATCAATATTTATCTCTGGTTAGGATAGTTTGTTTTTAGAATAAATCAACCAGTTTTTTGTTTGATTTTTCAATAAATGAGGTTTTATTTATAATGTTTTAGTTTTAGTTTAATATAATTATGTGTTAATTCAATCGTAATTCTTGTTGAAGAACTGTTTATAATGGATATATTCTTTTATTTCACATTGAAAAACACACCAATATATTTTTAGATAAAAAAACATTACAATGCAATTTAAAATATTGGTGCGTTTTTCAATGTAAATCATAATGAGGATACTAAAATTACAACAGAATAGTAAATAAAACACTGTTGAGTTTAAAATGATGTAGCATCAACATGTATTGTTTTTAGGAGGTATTTTGATTTATATCATTGAAACATGTCAATGGCACAAAAATTACTACTAATAACAATTTTTTTTCAATTTTTATTTTAGTCAAATACGCAATCTTTTAGCTAAAAAAAAGGCTCTTCTAGAAAAATGACAAAAATTACAAAAGTTTTATATTAGGTCTGAAAAGTGCAAAGTCATTCAACTGAGAAGTTTTCCCTAAAATCTAACAAGAGTGAGTTCATTATAAAGGCCTACCTGTTTAATTTTGCCAGATATGACTTTGCTGTTGTTATCGATGACCCATGTAATCACCACGGCAAAAGGGCATGTTCTCGTCTCAGTCACTTCTCTCACACTCATATTGTCTGCCTGTAAAAGTAACTTATTAGACTTCATAAAAATCAATAAAAACCATAAGCTATGATGAATTATTATAGATTTAGAAATTAACCTTGATTCCAATGATATAATGGTAGATAGCAAGCAAGCTGAACTGGAATGCCCATATTGATTCAGTTTGTACGAAGTTGTTGAGGGGTCCTCTTTCTGCTTCGAAAACTTATAGTTTCTCAGGCTCACTTGATCACGGCTAACTACGGTCTCTACCACTGCCATATTAACTATGGTCTGGTGTTGTGGGAGCATGCTCCCGGCAGCCAGAGAGTTCTTCTCCTTCAGAAGGCCGCAGTGAGGATATTAAAATCAAGTGGTTTTCGTGACCACTGCAAGCATTTATTCAGCTGTCTCGGCATCTTAACTGTACAATTATTAATCCTGAACTCCCTGCTTCTGGTTAAAAATGGGAAACTCACCAACCTTCACACCAGAGAACAACTACAGCCTTACAATCTTAGGAGTGGCAAGAACATAGACATCCAAAGATGCAGATTGGCCCTCACTCAGGACTGCAACCCGACATTAGCCCTTAAGCTCTTAAATAAACTGCCGTGCAATCTCAGCTGTCTGCGCAATCTCAGGAGCTCTAGCTTTGAATCCAAGCTAACAATCTGGCTTAAAAGCAAATGTTTTTATTCTGTGGAAGAATTTCTTACAGCAAGCACCATAGATATTCTGCATGCTACTGAAGTCATGCCGGCAGCCACATAATTTTAAGTTTGTAAATATTAGTTTGTTCAAGTAAAGCAGTATTTTTTTAAGAAAAATTTGACAAGATCTATCCAGTTTAGCTGGTCAACGATTGATGGAAGAATTATGAAGTAAGTATGAAGTATGGGAAGGGAAATGCTGAAAGTCCTAGAAAAGGGCGGTTAGTCTGAACTGCTCACAAAACAGGGTCGGTTAAAACAATCTTTAATATTTGACCAGCAAGGGCAGATAATCCGATCATCAGTTAAAACGAGGTCAGTTAAGAGGGGCACTAAGGTGTAATTTTGTTAGCCTTCGCAGTATGTACAACAAATTTAGCGGTAAATATGTTAAAAATGTAATCTTTATTTACTAAGCCTTAAACATTGTAAATACCCACATTGGAGCAAACCTGCATCCTTAGCTAATTTCATCCTAAAATAAATAATTTATACAAAGTCACACAAAGTAAAATCAACATACGTCCGTAAATAAGCATGCAAACATATTATAACACACGTGCAGTGACTATGCAGGTTTTCTGCCAGACATATTTATGAAAATGTGGGATTTTAGACTAATCCAGGAGATCTTAACTAGATGAAGTCACATACCAAGTTTTATCAAGAAATGTTGAGAAATGAGCAAACTACACAATTTTTTTTATTTACCAATAAGGTAAATACCAATGAGAAATGAGTATGCAAGTTTGCTGCCACGGAAACATAAAAATAGAGGGGAATCAGGCCATAATCCAGTAAATTTCAACTACATGACGATATTCGTTTTATAAAGATATCTTTAGAAATAATAAACCAGGGTGTCTACTGACTTCTGATTTTAGAATCCCAGTATATTCCAGTATTTTCAGTACATTTTTGTACAAAATTCCAGGTATCACAATTGCATGTGAGCTATCAACGTAACAAAGGAGTGCCATTGATGACCCTTATTAATTTCAATCATGTAATAACTTCAACTATCAAGATGAAACTATTCTTTTACAACACACTTGAATATGATATATAAATATTTTCCAAAAATAATAACATTTACGAATAATATTACTTTTATTGATTTATGAGGTCCTTATGCTGCTCGTAACTCGCATAATAGCCCTCTTTTCTTTTACTTTCTTTTTGCAATCTCAAATTATTAATAATAGTAGAGTTAATCTCAAAAAATCACTATTAATAAATTAGATCAACACTTTGAAAAACACAGTATACAGTATACATGTAAGGCTGCGTTCACACGAGTAATATTTTACTGCTGATCGCCGGTGACAGGGGGTCGCAAACTCTGAAAAGCATTGGATCATATGGAGACGGTCAGAATGTGTTCACACTGGCAGCAGCGACAAGGGGCCGGCCACAGTGTCGCGAAAACGACATCTGATGTTTTACTGCAACGATACTAGTAGTCAACTTGGAATGAAATGTTACTTTTTGTAAAATCTGACAGAATGTATTTCTACTTTAAAAGGTAATCCTCACATGATCACCACTTTTTACCAACTTACATTGATTAACGAATTAAATTAAACTTTTCTAGGCGATGCATACTGAAAATATATATTTTTTTAATTACACTTTATAAAGGTCACATTTGACAACTTCAATCATTTGAAATGGATTTGTCTGGATTTGATACTGAACTCTTCATTGAAAACATAAACAACAATGTTAACATTTTATAAAGTTGGAGGCAATGTCCATGTTCCAATAATTATGATTGAAATATATTCTAAAAAACCTTAAGTAAACTGAAATTAAAATTAAGATCAAGACAACCTACTTTAAACTAGTTTTCTCTATAAGGTATATGTTGAATTTCCCCCCATTAATTTATTGCTTCATTATAATGTTTTTACAACAGTCTATAAATTCACTAACACTGTAAAATACGTTTGCTATCAACATTTTTTTATATTATTTTTGAAAGGTGTTGAATTATTCTCGTTTATTATATGAGATGGTGAATAGTTCAAAAATTTAGCTCCAGATTCAGAAAAAATATTTAGTCTATGTTGTAGGAAGTTATGATTAAATGGAGTATTATAATTATGTATATCTCTTCCTCTTGTTAATTTACATTTAGAATGTACGAAAATTGATGTTTGTAAAATGTAAATTGAAGGAAGAGTTAGTAAATCTATTCTTTTGAAGATGTCTCTATAAGACTAGGTTTCTTTCAATTTAAATATAATTCTTAAGGCTTTCTTCTGCGAAATGAATAATCTTTTCATTTAATTTTCTGCACTTCGGCCCGTACAATGATTCCATACGATAAGTGAGTAAATATTAGTCCATAATACACTATCATTAGGACTTTTATATCACAGTATTTTGATAATTTTCGGGGGACATAAATATTAGAAGATACCTTAGAACAAACATTACTAATGTGATACTTCCAGGTTAGTCCTCTATCAAGATGTATCCCAAGGAATTTTATATTGTCAACTTCCTGAACTGTGTTTTTACTACATTACAGTTGAACTATGTTGAATTTTGGACCAGTATTATAATTGATACAGTTAGTTTTTTTCTAGATTAACTTTTAAATTTATGTCAGAAAAGAATTGAATACATGAATTTAAATCTTTATATAATTTTTCTTCAAGATGATTTACATTTTTTTCTGAAATGCACAAGGTTGTATCACCAGTATATTGTGTAAGGTTATAAAATTTTATAGAGGAATCACAGTTGTTAACAGAGTAAAAATAACACTGGGCCAAGTACTGATCCTTGAGGGACTCCAGATGTTATGTCTGCGGACTCAGATAGTTGACCATTGATGTCAACGTATTGTTTTTTATAGAATCACTGACAAACTGAATTCTACGGACTAACTCATTTCATATAATTCAAGTACATAATTTGAAATTCAAGTATAATTCCAGTATATCCAATAAGAAAACTAAATTCCAGAATAATTACAGTATTTCAATGACAGTATCAGTAGACACCCTGTAGACATAAGATTATGTAATATTAAAATCTTGGGCTTCATTTTTGCCACGAGACCTACAGTTACAGCTTATTCCTTGTAGGGAAAATTCACTATAGCTAAGTTTACACTAGCATGAAGCAGTGTTGTAACTTGAACTCACTAATTACATTGTTGCGGACACCAATGATACTGAAGATACGAATATTCTGATTTCAAAAAAATTGAATTCTACTTTATACCAATCTAATTCAGGTATACCAACATCTCCATTGTATTAACACTTCAAGTTTTAACACTTCATTACACTGGTTAGGTGCAATCTTGGGTGGCGACATCTATATTTGTAAAATAATAATAATAATAATAATAATAATAACAACAACAACTTTATTCGCCTTAACAAATTCAGATTTGCATTGGCAATTACAATATTTCTTAATTTTTAAATATACAAATCTTATTCTATCTAATTTTTGATAATACATGGTGTTTAAATTTAATTTTTTTTTAATTCGCAGTCCATACATTCTTTTACAAGGCTTTTTCTATTAAGAGCTTTTTCACTTATTTTTTAAATTTCATTATATAAATCAAATATTGGTGTTTTCACTCAAGATTGTATTTCTCAAATAGTAAATTAAGTGTTGTAACACTTGTTGTGTTAACACAACAGTCTTTGGTAAACCTGTATTGGTATAACAATTATGATATTAGTGTGTTCAAGTGACAACACTGCTACATGCTAGTGTAAACTTAGCTTTAGACTGGAAAACAAAAGTCTATTAGAAGTATATTTAGTTAACAATACTAACGTTTTTTCCAATGATAGAATCAGGAGTAGAATTCTTCTCTGAATCTCCTAGTTGGTCGACATGTTCTCCATTTTCTTCTTTAAAATTTTTTTCCTAAAATAAAGTTAACAAATGTAATATTTATAGTATGATTGTAAGAATATGATTTGTCCTTACTCAGACTGACTGGAGCAATGTTCTAAATTGTGACACATGCACTAATATTTTCAATAATATCATTAAATCGAATAGTGATAAAGCACGAAAGATTATCAACAAAAAATCTAGATTCAAAAAAATAAAACCTTGGGTTACTAGTGAATTGATTAAATACCCCCGTTGCAGTAGACCTGCATACTCAGCAAATTTCAAATGCAAAATAACATATTTAGATCCAACATAGCGAGATTTGACATGTTTTTGTAAGCTCCTTAAGAATAACATGGGGAATGAGTATGCAGGTTTGCTGCTACAGGTATATTAAAACTGGGTGGTTTTAATTCAATATTTAGTAGATCTGACCTAGAAGAACCCATTTACCAAGTTTTACCAAGATATGTTGAGAAATAAACAAGATATAGAATTTTACTTATTTTCCCATAAGGTTAACATTGGGACAACGTACTGTGTTTACCACTTTCAATATCTCGGTAACCAATGGACATAGAGCTGTGATTCAAAATACTAAATTGTTTGTTTTTTTGAGCTGAATTCAATGGTGCAAACAAAAATTTGATTATTTATATTTTTCTATGTAAAAAACTCAAAAAACCCATTTTTGGGGGGTTTACCCCCCTTAACCCCCCCTTCCGGTAGTCTGATCGGGCTGGTTTACGAACTCGTCCAAATAATTACTACTTTACACATCCATGCCAAATTTCATTAAGATCGGACCATTTTTACACGAGTTATCGTGCTTAAAGACACATATATATATATATAGTATATATATATATATATATATATATATATATATTTATGAAAATGAACGAATGGTGTTTTTGGCTTCTGGGGACCTCAAAAAGAAAAGTTATGATGGTCTCGGGCTTAGGTCTTACCATGAGACCTACGGTAACAGCTTCTTCCCTGTAGGGGAAATTAGCTAAAATATTAGAATCAGAGACAAAATTAGTAAACTAGTAAAGAAACAACCATTTAATGACGCATTGGGAATTTTCTTTAACAATGTAAGAAACAAATTAAGTAGATCCTTACAGCTTGCGAAACAGAATTATTACAGAAGTAAAATTAACCACGGGGGTAAAAATCCCCGATATAGGTTTTCGAAATTCGCGATCTGCCGCGAGATATGATCACGCGTATTTGCCGATAATCGCCAAATGTAGCCTTGCAAAAGACGTGGTTGGCCACGAAAAATGATCGCATGTATTTGCTGATCGTAAATGAACTAAATGAAACTTTGCGAAACTAGCGATCGGCCGTAAAAAGCGGTTGCGCGTATTAGCCAGCCGCAAGTGAACACAAAATGCTACTTATTTGTGAAACTAGCGAGCGGCCACGATAAAGAATCTGTCGATTGCGGATAAACCGCAGATGTAGCTTTGCGTAACTTGCAATCGGCCGTAGAATTTGATCGCACACACATAAATTCGATCGCCAAGTAATTACGGTGAGTAAATTACTACGAGTAATTACTCTACTGTCTAGTACTCGCCCACCCCTACAATAAAGCCAAAATATTTTATGGCCACGATGCCTGAAAGACGGCCACAATAGGACCGAGAAATTTGTCAGCCGCAGTATGAACAAGAAAATCTTCCGGTTGCAACATGACCGAAGTATCTGTTTCTGCGATGCGATCCACGATATATGCCTGCCACATAAACAAGGGATCGATCTGCCGGCCGCGGTAACCAAGAATTTTTCTGGCTGAAATATGAATAAGATCTGATTGCCAATGTATGACCAAGAGATTTGCCAGCTACAAAGGTGGTAATAATAACAACAAAAATGGCTTTTTCATTATTTCAACACCAAATTCAAGTTTCCCAGCCAAAGGATGGAATTCATGGCTTTACTCCAACTATTTTAACCTTCTAAAGACCCCGACATGTTCCCAAGTTTTTGTGGCTCCCGATTGATCGAGATTAAAAAAAGACATTCAACAGACTCCCTCTTAAAAAAGATTTTCAACAATTTTAATTCAACCTACATGTTCAAAATCCTTGTGAGAGCCCCATGACAAATTCTGTGTGTGAGAGGACCAAGAAACCGTGCTCTTCTGAGACAAACTTACAGGTGCGATAGAGTGGGTGGGGCTGGCCATGGATACAGCAGGACTGATATCTATGCTCGTCTCGCCCTCCCTCGAGCTCCTGCCTGTGGTACACAATACAACTTGAGGACAAGTAATAATCATGAATGTAGCAAATGTGGGAATGCGACCAAAGACAATTTTGAGGGTTTAAACTCTACAAAAAATTAAAACCTTAAAATCTTCTATGACTTTTAAACTTTTGAACTAATTTTAAACTTTTTAAAATAATTTTGATATATGGTGAAGTGGCTAATGAATAGTGAAGGTAGTGAAATCTTGGATGAGTGCTTTTATTTGTATTTTTTTCTATCTTTGTATTTTTTTTCTTTTCAAGTGATATTTTAAAGTTCTTGAACAGGATTGTAAGGAATCCTGTACAAGAAATCCTTCAAACGAACTGAACAGTAATCACCCACGTAAAAGTATCCCTTATATGGTTATCAAAGTGTTGGTCTATGTATTAATTTTATCATGTAAAGATGGTTCATTCTAGAACCAAAGTAATAAAATTGGTTGAGAAATCATGTATTAATTAGACACCACATGCACTTGCCATTAATGAATAAATATGCAAGATGTTTGTTAAAGTACTAGGATGATCATTTTTTGGATTTACATGAATGTATTGTTACTTACTTTATTCAGGGTTCCCACTCAAACTGAATTTTAAAATTCACGGCTCTTTCACGGTTTTTAAGGTCCGAAAATTACGAAATTTATGGTCTAAATATAGGAAAATATTTTGCCGCCCGCACAGTTTCACAGAGAATAACAGGTGGGGGGGGGGGGGGGGGTTGCGAGGGAAAACTCGGCAGACGCATAGCGCCGGCGGCGGCGGCGGCGGCGCCAGCACAACGGAGAAGTAATTTCTGTACCAATAGAATTAAACTGTGTAATATTTTAGGTAAAACAAACTATACATGACGGAAAAATAATTTTAAATACAATGCAATTAAATAAATTACAACTATTTCACAAAATACGATGTGATTTTAACATTATTGATTACTTAAGAAAACAGAAAACATTGTACTGGCGATTGCGGAACACGCACGCAACTTAAATATTTTTAATTTTTAACGCCATCCTCTCTTCCTTCCTTCCTTTCTTCCTGTCTTCTGCTTTCTATCCGCCCACACAATGCGCAGAGTCCAGTGCGCACTGTCGCACTGTATGTTGCCATGACAACCGTGTGTCGTCATAGCAACGAGCCAATCACGCACTGCGTTTTAAGACAACAAACAGCCGTGTAATGAAAGACAATATGATAGTCTGCACTTGCGTATGTTGCCAACCTTTCGATGAATATTCGATAGTTCATTTTTTGCGTCTTGACCGAGTTGAAGTTCGTGATTATCAACTCTCTAATCATCCAAAACTCCAAATATGATCTATATAACACGTATTAAAATAATGTCGTGTTTTTTTAAAAATTAATTGCTAGTTATTAAATACACTTCAATTACATTTTTTTGTGAAATAGTTTTTTTGCAAAAGTTAAAAGTAAAAACGTGATTAAAAATAATTCTTGTTGCCAGTTTTGGACACCGGTTAGGCGCGCCGCCTGGTTAACACGCCTCCGGATAAATCGTTGTTCTACTGTCCGTAAATGTTAGTTGATGGCACAACGTTGGTCGCCTGCAGGCATGTTTTCCAGCGGCCGAAGTTAGGGCCTTGTTGTCATTCAAACAGTGCAATGGGTAGTGAGTGATAAGTAGAGGTCTGCGGGTACCCGAAAATTCGGGTAGCTTCGGGTAATTACGTGAACATGAGTGGTCGGGCGGGTTCGACTCGTCTCAGGCTTAATTCGGCGGGTTTTTATTACACGTCGGGTCGGGCGGGTACCTACTACCCGAAAGAAATCGGGTTGACGATACCCTTCACACTACCCGAAAGAAACCCGAAACTTTAAAAATGTTCAACAATAAATCAAATCAAATCAAATCAAATCAAATCAAAAATATCTTTATTCATATCGCACATAATAGTTCAGAATGGTGTCAATCAACATTACATTGAGTCTTATAACTAAGCATCTAAAAATAATTTTTCTTGACTTTACAATAACTTAACTTTCTAAAGAATGGAAAAACTCGTCAATCGTATACAAAGGTCTACTGATTAGGAATATTTTTAAATGTTTTTTGAATAAATTAATGTCAGATATGGTTTTAATGTTATCAGGTAAGTTATTATATAATTTTATACCATTATATGAAGGGGTTTTCTCGTACATCGATGAATTATGCCTATTGTATGCCAGTTGATTACCTTTTCTGGTTGAATAGTTATGAAAAGAATTTAGTTTTGGAAATGTTTCTAAATTTGATTTAATATGAAGGACTAATTGATAAATATATAAGCTACACACTGTCATAATTCCTGTTTCTTTGAAATATTCTTTAACTGATTCTTTATATTTTAATTTTAACATGATACGTAAAGCTTTTTTCTGAAGTATTAGGATACTATTCAAGTTATTTACTGTTGTACAACCATAAAGGCATAGCCCAAAAGAAATGTGTGATTCAATCAATGCATGATATATAATTTTTAAGGTTTTAAAACAACTGAATTTTGTCATTTGTCTTAATGCGTAAAATGATTCGCGCCAAGCTTCTGACTTACGGCGTCCACGCAATATTATAACGAGACGAAAAAGGATGGTCGCGATCGCATTGTCAAACTTCGAAGCAATCTTCACTATACGTCTCAAAGTCATTGGTCTCAGTCAGACAACCAGCTGTCCCCTTGCCGACTCAAAATTATCGTACGCTTACTGCTTAATATCGTATCCTCGTATAACAACTTAGGACCGTTGCTCCTTTTGACGCAATGAAATAGTCGTACAAACACTAAACAGCTTTGAATAAGGTTGAATTTCTAGCCGAGCTTGTGATACGAGAAGTCTTATCGAGGAGATAATTTTTGTGATCTATTTTTGGTCATGTTAAACCAGAAGAGCGTGTCCTTCCCACGAAAAACGTACACAAACAATAATCCTGAGTGATAAGGAAAGGCCGTTGACAGGTGAAAAAATATTATCTCCAATTAGATGGAATTCGGTGTTTCTGCTATATTTAGTTGATCTTGGAGAACGACAAAATATACCAGGGTGTCTACCAAATTTCATATATGAAATTCCCGACTTTTTCCCGACTTTTCCCGACAATTTAAAAAAATTCCTGACCGTAGGAAACATGACCACTGCCTCCTATAACGAATATTGAGAACGATATCTGTAAATAAATACATTTAGACGGCTACAATGCAAGGGAAAGATCGCCAAAAGATGAGCAAGATGACCGCGATAAGTCCAATAGATTTGTCTGTCGTAATGCGACTGAAATTTCCGGCTGCGGAAAGAATGACCGATTTTCCGGCCGCATTGTTACCAAGAAATTCTCCGGCCGTGGTATAAACGACCGAGATTTGACAGCCACGATGCGACAGAGAGATTTGCCGGCCGCAATACGACCGAATCATGTAACGGCTATGAAAAGAGAAAGCGACATAATACGATCAAGAAACAATCGGACACCCGACAACCGAAAAACAAAGATTTCCGGCCGCAATAAGTCCAAAAGATTTGCCAGCCATGTTGTAAATTAAAATATCTCTGGCTTTGAAAAAAATAGCGATTTTCTTGTCGCAATACAACCGGGAGATGTAATGGCCAAAAAAAACAAAACAAGGAACTCGTCTGCTACGAATCGACCGAAAAATGTTTCATTCCTAAAACGAGTAAGCGACTTTCCGGCCGCAATATGACCGAGGTCTAATGGCCGCGAAATGAGTAAGGTTCTCATCGGCCGCGATGCGACCAAGAGATTTGCCTGCCGTAAAACAAGCGAAAGATTTCCGATCGCAACGAGACCGAAAATCTTGCCGGCCACGGTATAAATGATAGATATTCCGTCCGTGAAAAGATCGAGCGATTTTCTTATCGCAACACGACCGAGAGAAGTGACGGCCACGAAAAGAGCAAAAAATTTGTCTACCACGAGACGACCGAAAAATGTTTTGGTCCCAAAATGAGTGAGCGATTTTCTGGCCGCAATACGACCGAGAGGTCTAACGCTCGCGAAAAGAGGGATGAAGTCATCGGCCGAGGTGCGACCAAGAGATTTGCCAGCCGCAAAACAAGCGAAAGATTTCCGGCCGCAATAAAAGCGAAAGATGTGATGGCCGTGAAAAGAGCAACAGATTTGCGGCCGCAAAGAGAGCGAGATATCTGACGGCCCCAATGTGAACGAGACGTTTGCTGACCCCGAAACGACCGAAGAATTTGCCGGCCGGGTTATGGATATTCTGGCCTTCATGTGGCCAACAGATGTGATGTGATAGCCACGAAAAGAGCACACGATTTTAAGGTAGCAATACTAGCGAGAGACTTGACGGCCGCGTAAAGAGCGAGAGACTTGACGGCCGCGTAAAGAGCGAGAGACTTGTCGGCCGCGTGAAGAGCAAGATAGTCTTCGGCCGCGTAAAGAGCGAGACTTGTCGGCCGCGTAAAGAGCGAAACTTATCGGCCACGTAAAGAGCGAGACTTGTCAGCCGCGTAAAGAGCGACACTTGTCGGCCGCGTAAAGAGCGAAACTTGTCGGCCGCGTAAAGAGCGAGACTTGTCAGCCGCGTAAAGAGCGAGAGACTCCGAGTACAAACCGTAGAGACTCGTCGGCCACGTAAAGAGCGAGAGACTTGACGGCCGCGTAAAGAGCGAGTCTTGTCGGCCATGTAAAGAACGAGACTTGTCGGCCGCGTAAAGAGCGAGAGACTTGTCGGCCGCGTAAAGAGCGAGAGACTCCGAGTACAGACCGTAGAGTCTCGTTGGCCACATAAAGAGCGAGAGACTTGACGGCCGCGTAAAGAGCGTGTCTTGTCAGCAGTGTAAAGAGCGAGACTTGTCAGCCGCGTAAAGAGTGAGAGACTTGTCGGCCGCGTAAAGAGCGAGAGACATGTCGGCCGCGAAACGAGCGAGAGACTTGTCGGCCGCGTAAAGAGCGAGCGTTTTTACAGCTGTATTCAATTCAATTCAATTCAATTCAAATAATCTTTATTCATGCAGACAGTATTTACATTACATAGAATAGCATCAAGAAAATAACATAGCTAACTTAAACTATCTCTAACATAAATAATACAATTTTAATAAAGTAATCTTTTTATTTTTTTTTGTTTTTTTTAGAGTTGTTTTTGTAGGGAATGTTTAGTAAATTTAAAATTATTTTATGTTGTACTTCTTAAATTCCAAAATTCTTGAAATGAGTAAAGGGATTTTGTCAGCAAATATTCCTTTAGAAGTTTCTTAAAAGTATCAAAATCAGTTACATCAAAAATATTTTTAGGCAAACCAGATAAAAACTTTGTGCCAATGAAACTAGTTCTTTTCAAAAAACTGTAAGTTGTGCTGTTCAACATGCCGATTGTTTCTTAAATTATAGTTATGAGAATTTGGATTATTGGTTTGATAGTTTGTTTTTTTTACATGTAAGATAGTTTCGAATATGTATAGGTCATATACAGTCATAATACCGAATTTAGAAAAGTATGGTTTTACTGTGTGCCGATTTTTTATATTAAAAATAATTCTGAGAGCCTTTTTTTGTTGACGAAGAATCCTATCCAAATTTTTTTTACTGGTACCACCATAAATAGCAAGGCCATAAGACATATGTGAGTTAATTAAAGCAAAATAAATGGTTTTTAAAGTTTCAATATTGCACACTCGACATTTGCCGCAATGCGTAGAGACCGGTTGACATTTTACTCACCACATGGTCAACACGCTTTTCCCAGGTTAAGTGCTGGTCCAATATTAATCCAAGAAATTTTGTTTGCTCTAATTGGTTTAAGTTTGAATCATCAAGACAAACATTTGGTTGTAATTTTGATCTTGATTGGTTTATGCTAAAAGATAAAAAATTGGATTTTTGTGAATTTATTAACAAATTTTTGCTATTTAGAAATTCATTAGCTGACAGAAGACTTAAAAAAGATTTGAGTTCAATTTCTTGTTGAGATTTGCCTGTGATTGTAATATTAGTATCATCAGCGTAAAGACACACTGAACCCCCTCCATTAATAGCTCTTGGGAATCCTCTCAAGTAACAAAGAAATAACAGGGGACCTAAAATAGACCCCTGAGGGACACCATATTTCATTGTTTTGTAATTAGATTGAAAGTCTTGAGTGTATGAATATTTACAATTTGGAAAGCTATAATTATGTTTAATTTGTACACACTGTTGCCGGTCTTTTAGATAAGAACTAAACCAATTATATTCCTTATTATTTATGTTCAAGTTATGTAAAATATCAAGCAATTTCTCATGCGACACACTGTCAAAAGCTTTTGAAAGGTCAAGGAAGATCCCAATTACTTTTTCATTTTCGTCAATTGAATTAATAATTGATTCAATAAAATTTATTCCAGCCGTTATCGTAGATTTACCTGGTCGGAAACCATGTTGCTCTTGATCAAACAATTGATTTGACTCAAGAAAATCCAAGAGTTGGTTATATGCTGATTTTTCAAAAATTTTGGAGAGTACAGGGAGTAGTGAAATTGGTCTATAACTAGTGGGATCATTCATATCTCCCTTTTTATAGACTGGTATTATTTTTGCAATTTTTAATTTACAAGGAAAATAACCGCAGATTAAAGATGAGTTTATAATGTGAGTTAATGGCCTTAGAATAAATGGAAGAGCATATTTAACAATGGTGATTGGAATATCATCAATTCCTGCTGAGAATTTATTGGGAAATGACTTAATTATTTTTTCAACATCTGTCTGAGTTACTTCTTTGAATTTAAAATGATTGGTTGGTTGTGGTAGTTTTTCAAAATTTGGTGGTACAGTATTTTTATCATTTATCTTTGGAAGAACAAGGTCTTCAACCACATTGATGAAAAAATTATTGAGGATATTCCCTACATGAATTGGGTCTAATTCTAACTTTCCATTTGCAACTATTTTTATGTTTTCTTGGGGTTTTGTTTTATTATTAACTTCAGAGTTAATTATTTTCCATGTTGATTTTGTTTTGTTAGTAGATTTTGCAATTTTTTTGTCAAAGCACTGTTTTTTCTCGTTAATTATTTGTATTTTCAGTTCATTTTTTATCTTTTTAATTTTATGTTTTAGTTCATCAGTTTTTAGTAATCTGTACTGTTTTTCATATTCCACTAAATTTTCTTTTTTTCTTTTAATGTCATAAGAGACCCACGAATTAGAGCAATTACTTCCTTCAATCCTCAATAATTTAGGAAAACTAGTTTCAAAGGCATGGGCAAAAACAGAATAAAAAACATCGTACTTACTTTCTACTGTAACATGGTATACTTCTGACCAGCTCTCTTTTGCTAAGAGCTTTAAAAATAAACTTATATTAATGTCTGAAAAATTCCTCCTAAGCACTTTATTTACAATATTAACCTTATTTTTTAAACCAAGGATTTCAAAAATCTGTCCATCATGATCCGAAATACATGTTATGATACCAGATATGTGTAATTTTTTACATGTAATATTAGTAATAAAATTATCAATTGCAGTTGCTGATTTTGAGGTAACTCTAGTGGGAAAATCAACTTTATATTCTAAATTGTAAGACTTCAACAAACCTTTAAATGCTTTATACGTTGTTGTATCTTTTTTCAGAACGTTAATATTAAAATCCCCTGCCATAACAATATTTTTGAATTTATTATTTAGTATGTTACACAGAGAGTCAAGTTTATCTAGAAATATTTCAGTCAAACGTTGAATTGGGGATCTATAAATGCAGACAAAGATAAATGAAAACTTATTTACAGTAATCTCAGACAAACAACACTCAAACTTCTTTTCCACAATAAGGTCTTGAACTGCTGTTATTTTTATGTTTTTATGTTTTATGTTTCTTCCCACTAATATTAAAACTCCCCCTCCCCCAGAACAATTTCTTGTACGAAAAGAACTCCTACTATAATTTTCAATGTTAAGAGACATAATTTCAGCTTCAGACATTCTGTGTTCCGATATGGCTACTATATCCGGTTGGATCTCTTCCAGGTTTATTTTTAAGATATTTAAACGTGAAGAAAGATGCTCTACGTTTTGATGTAATATTTTCAAAGATTGAGGTTGAGTGTTATTTATGTCATACCTACTATTAAAATCTGATTTTGAATTTGTGTCATATTTTTGGTAGTAATAATTTTGAACGTGTACCGTAGGAGATTGATTTAGGCGATAATTTGTATCTGAATATGCAAGGTTACAATGGCTATTTTGTTCTCCAATCTTAGTATTTAAGTAACTATGTTTACGTGCTGAAAAATATTCATTGTCGGTATAACTTAGTTTAAATCTGAAATAGTGTCTGTAACACAATCACTTTCCACACCATCACTGCTCTGCTTTTTTAGCGCCTCACTGTAAGTGAGGTCGGCAGGAACCACTAAAACATTTTCACATGACACCTGCATTTGTTTTCCTGTTGCTGTCTCTGTAGAAGTCGCAGAAGTGGAGCAGTGTTGTTGAAGTGGGTGATGTTCTCCCTCTGTTTCTGCCAGGACTGTTGTAGGATTGGGCAATCTTAATGGGCTGCTACAGTTACCAGATGATGGACTTGAAGAGATTCTTAAATTGCAGGAAATGAGGTTTTTCAATTGTTTGTTGAAGTCATCAGGACTCAGTCCATTTCTTAATATTCTGGAAAATTCTTGAAAAAACGAGACAATAGTAACTTTTGCTCTTGTACTTTTTTGGAATTGAACTACATTATTAAAAAAATGTTTTAGTTCAATCTTGTCTCGTACACAGCCAATTGGGGAACATATTAAATGCCTCAACCCTCTCTTCTTAAAATGTCTAGTCAGGTCTTTAAAAGCAATGTCATAGTCATATTTAATTGGTTTGCTGTAATATGTTGGTTTTGTAATCAGGCTAAAAACTGTTGCTCGGCTCTGATAGTCTTGTACTGCCAGGTGATGTGTCACTCGATCCGTAATTTTTGGTTTCCCACAATGACGTTTAAAAACGACTGCCACCCCAGCTGACATGTGGCGAGGATCGCAGAAATCAGCAGAGATGCTGTGCGCAAAACCCACTGATGCACAATTTTGGTTTAGCTTAATCATATCTGTCATGTGATTTTCTGCAAAGGATATGGTGTCATAGCTACCTTTGTGTGTTAAATGATCTTTTTCAAATATTTTTTTCACAAAGTTAATGATCTCGAAGGCAAGTTTCTTTTTTCCTTTGTTATTTAAGTGAATGCCATGGTTTGTGAAATGATTTCTTTTGAAGAGGTCAAAATCAATGAGACTTATGTTGTTCATTCTTGAAACAAGTTCCCTGATGTAATTATTAGCCAGTGCTATGTTGTAATGCAGAGTGTCATTTTGTTTTACATCATATCGAGGGGGAATGGTCGTAATACAGACTGGTCTGGTTTGACTAAGTTTCTTTAGTTCAGGCTCCATTTTACTATAAATGATGTTTGGATGTCTTGTTTGGATGTTTTTTTTTTTTTTTTTTTTTTTTTTTTTTTTTTTTTTGGTAGGAGGTGGAATGCGTTTACGCACACTGAAGGGCTCGTTGTCCCCTCAGTAGTGTCGGACTCCCACGAGCTCGATGTCCCGTGAACTACCGACTAAACCACCTCCCTCGGCACCGAGGACACTAGCCTGGAACTGTTTCACACATTACTTCGGGCTAGGCCTTTGATATTACGCCACTAGGGCAACCTCCTTGGGGAAAAGCTGAGGATTAAGGCCGATCGAGGTCGACCTTTTTCGCCCGAAGAATGGCCTGGACGTAGTGCTTGACACAGTTCCAGTTGCCCTCTCCCTGGAGCATAGCTCCGACGATGTTGTTTGGGCTGACGATCACGCCGATCTCAGATGAAAGCGAGGCTCGGCGGACGTGCCAACGGTCGCACTGAAAGAAAGTGTGCTCGGACGTGTCTGGGATGCCGGGGCAATACAGACAGTCCGGGCTGGCGACTTTGCCCATCCGGTGCAGATAGGCTCGGAAGTACCCGTGCCCAGAAAGAAACTGGGTCACGTAGTAATCGACCTCGCCGTGCTGCCGTTCCACCCATGGTCGGACGGAAGGTATGAGCTGGAAGGTCCAACGTCCCCTCAGCTCGGCTTCCCAGTCGCGCTGCCAAGAGTCGAAGCTGCGATCGCGCTCTTCCCTGGCAGCTGTTTCCCGGCCCACTTCAGGCCTCCTCCGGTAAATCGCCTGCCTCTCCCTCGCGAGGAAGAGGACGGGAATGACTCCGGCGATCACCATCACAGCAGGCTCGGAGACTGTGCGGTAGGCCGAAGCGACCCGCAGAGCTCCTCGGCGCTGGACTCGGGCAAGCCGGTCTCGGTAGACTCGCTTCTCGAGTGCGTGAGCCCATACCTCCGCCCCGTACAGCAAGACTGACTGGACGGCAGTCATGAGCAAGCGGCGCTTGCAGGAGCGAGGACCGCCGACATTGGGCATAAGCCTACCAAGGGCAGCGACACCCTTAGCGGCTTTGTCGGCGGCGCGCTGGATCTGCTCGCCGAAAGACAGTCTGCTATCGACCATGACTCCCAGGTACTTTGCAGCAGGCTTAGTCTCGAGTGTGACGTCACCTATCTGCACCGGGAACACGGTGTTAATCCTCTTTTTGGTGAGGACGACAATCTCCGTCTTACTGATAGCCAGGGACAAGCCGTGATCTCGCATCCACCCGTTGACCTTGGCCATCACTACGCTGAGCCTCAGTTTTGCCTGCTCGACGTTCCTCGCAGCGATCAAGGCAGCGACATCGTCAGCATAGCCAACGAGGCGGGTCTCATCGGGCATGTCTAGCCTCAGCAAGCTGTCGTAAGACACGTTCCAGAGATCTGGTCCGAGAATGGACCCCTGCGCAGCCCCGGAAGTGATGGGAATGCGCCGCTGACCTTCGGTCGTGTCGTACAACAGAACGCGGTCTGACAAATACGCCTCCAACATACGCAGGAGGTAGGAGGGAACTTGGAACGTATGCTCAAGCGCCCACAGCATATCGCTCCACCTGGCGGAGTTAAAAGCGTTCTTCACGTCGAGCGTGACGAGAAGGACCACGCGGCGCGACCAGTGGTTGTGGTCCTCCGCCCTCCGCACTGCCTCAACTACCTCCTGGATAGCGTCGATGGTAGAGCGACCGGATCTGAAGCCGTACTGCTGCGGGGACAAGTCCCCCGCAGAGACGATGGCCTCGGTCAGCCTGACACGCAGGAGCTTCTCAAGCACTTTCCCGGCCGTGTCGAGCATACACAGGGGTCGGAAAGAAGAAGGGGTCCCCGGTGTGCTCTTCGCCTTCGGAATAAGAACAAGGCGGGCAACCTTCCACGAAGAAAAGAAAACGCCTTCCACCAGACACGCGTTGAACATATCGAGCAGAAGCCTTGGATTCACCTCCGCAGCGAGCTTGAGCACCTCCGCCGGAATGCCATCGGGACCGGGCGCTCTTCTGGGTCGTAGGGATCGGACGGCGGCGGTGAGTTCCTCTTCCCGGAAAACTGGGAAGGCGCCTACCTCTCCGAATTCCCTGACTGGCCGGACTGGGTGGCTGGGAAACAGTGTATCTACGACGACGGCCATGGCTTGTGGTTCCATGACCGCAGGTGGTGAGCGAGCCCCTAGCTTCTGGGTTACAAGTTTGTAGCCCATCCCCCAGGGGTCGTTGTCGATATCCTGACACAGCTGCTTCCAGCACCTGACTTTACTCCGGTTGATGGCACCGCGGAGCTCTCGGCGGGCCGCTCTGTGCTCAGCCGATCTGGCATTTGCATCAGGGCGGTTCCTTGCTCGCTGCGCAACTCGTCGGAGACCAAGGCATCTCCTCCGGAGTTCCGTGATTTCAGGCGTCCACCAGTAAACCGGCTTCTTCCTGTGGCGGCGGGAAACTCCGGGCATCGACTGCTCACACGCGGTCGCGATGAGACGCATCGTCGATGCTGCCAGATCTTCAGCACCTGTGAAATTCACAATGCTCTGGTCTTTGATTACTTCTTTAAAAGTGTCTTTGCTCAGACGACTGGTGTTCCAGCGTCGCGCCAGAGGAGCAGGTTCAGCGCGCAAGCGCGCACCCTCGAGAAGGACCTTGAAGAGGATCCCCTGATGGTCGCTAGAGGAATACTCCTCGCAGACACGCCAGTCGGAGATCCGCTGGACAATCCCTTCAGAGGCAAGGGATATGTCAGGGATCGTCTCTCTGCACCCTGGACGGCGAAAGGTGGAAATGCCGCCCGTGTTAAGGATACAGAGGCCCGACCTGGCAGCCGACTCGAGGACGTAACGACCTCGAGTGTCGGTCCGCGGGGAACCCCATTCCACGGCTTTTGCGTTAAAATCGCCACCGACTATGACCCCGCCAGAGATTTTCATGATCTCATCCTCAATGGAATCGACCATGTGGCGGTAGTCTCCGATCGGTTGATTTGGCGTGAGGTAACAGGAGAAGACTGTGAAACCCCTGCTCCTCACCCAAACGAAGCCGTTGCCCGATCCGGAATCGAGAACAGGCACCTTCCCGAGGTCCAAGATCCATATCGCCGCAGTGCCGGAGGGATCCGAGAACCACTGCGCGGAGCGTCGGTTCTGGTACTGCTCACTGAGAAGCAGTAGGTCAGCACCCTGCTCCGTGGCGAATTGGAACAGCAAGTCGTTTGCTGTCCTGCTCCTCTGCATATTAAGTTGCAGAACACTGATCATTTTTGTTGTTTCTGGCGAAGCTCCTGGATGGCCCGCCTGTACTGCCCGCAACTACCAGACCCAGCGGAATGCTTGACCTGGTCGCCCTTCAAGCCGGCTTCTGTACACAGGACACAGGACAGCGCTGCATTGCACGCGCTGGCCCTGTGGTCCTGGCCGCCGCACTTGAAGCAGAGCTTGCTTCTATCGGGTCCAGAGCAGCGATTAGCGACGTGACCGAACCCCAGACATTTAAAACATCTGGAAGCCACGAGCTTCTCACGCACC
Organism: Flexamia atlantica; assembly: GCA_035578135.1. NCBI lineage: Eukaryota > Metazoa > Arthropoda > Insecta > Hemiptera > Cicadellidae > Flexamia > Flexamia atlantica. The sequence continues at coordinate 50,607,205 of JAQJVK010000005.1, read as the reverse complement.
CGACAGCTCACGTACCATACCTTAAGGTGGCCCTTCTCCAGGAGCTTCGCAGCAGCTCTGGCTCCCAGCGTCAGGATTGCCACCTTCTGACCCCGAGCATTTGCCTTCGAGACGAAGGTTTTCACCTCGACGTTTTCTCCGAGGACAGCTTTGACGGCAGCGGTCACCTCCTCCTCGGTTGTCAACTCGTCGAGGTCTCTCACCTCCAGCGTAGACTTGGGCTCGAGAACGCGGACTGTCGCGTTCGCCCCCAAGATGGTCTTCAGGTCTTCGCTGAAGGCGGACTTACTCTGAGAGGTGTCCCCGAGTTCGACTAGTAGGTCGCCGGTTCGGGTCTTCCTCATACCCTTGATAACGGCGCCCTTCTCATCGGGCTTCGCTTTGCTGCGAATCTCGCCCAGCACGTCGGCGTAGGATTTCCCCTCCGACGGCTTGATGAGAAGAGCGTCCGGCCGCTGCTTGCGGGGCTTCTTCCTCGGTGCCTTCTTGCTTTCCTGTTCGCCGGGCTGGCTTCCAGGATTTTGACGAGGGTCTCTCTTTTTCCCCTTTCTTTTGACAACCTCGGTCCACGTTTCGGTTTCCGACCGCTTCGCTAAACCGTCTCCCCTAGGCTTCTTCTCAGCCTCCGGATGGGCGGGGCTGGAAGCGGCCCGCTTCCCACCGGCTGGCTGAGCCTTCACCCGCAGTGATGGCGTCGTCTGTGTTGACGCGGCAACCGTCTCGCATGATTGCCACGACCTCCTCAGCTGGATGATGTGGTGCAGACTGGCCTCCAATTGGACGATTGTTTGGATGTTGGTCATGTCATTGGTTCCAGCAATTAAAATGAGTGGTCTGTTTGGTCTTTGCAGCTTGACTGTAAATGTACTGGATGCCAGCACCCGGTTTAACAAGTCCATTCATATATACTTGACCATGACTGTACCTGCCTACAAGCTCTGGAACACCTTTTCCTTGGCTGTCAGCGAACAGTTCAACTCTTATATTGTTATTTGCTTCCTCTGTTTCTTCGTGAATTGCTTCTTTATTCTCACCGCCATTTTCAGATGCTGTCATTTTCTTCATTTTCATGTTACTACTTGTTTTCTTTTTGGTTTGACTTTCTTCTTTTGTATGTTGATCTTCATTATGTAAGGGATTTTCTTCGTTATACAGTAGGTTGAATCTGCTAGAAGTAGTTATATTAAATTCTTCACTCTTTTGTTTTGTTTGGGTACCTCCCTTAGAGCTTTTTACTTCTTGCCATTCTTCAGTAGTTAAGGTGTTGCCCTGTTTGATCAGTTGGTTGTTTGTTGGATAGTTTCGTTGGTTCACGTTTACTTCTATCGGTAGTTCGTTGGATTGAGTGGAAGGTGCCTTATTGCCAACGAGAGGATATGAATCAGATTTGCCAGATTTTTTTATCATAACAGAATAAAAAGTGTCATCATCAAAGCTCGGATCATTAAAAAGAAAGTATGCCATAGAGGAACGAATTTTTACTAGTTCAGAGGCAGTTAGTGTGGCTTTTTGGAAGAACTGTAAATTTATAGGCTTATCCTCTAATATATCTTGAGCTAAAGATTCAATGAACCAACAAGTGAATATGCCACAGTCAGAAGAGTTTGGTTGTTGTGGACAAGTTACTGGAGTGAAGGTTGCCGTTGAAGATTCTCCACCTAGGTAGTTGGAAACCTTGTCCGCAATTTTCTTAGCTGACACTAAGTTGTAGTCCTTCAGGGAGTCAAGGTGATAAAATACATTAACAGTTTTGTCATAAAACAAACAACTCCAATGACTACCCCCCTCTTTATCCAAGTTAACAGAATCATTTACGGGCAGTACTATGAAGTTTTTCGACTCAAAATTTAGATGTTCCAATAAGTATTTGAAATCTTCCAAATTCTTTATTGCATGCACAATCAGGGGATTCACAATCAGGCAAGATTTATTTGTAAGAAATCTATCATTAATTATTTGGAAGTAGTGTTGCAATGTGAGATCGGAAAGCCAAAATCGACCTAACAGTTCTTGATTGGACTTCATCCTATTATTTATAATAGAAATATCGGCTTGTGTCTTTAAAGTAGAGGCAGGTGGTCTGATCTCAGAGACATCGATACCATCATTTGTTTGAGTACCTGTAGTGATAGTTATTTTCATTGATACAGATGAATTTATCGACTCTTGACTCGTGGATTCATTGAGACTTGAAAGAGAGGAACAAGAGGAAAGAGAGGAACTATTACTGTTATTTGCTTTCCTCACAGTAAAGTTGAAATCCTCTATTTTAAAAGGAAGATTTTTTTCTGAAATGTACTTTTGCAGATCTTTTTTGGAGCGAAATAGCCTACCACCTGGTGACTTTATGTAAACATCAGTCTTTCCTTGACTTAGACCATTTTTCCTTAGTCTTTCCTCTCTCACCCAACCCCGAGGCAAGCTAATTTTTTTAGACTCCTGTGACAAATCCATCCTTTGTAAGGTATAATAATCAAATAATAAAATCTGTTTGGATCAAAAGATCATTGATGTATTGCCTTCAATGCCTTAAATTGGAGCCTAAATTTGCCTAAATTTGTTATCAGCTAGGTCAAACTTGTAGATTATAATAATAATAATAATAAAATCTGTTTTGATCAAAAGATCATTGATGTATTGTCTCAAATGCCTAAATATGTTATCAGCAGGGTCAAACTTCAGTAAACAAACAACAGGCCTTAATCAGTTCCTCAGGCGGCCTTATCTATAAGAGCAAAGGTCAGCTCACCTGCACTCCACTTCCTCGAGTCTTATCACTGATAACATCTAATCTTTAATATCAGAATATTCCTGAGTTTCTTGAAATATTAATGGAAAAACCCTAATTTATTGCAACCGGTTGTTTTTCAAAAGAAACTGGTTCCACACTTTTGTAAAAAAATCCCAACTGAACACTTACATATAAAAAACTTGTTAAATAGGATAATATTTCCCTTGTAAACTTTGATAAAACTGAGGAGCACAAATACAGCAGGTCTGATGACAACAGGGGCTTCCCCCACCACTCATTAGGACTGAGAAACTTGCGGCAGCGAAATAAGCGACAGATTTTCTGGTTGTGATATAGCTAAAAATTTGTCTGCCGCAATTCGTTCGAGATTTGCCGGTCGAGTCAATGACAATAACGAAGAAAACCGTTATTTCGTTTTCTTTTATAGCCTTATTCGAATTTCCCGACCAAATGTTGAAAATGGGAAATTCATTACTATTTCCCGACTATTCCCGACCTTACAAAATCCCCGACATTTTCCCGAATTTTCCCGAATTCCCGACTGGTAGACACCCTGTATACACCAGTCTATAGTTCGATCATAGAATTTCTCTTGAATGACAAGAGATACAAATTTCATTTTTGTCTCAATCGATTTATACTAAAAATTAAACAAAAATATTAGCCGTCACATGTTGTTGTAGGACAAGTCGTTTGGATTTTCGCATATAGAAAACAAAATACGAAACAAAAACGTTCGTTCTAGCGTCATTTTTAAAGAGTTTATTTATTGTCACAAACATCTTGAACGATGATACAAAAAACAGAAAATGATTAGAAACAAGCAGCGGAGACATCGATGCATTAATCGGTAGTTGAAAACCGATGAATCGTACAATAGAAGGAATGTAAAGAATAAGAAAACAAATTAATTAAGGAAGAAAGAAATTCACGTATTTATTTGCCACGCAAACGTAAACCAATGAGCGTGCGTCTTCAGCTATCTAGCACAGACAAAGGAATCTATCAATAGATTCCTTAGTCTGTGTATCTAGTCTTCTCTCTCTTCACCTTTCCATCCTTCCCTCCCCCCTCCAAGGCAACCGATCGCGTTCCGCCATTACCTCCCCAGTCTCCACCCCCCCTTCCACAGCCACAGTGGAATCTCAATCCTCAATCTCAGTTTAGCAGGCCCTACCGTCTAGCCCTGTACGTACAATCTACGTCTTAAAGTACACAATTGCTGTCTTCGTCTTGGGACTGTGAATCATTTTTAATGTGTCTAATAATAAATTGATACAAATATTTCTCTATAATTTAATAAAAATATTGGCTATTTTAAAATTGGCTGATTTTAAAGGTCTGATGACGAAATTCACGGCTCTTTCCAGGTTTTTTCATGGTTTGCCAAATTCACGGCTTATTCATGGTTTTTCAGGTTTCACGGTTGAGTGGGAACCCTGTTTATTGGATGCATTAATACAATTTGAAATGGACATTATCAAATCAACCTGAAGCCCTTACCTAGAATGCCCTTTTGAGAGTTAAAGTTGTCTGTCTTCTCGCCACTGCACTGAGTTGTGGGAGGTGAGCTTTCTTCTATTCTTAGGCTAAACTCCTGAGAATCCTCGATTGTGATTTCAGGTGTCGATGATATCTCCAACACAGATTCATCTTGTATACAAACAGTATCCTCCAACAAAATTCCAGTATCAGGCTGAAAAAACATATCAGTTCAAAGAAAGAAAGTAGTAATTTTATTCCTACAAATTACACAAATAAATAATATATTATGGTACAACAAATTGCAATAACGGCTGGTTGGTGTAGTGGTTATAGTGCCCACCTACAAACTTGTAGGTACCCGGATCGATCCTGAGAAAAGTTAGTAGCTTTTTGAAGGGTTGTCTCTGGAGCCAGCTGTCTTTGGCTGTTGGGCTATTAATTAACAGTCCTGTCAGTCCTGTCAGTTGGTTTGTTGTGTAAGGAACAAACCAACCTTAGTCAGTAACAAGGCTACAAGATCGCGTCACGATCATCACACTCATCCTTCATTCATATTCAGGGTAACGTCCTCCATGAGGTACCTGTCTCAAAAAGAATGATTAAAAATATTAAATACCCCCGTTGTAGCAGACCTGCATAAGCAGCGAATTTCAAATGCAAAACAACATATTTCAATCCAACATAGCGAGATTTGACATGTTTTGGTAAGCTCCATAAGAATAACATGGGGAATGAGTATGCAGGTTTGCTGCTACGGGTATATTAAAACTAGGTGGTTTTAATTCTATATTTAGTAGATCTGAACTAGAAGAAGCTATTTACCAAGTTTTATCAAGATATGTTGAAAAATAACGGATATATAGAATTTTACTTATTTCCCATAAGATTAACATTGGGACAACGTACTGTGTTTACCACTTTCAATATCTCAGAAGCTAGTGGACATAGAGCAATGATTCAAAATACTAAATTGTTAGTTTTTTTAGCTGAATTCAATGCTGCCAACAAAAATTCGTTTAATTTTATTTTTCTATATAAAAAACTCAAAAAACCCATTTTTGCGGGGGGGTTAACCCCCTTTACCCCCCCTTCCGGTGATCCGATCGGGCTGGTTCACGAACTCGTCCGAGTGATTACCACTTTACACGTCTGTACCAATTTTCATTAAGATTGGACCTTTTTTACGGCCGCTATCGTGGTAACAGACATATATAAATTCAAACGAATGGTGTTTTTTGCTTCTGGTGGCCCCTAAAACGAAAAGTAATCATGGTCTCGGGCTTAGGTCTTACCATGAGACCTACGGTAATAGCTTCTTTCCTATAGGGGAAATTCGCTAAAAATACACATATATATGTCGTAGCCACATGCTGTAATTGGGCACATAGTGTAATTGAATGGTTTCATTAAAAATTACAGTATGTGACCAACAAAACTGGGCACTTCATGAAGTGCCCAACGCTCGTTGGGCACATGCTGTAAGTATTTCTTTTATACTATATGTCCAGTTCAGATGCTGGACACTTGATGTAAACACGTAAAACTGCTGTTTACGTTGCTGTTGATAGTATCCGATCTATTATTTTCAATAATACAAAATACAATTATTTTAAAATAATTTTGTAAAACATTAAGAATAAGATTGTCTTCCACTAAACCAGACAATAATTCTTGCCTGTATGTTTTGTCGTGGTTTCTTCTATGTTTTCTGAATTATTCTGGCTACACATAACTATAAAAATTATTATTATTTAAACAACCAACGGTTGTTTAAATAATAATATTAATAGTGATGCGTAGCCAAAATAACTCAGAAAACACAAACCAAAAAATTCAGTCGATTTAAATGTTGTATGCTTTAATAAAATAAAATACATGAAACACTTTACCTATTACATTTATATGTAACACAACACATAAATATTAACATTAACCTATTTTATCATGTTTTAATTTTTTAACTTCCTACTGAGTCACCCTTTATAAACTTATAATAGATTAAAATATAGCATGGTAAAACAAATTTTTAAAAAGAGTCATAAGAGTCTTTGAAAAAATAATAAAAACAATTCTTATTTTCTTATTGTTATAGAAATTGAAAACATTTAATTTATATAAAATTTTACTATTTCGTTTTTTTTGTAATTTTATTCATTGACGACAATTTAGGTTTAAGTTTTTCTTTTATGTCAGTATGAATGAATTAACATAACATCATTACATCAAGCCTTTTCTATGTAATTATTTTTATTTGTTTATAGAATATTAAAAAACGTGTGTCCTGTTTACTTGTCAGCTTTTCAAAAATATGCCTTTTATTATATTCGTACTGACATCAGTAGCTTGAAAATCTAAGTTTATATTATTAACTCAAATATTTGGAAATTCATATGAAGCATTAAATTTGTCTAAAGGGATAACCTATGAATTTTAAACGTTATTCAAAAGTAAGTGGTTACTAGAAAGTTCTAGCGGTTCGGTTTTTAATCATATTAATTTTTTTGATAGCGCATTACCTATAATTTAGAATAGAATATCTTTATTTGTCTTTATTCACTAGTGCATTGTGTAATGGACATCGTCTGAACAAATAGATTATTTTTATATGCAATAATATAATACTACAATATAATATACAATAATATAATATTTTATACTACTGTTTGATTTTATAACTATCTGAAACCGACAATATTTGTATTAAACTTTAAACCAATTATAAGTGCTAGTTTTATCCTAGATTAAGATTGTTAACTGTTTATTTTAGTCTTAACTCAACTCATACACCAAAAAATTCATTGTCCAAATATAACGTAGACTAAATATATTTCCAAAAGGCTTATGTAACTAAAACAGATGTTAAAATATTTTGATTTGATTAAATAAATAAAAATAAATAATAAATATTAAAAGGTTTAATAGCAAACAGTAACATTGGCTACTTTAACCCGGACATTGGGATTTAATGTAAACATTAGGATTGGTTTTGACAAAGATTTAAAATCGACTGCCCAACATGCCTCAATAGTTACACCATGTGTCCAATGAGCGTTGGGCACTTCATGAAGTGTCCAGTTTCGTTGGGCAGATGCTGTAATTTTGATCGAAATAATCGAGTTTCACTACGTGCCCAGGCGTGCTGGGCACTTCATGAAGTGCCCGGGCTGCGTTGGGCTCTTCATGAAGTGCCCAATTACACCAAGTGGCTACGACATATATACATAAATTAATAAAAGTATAGTTATCACTTTAAGATGCCAAGACCGACCTTACAAAATAAAATTTAGAGGAATATGCACTTTTAAAATGGTGTTTAAATTATCTTTCTATGCCATTTGGTTTTTAAGATATTGAATAAAACCGAAACGCTTGCATTGACTAAAATTCGTTCGCGCAGCCAAAGAAAAATGGCTGCTATTTTTAACCGGTTTAAGATACAAAAGTTTTTATTGTGTTTTATATATCTACAAACACGAAGGAATCATCATACAAAATTTAAAATAAATCAAAAATGATCAAGCAACCACCTCTGGACCACTTCATATGGATTGACCCTTCGAGGACTAAATTCTATATCTTCCTTATTTCTTAACATAACTTGATAAAAAATGGTATTTGGCTCCTTCCAGTTAAGATCGGTTAAAGTTCACTTACACTACGGTTCGTAGAGACTATGACCCAAAAAAAAAAAAAAAAAATTGAAGGTTCATTTACACTATTGATTATAGTCTCTATGAGCCTTTGTAAAATATTAATTTAAATATGAGGTTCATTTGCACAACTGGTATGACCCTCCTTTAAACATTACAATAAAGAATATGTTCAATTACACTAATGGTCATAGTCTATACAAACCCAAAGAAAATTTAAAGAAACCATATTTAGTCAATATAGGTCCGTAGAGACTACGAACCTATATAATTTAATAAGGAGGTTCATCAACTCTACTGGGTACATAGAGACTATGACCCTTTATAGTTTATTAAAATCTGTTATATAAAATAGGGCCGTAAACACCCGTTTTAATCATTTATACCGTATACAGGTTCGTTTACACTACTGATCATCACACTACTCCTGCACATACGGCGTTGGTTTAACTGAAGGCGCTAGGCCTCTCGACCTCAAGCGCTCACAACGTAGCCTAATAAGATTCTCCTTTTTCTATTTTAGTTTTCTTGTTTTCACTTCTGATGTCCTGATAAATACTTTAATACTGTAATGGCTAATCTGTCAACAATAGTTAATAGTTTATTAATCTATTTCGGCTACAATCTTGACGTAGTAATTATTCCTTATTAAACTGTTTGCAGAACTGTTTGTATTGAAACAATGGGCTTGTTTGTTTATAATAACCTGTTATTAATGATTTGTCCACAAGACAGATGGTGTTCCACATCTTTCTATAATTTATTTAGTAAATTAATTCACAAAATAAAATAAAAAAACTATGGTTTATAAACTAAAAAAAACCCGGTCAAAGTATCAAGTATCGACGTGTTAAATGGTGACAGTATTTATACACTTTATATAGTAACATTATAAAAGTAAATACCCCCGTTGCAGCAGACCTGCATGCTCAGCGAATTTCAAATGCAAAAGAGCATATTTCAATCCAACATAGCAATTTTTGACATATTTTTGAAAGCTCCATAAGAATAACATGGGGAATGAGTATGTAGGTTTGCTGCAACAGGTACGTTAAAAACTGGGTGGTTTTAATTCAATATTTAGTAGATCTGATCTAGAAGAAGCCGTATACCAGGTTTTATTGAGATATGTTGAGAAATAAGTGAGATATAGAATTTTACCTATTTCCCATAAGGAAAACATTAGGACAACGTACTGTGTTTACCACTACTTGCGATATCTCATTGACTAATCGCAGATGAACGGCAGATGTAGCTTTTCGAAACTCGCGATCGGCCGCGAAATACGATTTCGCGTATTTGCCGATCGCCGATAATCGGCAAATGTAGCCTTGCAAAAGACGCGGTCGGCCGCAAAAACGATCGCGTGGATTTGCCGATCGTAAATAAACTAAACGCATATTTGCAAAACTAGCGATCGGCCATAAAAAACGGTCGCGCGTATTGGCCGGCCACAAATGAAGAGAAAATGATGCTTATTTGTGAAACTAGTGAGCGGCCAACAACAAACAATCTGTCGATTGCGAATCAACGGCAGATGTAGCTTTGCGTAACTTGCGATCGGCTGTAAAATTCGATCGCACATACGTTAATCACATGTAAATTTAATCGCCGGGTAAACGGCGGGAGTAACTAACTACTCAACTTGTTTGTGTCGAGTAGTTGGAACTACTCGACTCCACCTCGAGTAGTTGGAACTCGACTCGACCTCGAGTAGGAGCAACTACTCGAGTAATTGCTCGACTGTCAAGTACCTACTCGCCCACCCCTGATCTATATATATATATATATATATATATTTATGAAAATGAACTAATGGTGTTTTTGATATCTGGGGACCTCAAAACAAAAAATTATGATGGTCTTGGGCTTAAGTCTTACCATGAGAACTACAGTAATAGCTTTTTCCCTATAGGGGAAATTCGCTAAAATTTTAAATTGTTATGGTGTCTTCCAGAATTAATTTAGGCATTGTTTATAGTTAAAACTTGCTTGTTTAATCCAATAATTGCCAAAACTCACTGTGATCATTAACTGCAATGTTCATGGTTAAGGCTTTTTTGTTATCTCAGCCTAATTTGAATCCAAATCCAAGTATATATTGAACTAAAATACTAATATTCCGATTTTTAGGAATGATGAATTAAGGTCAAACTTGAAAAATCCATATCTCAAATTAGGCATAATTTTCTTTCTATGAACTGCTCTGTTCTGGCTGTTGCCAGAATACAGTACAATAAGTTGGAGAGATATAAATCTAATATTATTTGTTATATTCACAGCTGTAACAATTTAATTTATCTTATACTCTTATGTGAGCAATTATATCTTGTGTGGGGGCATGCTTGCTTACTTCCTAGCCTGCACAATTATCTCAAAAACGGCTCCGAGGATTTACTTCAAAGTTTGGAAATAAGTAATTTATAACTCAAAAATATGTTCTATGCAGATTACTTGGCCAGAGAAATCTAGTACGGTAACGAAATAAAATGAATTTAAAAGTTGAAAAATTTTAACATTGGCCTTATGAGTTGCCATGACAGCAACGAAATAAACAAGGAAAGTGTAAACAAATAAAGTAATCATAACCGTGGTGTAAAGAAAAAAGAAAGCTGTGTGCATAGTTGTTACATATGTTATAATTAAATCAGCTGGCTGTAAATGTGTCATTTCGAACTTTTGTTATGTAAACAATGAAGTATAAAAATACATGGTTTTCAGTACACAGTTTAAATGAATTAATTTATAGGTAATTTATAATTTAGAATTGAATAGGCCTAATGGCGACAAATGCCAGTAAAAGAACCCGGTAAACAGCTCAAGATAAAATAAAAAGATTACAACAACTAATTGCACACAATGAAACAGAAGAAATGAGTCTAGAAGAAGTTGAATTAAGAATAAAAAGTTTATGTGCATATTGGGACCAGTTTGAAAAAGTTCAAAGTAAGATTGAGAATTCAAAAGAAAATGAAGAAGTAAGAATTTGAAGAAACAGTGATAAGAGGAGAGACAGAAGATTTATACATTAGTACGTTGCTAGCAAGGCTGAAAAGACGGTACAACGTCTTAGTAAGTTCAAAAAAAGCTGAACAACCTAGAAACTCAGTTAAAAGTAGCATTACATCTACAATAAACTTTGCTCCTTTTCATGAGGAAGAATCCTTCGCCAATTTCATAAAACGTTTTGAGAACTTCATGTCTTTAAAAGACATCACAGACAATAAAACACAAATTTCTACATTCATGCACTGCTTGCCACCAGGTGGCAAATTTGATCCTTCTTTAAAATTTACCCCAATATATGCAGTCTATCCGAAATAGTCGGATATCTAGTCAGTCTTACCGGATTGTTATAAAACCTCCGGATCGAATTCGGATATCCGCACACCTCTACCCCTACCCAGTGGCGTATATAGAAATTATTTTCGGGAGGGGCCAAAACTGGGGGGTTGGGGGTTAATGGAAAAAATTTGGAATTCTTCCAAGCAAAATGGTTAGTTTTTTTTTAAATTTTAGTTGCTGAAATTTAACTTAAAGCAGACGTCTTTTCTGTCTATAATGTAGAGACAAACTAAAGATCTTTGAACATTTACTATACAAATTATTATTTATATGTTTTAAATTTATCATCAAGGTCTTGTGTGAAGAGAAAAAGCTTCAAAGTATAGGACCAGAACTAATTTAACCACCACTCTGGTTCCTCTATCTCCTTACATTTATGAATACATCCAGACATTTAAAGTCATGCCGACGGGTCGCAGTACAAGAGGTCAATAACCCAACTTTGAAACAATTTTTTAACGAGACTGCGCTACAAGAATACATTATCATCAGCAGATAGTATAAGACAAGGACTAATGTAATTCACCAATCTGGTTCCTGTATCTCCTTAAATTTAGGAATTGCAGCCCTTTAGGGCCGCTTTCTCCAAACTTGGTTAACCTAAAAAAGAGGTTTAACCTTGGTTTAACCCAGGGTTATTCCAGGGTTAAACCTCTTTTTTGGGTTAACCAAGTTTGGAGAAAGCTGCCCTCAAAGTCAAACGACGGGTCAATTTGTACAAGAGGTCAATAACCCAACTTTGAACCCAATTTTTTTTAAACGAGACTGCGCTACAAGAATACATTAACATCAGCAGATAGTATAGGACCAGGACTAATGTAATTTACCACTCTGGTTCCTGTTACCTCCTTACATACAATTACGAATTACTGCAATTTATTAAAGTCATGCCGACGGGTCGCTGTACAATAGGTCAATAACCCCAACTTTGAACTCAATTTTTTTAATTTAGAACACATCAACATCGGCAGGTATTATATAGGACAAGAACTAACACAATTCACCACTCTAGTTCCTGTATCTCCTTACATTTAAGAATTAGAGCCATTTCAAATCACGTCAAAAGCTTCTGATAGCTCGGCATGTCACACAAAGATTGAACCCCCCTATAATTGACATGACTGTTAGTGAATTAATAAAATAAAATATCAGTTTAAATCATAATTTCTATTCCTTTTATTTAGATAAAAACATAAACAAAAACTATAGCAATAATCAGCTGATTGTCAAAATTATAATCATTAGACTGAACATTATTATACCAAATATTTATAAAAAGAATACTATGTGAAAACTATATAACATTTCTCCGGGGCCACAAAATTCACTTATTAAGTTTCACAAGTTTAGCTGTAGGTCTTCTGAATACCCCAGCGGTTGTTCGAACATCTGCAACTCGAACTTTGCCGTCTTTACCAGGATAAGTGGCTTCTATAATCCCTTTTGACCACATTCCTCTTGGTTCTTTGTCGTCAGCAATCAATACCAAGTTTCCCACATCCAAGTTCTCTTGATTGCAATGCCACTTAACACTAATGCCACTTAACACGTTTATTGAGTAATGGAATGTATTCATGTTTCCAAAACATATCAGCAAAGTTTTGAGCTATTTTACATTGTTTTATGAGGCACTTGCCTCGTATATTGATAGCTGGAGCTAGTTTGTTTGCTCCTCCTAACAAAAAATGATTCGGAGTCAGGGGAAGCTCATCCGCAGGATCTTCAGACACGGGTTAGAGTGGTCTGTTATTTATTATATATTCCACTTCACACAATATAGTTAAAAGTGTCTCTTCTCGTGGAGCTTGTGATTTTAGAATTGTGTACAAACACTTCTTCACGGATCTTACAAAACGTTCATGTACCCCACCCATGTGTGGGCTGGCAGGAGGAAGGAAACTCCATTTCATCCTCATTTCGGAGCAGTATGTTTTCAGGCGTTCTTGGTCAAATGACTGTAACGCTTCTCTTAGCTCCTTTTCTGCTCCTTTGAAGTTTGTTCCATTGTCAGAAATCAACTCTCTTGGATATCCTCTCCTCGCAGCAAATCTTTGAAGGGCTAATATAGCTGAATCTGTGTTGAGTGAGGAAGCAAGTTCCAGATGAACTGCTCGCACTGAAAGACATGTGAATAAAACTCCATATCGCTTTTCACGCCGACGGCCGACTGCAACTTCTATAGGGCCAAAATAATCAATTGCTACACAAGTAAACGGTCTCCCAAAAGGTTCCAATCTGTAGGCTGGCAAAGGAGCCATCTCTGACGTCTTAGGAGCAAAACGAAGTATTTGGCATTTTCTGCAGTTCGCCCAACAGCTTTTGATTGCCTGTTTCAAGCGCAGAATCCAAAATCGTTGTCTCAGGTTGTTGGCCACAGTTTCCTGTCCTTGGTGAGCTGCTTTCTCATGTTCTTTCTGGATTAATAGTACTGTCAGGCGCTGTTTTGGATCCAAGATAATTGGAGTCTTTACATCTTGATCAATATGTTTCCCATACTCAGTTCTACCTTCCATTTTTAACAAATCCTCTACTAATATTGGGCTCAGTTTCAAAAGACGACTTTGACGTGAAAGAGGTTTACCCGCCCTCAAACTGCTCAGTTCCTCCGGAAAGGAATCTTGCTGAGACAACCCAAAACACACCCTCTCAGCCTTCTGAAGCTCTTCCACAGAAAGAACGCAAGTCAAATTGACATCATTTTGACCCTTCCTTGCACGGCAGTTGAATAAAAAACGTAGTACCCAAGCTGCAGTCCTAATCAATCTAGAGTAGTTAGAAAATCTCTCCATATCAATGAGTGACTTTTCTTCATTATTAGCAGCGTCATTTACAAGTATTACGTCAGGATCTTCTTTGAACTGATTTTCAATCTTAGGCCGCATTTATTCATGAAAAGAAAGCAACTCAGGGCCACAAAGCCATTCACAATCACTGTTTATTGATGAGGTGGTCGAGTCACGTGTTGCTTTATCAGCTACATTTTTCGTGGTAGGAAGCCATCTCCATTGCTCTCTTTCTGTTGTTTTCATGATCTCATTAACCCGATTGGAAATAAAAACAGATTTTTGCTTGTTTGTTGATTGTATCCAGCACCATACTATTCTTGAGTCAGTCCAGAAATACGTCGTCATCACCTCTTTATGAACTTGAAGGATCAGGTAGGCTATTCTGCTGCCTAAAACTGCTGCTTGAAGTTCAAGTCTAGGAATTGTTGTGGCACGTAAAGGAGCCACTCTTGATTTTGCCATCACAAATACAAGTTTGACTTGGTCTTGTTTTTCTATCCTTAGGTATGCTACTGCGCAGTATCCTTGCTTACTAGCATCGCAAAAAACATGTAACTGAATTGATTGACTTTCAGAAATCCCATAACATCGTGGTATCTTAAGATGTTCTGCTTTCTTCACGTCTTTTATCCAGCTCTGCCACAAACTTTTCAACGAAAGTGGAATAATATCATCCCAATGCACATTTAACCTCCAGAGTTCTTGAACTAGAATTTTTCCTCTCATTGTGATGGGTGTGATGAAGCCGAGTGGATCATATATTGACATGACAGCCTGTAGTACTTGTCTCTTAGTAGGTGATTGCAACAGGATGTCTTTATTTTCTGCTTTTAAAAAACTCACCTTAAAACTAAATGTGTCTTCCTTGAAGTTCCAGTACAGTCCTAAAACTCTCTCTACGTTGTTATCGTCAGTCAGCTCTAAATTATTATTCAGAAGGTTCTTAGACCAACTTTCTTTCGGTAATGCATCCATGAATTCTTGCGAATTGCTGACAAAGTTTCTCAAATTAAAACTTCCCTTGTTACAAATGGATACAACTTCTTTAGCTATACTTACAGCTTCTTCAACATTTCCTCTGCTATCGAGATAGTCATCCATGTAAAACTGTTCTTTGATAGCTTTAACTGCTTCTTCTTGGCCGTATCCATGTTTTTCCGCATTTTTCTGGATAACATAAATCGCAGAAGTAGGAGAACATACAGCTCCAAAAATTAGTGATGTCATGCACCACTCCTCTAAATTTTCACTCCTATCTCCCCTCCATAGAAATCTTAAGGCATCTTGATCCTCCTTTCTTGCCTTTATTCTTAGAAACATTTCTTCAATGTTAGCAGCAAAAGCCACTTCGTGCTTTCTGAATTTGAACAGGATGTCGACAAGGTTACTAAACAAATTTGGTCCAGGTAGTAAGTAGCTATTCAAGCTACGGCCATGCGCCAGTGACGGATCTACACTTTCTGACGCCCGGGGCAAAATCAGCGTTTGGCGCCACTCCCCCCCCCCCTCCCCAGCACCAAACACAAGAACTGTAATATATTTTTAAAGCGTCTTTGATGTGATAGGCAATTATCTTGTATTTATATTATGGTCGTAATACAACTGATGTTCGCCTAACCAAGAGCTGTTGTTGCCATAATGAGTCCTGGAAATTTGCAAACCGCTGTAAAACTAAAGCAAGGTGTCTACCAGATCCAACATATGAAACTTCCGATTTTTTTCTCACCTTTCCCGTCTATTTCAAAACAATTCCCGACCAAAGCAATCGGCCATATTGCATCCTCAAACGAATATTTGAGCCCAATCTACGTCAAGTAAAATATTGTACAAATATTTGACGACTGCAGTGCGATCGAGAGACTTAACGGCCGCGATATGTCTAAAATATTCAACAGCCGCAATGAGACCAAGAGATATGCTGATCACAGAAACACCGAGCGATTTTCCGGCCACAATACAACCGAGAGATTTGCCGGCCGTGGTATAAACGACCGCGATTTGACAGCCGCAATGCGACCAAAAGGGGTGTGATGGCCATGAAAAGGGCAAGCAGTTTTCCAGTTGCAATGCAACAAAAATATTTGTCAGCCGCGGTCTAAACGATACATTTTCTGGCCTCAATGTAGCAAATAAATATGACGACCTCAAAAATAGTGAGAGACTTGTTGGCAGTGAAATAACAAAGAAATATGCCTACTAGCAACGACATATTATCTAGCAAAGATTTGGCCAGTAGAAGTGACGGCCGCGAAAATAGCGAGAGGCTCGTCGTCCACAATGCGACCAAGAGATCTGCCGGCTGCGAAATAAGCAGGCGATTTTCCGGCCGCGAATTGAGCAAGTTCTGGCTATAAAGCAGCGAGAAAGGTGACGGCCACGAAAACAGAGACAGGCGACAGATTTTCCGGCAGCGATGCTACTGAGAGATTTGCCAGCCGCTGGCGCCCCCTACTGGCTGGCGCCCGGGGCAGGTGCCCCCCGCTGCCCCCCCCCCCCCCCTAGATCCGTCACTGCCATGCGCTCTTGAAGCGGCATCGAAAACAAACCGAAATTTGATTGGTTTTCTAGGGTTATGGACTGAGAAATGGGGGAGATACCAAGTCTTCTCCCTTTTACTTTTGATTTCATCAATGCTTAGTTTCCGTGCATATCCCTCCTGAACATAGTTGTTTATTTGTTCACAATATTGTTTTTTCATCAAATCATTTTCCTCCATTTTCTTTTCCACAAAGTTCATACGACGCCACGCCACAGAACGACTTTCTGGTAAATGAGGGTTATCTTCATTCCACAGTAAACCAATCTCCCAACGTCCATCTTGTGTTTGGAAGCATGTGTTTTCCATTATGGTTTCTGCTCTTATCTCTTCCTCGTTTTTCATACCGGCACCTATGTCGCTTGGGCAGGCGATAAAATCTCTTTCAAAGCTTTTCTTAACCATTGAGTTCAGATCTTCCATTTCACTTTTAAACATAATGAATTCTTGGTAAACTCGTTCCCGATATTGCTCCTTTCTGGTAGGACCATCTATCGTCCAACCAAGCTTTGAATTAGTGCTATGGGAGCATTTCCAGGTCCTATCACAACTTTAGTGGGAACAGTGAAGTGAATATGTTTGTGACCAATCAAGAGGCAAGGGTGACCACGACTGAAAGCCTTTTCAGGCAATTCCTGTAGATGAGGCCACTTTGTCTTCATTTTATTTATGCTCATCGACTGGGTTGGTAAGTGTAGTTCTTTTAAGGTTTTCACATTGTCAAGAATAAGCTGCTCACCTTCATCATTTATAACTGTAATTAAAATTGTTTTTGACTCAATTTCTGTGCAAGTTGACCCATCAGTCCAAGAATATGAAATGGGTATTGTCGGTCCATTAAGATTAAGTTCATCAGCCAAACTTTTTTCTATGACGGATATAGTAAAGCCATCATCAATCAATGCAAAAGTGTTTACTTTCTTTCCTTTATTTCCGACTAACGTTACGGGAAGGACTCTCAAAAGCACTCTATCTAGGGACTCATCTTGATATCCAATATGTTCAGTTTCAGTTGAACTTTGTATTGGCTGACTATATTCACTTCTCTCGTTCTTTTGCTTATTAGTGTTATGTAACAGACTGTGGTGATAATAGGAACAACCGTTCACTCCACAAGCTACCTTTTTCCTACACTGTGTTGCTTGGTGTCCTATTTTTAAACATTCAAAACAAACTTTAGACTTTTTCACGAGTTCCCATCATTTCTGGATATCAATTTTCTGAAAATATTTACAATCTGCCAAACTATGTCCATCTTTTTTGCAACAAAGACACTGTTTCACTCTTGACACTTTCTGACCATCTTCATGGAGTAATACAAGGTTCCTTTGGCCTGACTCGTTTCTGTTGAACTTTTATAATTACTTCCATTGATAGAGGCATGACTAGGTGCACACACTGTTGCTGCTTCCGCCACTGAGGACAGCCACGTAGAGAAACTATCGAGACCTATTGGTTTACCTACTTCAGTTTGTTGCGATGTAACGAACATTCCCCAATTAAGCTTCATATTTGTGGACAGTTTTTCCGTGAGCTCCTCCAAAAGTTGTGGATTGAACAAATAATGTTCCTGTTTAAGAGATTTCACAGTTACCACAAGGTTCCTCACCATGTCACGGAATGTCACTAATGTTTCTGGCTTGTAATCTTTTGTAGGTGGTCTGCTCCTCACACTGGCAATGAGACTTTTAATTATTACTTCTGGGTGTCCAAAACGTCGCTCCAGCAGATTGATGATTTCAGGCACGTTTTCAGGATAGATTAAAAGTGCCGACACAATATCTTTTGCTTTACCAGACAAGGATTTCTGCAATCTTTGAAGATATTCAAGATGAGTGTAGTCATTGAATCCAGTTGACCGTCTGAACTCAGCTATCCAAGCCGGCCATTGATCAAAGTCTCCGTTGAAATCAGGAAGACTAGATAAAACTCTAGCACAAGTTTTCTGGCAATTGTGACGTGGTTGTGAATCTTTTCCTCCTACAGTGGGCAGGGAATCCAAGGTCTTCTCTTCTCAAGGCTTTTCACATCTAACATCTCGATGACCTAGACTAAACTGCTCATACTGCTTCGGAAAATACGTTTCTCGATGCCTACTTTTCAAATTATTAACCGCATTGACAACCCAAGGCTTAACCAGTTCATCTTGAGTATCATCAAAAGGCTTGGCTATCACATTCATCGACTGGTTGGTCCAAGGCTTTACCTGATCATCTTGAACGACGTCAGTCGGCTCATTATTTGGATTATTCATGGATTTGTCGACCCAAGGCTGTAACTGATCATCTTGAGTCGCTATACGGGCTTCTTGCATCCAAATTGTAACAGCTTCGTTTGTGGGCAAAGGTCGCTGAATAGACGAGATGGAATTTCTAGAGGGTGTACTAATTCTTGAGGAAGTTTTAGAGCTAATATTTGATAGCCTCTCTTCCATCAATCTCCTCTTCAATTCTAATTCCTCTCTCTTAGCTTCTGTTGCAGCTTTTGCTCTGGTAATTTCTGCTTCTACCTTTGCTCTGGCAATTTCTGCTGCTGCCTTTTCTTCTGCCGCGGAGATTTCCATAGCTGTTTCCTCTTCTTGTATCTTTATTAGTTCATTCATAATTTCACAGACATCACTCTTTTTACTTCTGTTTGTTTCAGACCTAGGATTTGAACCACCACCTATTGTGGAAACATCTAGGTCTAGTTTGGGATCATCATTTTCATTCATTTCCTGTGCCTTTTTGGTACAGGATCTAGTTTTGATTGGTGAAAAAGATTTATTTGACATATTAAATGATCCCGGGTTCCGGCACCAATAAATGTTAGTGAATTAATAAAATAAAATATCAGTTTAAATCATAATTTCTATTCCTTTTATTTAGATAAAAACATAAACAAAAACTAGCTGATTGTCAAAATTATAATCATTAGACTGAACATTATTATATCAAATATTTATAAAAAGAACACTATATGAAAATTATATAACAATGACTTTAAATGGCTGTAATTCCTAAATGTAAGCAGATACAGCGATACAGGAACCAGAGTGGTGAATTACGATAGTTCTGGTCCTATACTATCTGCTGATGTTAATGTCTTCTTGTCTTCTTGTTAATGTCTACTTTGCACTCTTATTATTTTTAAAATGGAGTTCAAAATTGGAGTAACTGACATCTTTTACGACGACCCGTCGTAATGACTTTAAATGGCTGTAATTCCTAAATTTAAGGAGATACAGGAACCAGAATGGTTGAGTACGTTAGTTCTGGTCCTATACTATCTGCCGATGTTGATGTATTATTGCAGCGCAGTCTTATGTTTTTGAAAATTGGGTTCAAAGTTGGAGTGAGTGACCTTGTACGGCGCCCTGTCGGCATGACTTTAAATGGCTGTAATTCCTAAATGTAAGGAGATACAGGAACCAGAGTGGTGATATACGTTAGTTCTGGTCCTATAGGCCTACTATCTGCCGATGTTAGTAGAGCTTGTTTGGGAGTCCTAGGTAAAAGATATCGGATAATGTCATTGCAAATCCTTATTGCTCTAAATTAATGAATTCTCTATATCCTGCTTACCGCTGATAACATCTTGCATATAATTTTTCTAAATAATTCACACTGTTTATTGACCTAATTTTTCTTTTGCCCTTTTAAATTTGGGGGGGGGGGCCCGGGCCCCTTGGGCCCCCCCTTATATACGCCACTGCCCCTACCGATTACTGTAAACGTAAACTGCTTAGTTTGTGAGCGAACAGACAGCAGACGCCATCAGCGACAAAGTTTGGCGACTTGCGCTGCGAGTATTGCGTAATAACAACATTCAGACTTCAGACGGTATACCTGTTCCATAGTCGTACACCTGAGTGTTTTTTAAGGTCCAGAACACTTTCAAACAAAATTATTGTACCATCACTTTAAAATACCGTATTAAGCTCAGCTCGATACGAAAATCGTAAAAAAGTATAACGAATCCTCAATGTCTATAAACCAACAATTCATTGGCAATTTTTAAACCCGCGGGAATCTAACGAGAAGTTATTTATCAAATGGGCAACTCTGCATAACATTGTGGTACAATCAAAACTAAATGATCGTATATACCAAATATAAAACCGTTGGTTGGCAACATAATATTGCCCATTCCGTTTCGTGTCACTAATCCAGGGTAAAATATAACAGTTTCAGATACGTTTTAGTCTGTAACTAGTATATTTCACATGTTAAAGTTTTATAGTAATCTGGTTAAAATTGAAACCAAGAAGTAAGATTTTACACCAATCCATTAATTACTCCCAGAAATTTAAAAACTATAATAAAAATTCTAATTTACTTAATACTCAATTTGTCTCTGACGATAATAATAAAATGAATGAAACGGGACTACAAACTTAACTGTTACAGTGCTTGTGAAAAAATGACAACCGGCCGGTTACAGTCACCTAGACGGTAACTGTTATTCTAAACGTATAACCATCTTTAAAAATCTGTGATACTTCTGTTCCACTGTTAGCTGCTCCTTCCCGTTGCATTGGTTGTTGTCTACCGACTTGATGCTCATATGATGATGTGAGAAAAGAATCATCGGCGATGACAAAAACTAAATTGTTGCCAACTTATTATGCGATTTGTGATTAGCAAAATAAAATTTTTTCAAAATTCCAGGTCCTTCACAAAATTCACGTATAATTCACAGATTTTTTCCCGGTGAGCGAAATTCACGTATAATTCCAGGTTTTCCCGTCAGGTGGACACCCTACACCTCACCTACATGAAAAACTACAAGATTTGGTATCACCTCATGATCCATATACTATGACGTATACGCAGCTGGTAAGTATATTAAAAGCTCATTTGGATCCTCTACCATACTGACATTGCAACAATGATTTGTAAGCTGCATCGAAGAAGATGAAAATTTAACTGATTTCTCGTTGAAACTCAAGAAATTGGCAAAAGATTGTAAATTCAATTGTGAGTGTGGAAAATCTGTTGCTGACATGTTGCTCAGAATGCAATTTTTACGCGGATTACAAGATTCAAATATTAGAGTGCAAATACTACAAAATAAAAGTGTTGCAACTTTTTCTGAAACGGTGAATCTTGCAATTTTACTTGAATCGACTTGCAAGGAAAGCATTATTATGACAACGAACAGAAACCTATGTTTAAAGTTGATGAATCTAAAACTATCAAAAGTAAGTCAATTGCCAGGAAATACAACCATATCAAGGATTTGACAAAACCTACATTGCAAAAACCAAGATCGTTTGAGGAACTCCAAGGAAAATGTTTTCGCTGTGGAAGTGAATTCCATAAAGCAAATGTGTGCAAGTTTAAAAATTAATTTTGTAACTCCTGTAAGAAGTTAGGACATTTAGCAAGAGTATGTCTTGGTAAAAGCATTAACAAACCTAAAGGAGTTGCACAGCTAGGCAACGCTGCGAACGAGGAAGACAAAGTGGATCATGCAACCTTCGACATGAATTTAATAAACAGCTGTGCATCCGACAAATTTACTGTTAATTTAAAGATAGAGAACAAACCGATAATCATGGAGCTAGACACAGGAGCAGCGTTATCTTCTAACTCATACAGTGACTTCAGGTCTATGAACATTGACAAGAAGATATTTAAAACCCAAGTAAAGCTAAGAACATACACTGGAGAAATAATAAAACCCAAGGGTGTAACTTATGTAAGATTTGAATTTGAAGGAAAATCATACTTTGGAAAACTATTTATCATTAATCAAAATGTGGAACCTATATTTGGTCGAGAATGGCTAAGAGAAGTAAATTTGCAAATATGTGAAATAAAAGCATTGGAAGAAAAATCAGTAGGACTAGAAAAGATGGTGCGGTATCATAGCACCGAATCTCATAGCACCGAAAGTGTATTTTGCGTCATAGCTCCGAAAGTACAAATGTTGCATAGCGCCGAATGAAAAATATAAAAGTGCTTCATAGCACCAAATTGTACGATTGTGTTATAGCTCCGAAAGTTTTAGATTTGTTGCATAGTGCCGAAAATTATAAGACCGAAATCGAAAACTGTGGTATAGCTCCGAATCACCAAACTGTTGCATGGCGCAGAAATGGCAAACTGTTGCATTTGACCGAATGGGGAGGATGTACGCGCGGCGGAACAGCGCAGCGAGGAGCGAGAACCCCATGTGCCCGTTCTTGGCTGGGAATTTTCGTGCCGATGTGAGCATCACTGTTTCCATGCAGTGTGTCCGCTCGCGGGGAGGACAATAAAAACCACGGCCAGGCGACTTCTCGTACTTAATTCTTAACTGAACTGCTGTTGCCTATATTTTTATAACTTTATAATTTACCTTAAAATGCCGACCTACCTAGGTAGATATTTTGAACCTAGTCATTTCAAATTCAGTCATCAAATCAGTTTATCCCATACACCCTTACTACAGTTCTCTCCCTCACTCCCTCCATTCATTCCTTCCCTCACTCTCTATGTACTTCCCTTCCTTTCGACCTTCTTTCTACTTTTCACCCCTTTTTTCCTTCATCCTCTTCTTACCATCCCTCGTCCCTCCTTTCCTATGAAATAATAATAACACCTAACATTTACGTGCCTAGTTATTATTTGAGACCTAAAACTCCCCTTCAAAAATTTTTCTCTCCTTCCTTACCCTTAGGACATTTTCCCCTCCTTCCCTCTCTCCCTATCATTATCACTAAAATATTACACATATTTTACCCATTCTCTACCAATATAACACACAATTTGAATGTAATGTCCATTTGTACTGCAGTTGCACACAGTACATTGGATAGTAGAGACTCAACTTTATGTTCTTTTTTCTCCTCTTTTTATCAGCAAATGTTTATCTCTTAATCTTATTTAAGAGAGCAAACTTTATTTGGAACACATTCAATCTTCTCTAAATAGCCCTGTATTTCAATCAAATACTATATTTTTACTCCTTGCCCCAATAAACATGTGGCTTAAAATGGTTTAAAAATAATAATTTGTTTGGATTTTTTCATTTGTTTATTGCTTGATAAAAAGTTTTGTTGTTTGGGTTTTATATCTCATCAGATGACAGAAAAAAACAGCGTAAATTATTGCCCACTTTTCGCCCTCACATAATATTTCTACATCTAATCTTTAGTCTACAAAAAATAGCATGTGACAACAGCTACATATGATGACAAAAGTACAGTTCTGTTTTGTTTTTCTGTCACCAAAACAGCAACTCATAAGGACAAAGTTAATTTTTTTGAAAATTTAAATTCAATTTTCTACATGTTTAAAAGACTAATATAGATTTCAATGGGATTCTGCACATCTACAGAAAAATACAATTCTATCGGTGTGCTTAAATTTTCGCTACGATGCACACTGGATGAGAAAAAAGGAGTACAAAAACCTTATGGAAGAAATGCTTGCCTATTAATATAAAGATGAGCAAATATACGTGTTTTATAAAAGCAAATACACAATATGGCAAATATACAAAATAGCGTAACTAAATAAAATATATACTGTACGATCTTACCGGTTTAGCCCGGGAGGTAAGCAAATATTTTTTAAATTTGGATTTTAATTAACGTTTTATTAGCAAGTCCCTACGGCCTCGCGCCCATGACAAAACTTCATATGACCCTTTGTGTGATTCCAGGATTGGTTTGACAGCTGTTTTGTTACTGTATTGAATTTTGAATATTTTTTACATCTGGGGCCCATTTTACGAAATAATAAGTTACATATTCACAAGTGAGTTTGTATAAATTCTGTATAAACTTGTGACTTTATTTTTCACAAGTGTTTTCTTTTTTTAACTAGCAAATTTTCACCGATTTACCATTGAATTAATACATATATACCAATGTATACAGAACCCTCTAAGTAGGGACATCCAATGTTAATTTGTTTAGTTACGCCGCCGAAAAGCAGAGCAGAAATTAGCGCTGATGCATGGAATAGTTCAAGCTGGCCCCGTAAAGGCGGCGCTTCTATTCACTATCCAAAATGTCAAAATGAGAATGTTTGTAAACAAAAACAGGTAAACATTATGGTAAAAGACACAACAATACAAAACAATAACATACAACTGTCAATATATTATAACCAGCTGCTTGACGTTGGAAAGTCAGCTTGATCCGTAACCCCTACAACAATTCCAATCGGACTACAAAGTGCCATCTCTTTTTCGGCGGGGGGAACTACATTTTTCTATAAGGTGTCCCTACTTAGAGGGTTCTTTATACATTGTATATACTCACCCAAAAATATAAACATATGAGAAATACAGTGCACTTGGCGTATTATATCTTGACCCTTGGCCTAGTCAACATTATGGTAAAAGACACAACAATACAAAACAATAACATACAACTGTCAAAATATTATAACCAGCTGCTTGACGTTGGAAAGTCAGCTTGATCCGTAAACTCCTACAACAATTCCAATCGGACTAAAAAGCGCCATCTCTTTTTCAGCGGCGGGAACTACATTTTTCCATAAGGTATCCCTACTTAGAGGGTTCTGTATACATTGTATATACTCACCCCAAAATATAAACATATGAGAAATACAGTACACTTGGCGTATTATATCTTGACCCTTGGCCTAGTCCATTGCTGGAGCTGTCAGATATTGTTTACTTTCAATTATTTTGGACAACAAACAATATAAAAACAAATTTCTACAAACATCAACTGTATCTTGCTTATAAATGACAATTAAGACATACACCGACAGCTGCTGGAAAATGCTAACACGTAAGCTGGTACAACTTTTGTATCAGCTGTGGCCTCCTGATGAATTTCTCTCCACTCCAATGGCTTCAGGTGTACAGGGTTCCCAAGTGTCAAGATATAATGCACCACGTGTACAGCTGTGATTTATCATATGAAATAGTACGTTTTAAAATGAATGATTTCTTAATTATTCTTTCATATCATTGACTTAAGATACATAAACTTGATAGACTTGCCTTTGCCATTTAGAATGTTGTGTTGCTAGGATTAAAAGAGGAAAGTACATTGAAAGTAAATCATATTAAGGACTTCATAAACAATCATTACATTATCGATTGAATATCATTTTGCTCTCCTTCAACCCCAAAAAATCCGGTTTTAACTGCTTTTACTAGCAAGCATCCGAGCTTTACCATGTTCCTCACAATAACGTATACGAGCATTTTCTTTAAAGTTAAGCTATAAAATGTGTATTAAGCTACATTAAAAAAATAAGAATAAGAATATCTTTATTTGTCTTTAAACACAAGTTACATTGTGTAATGGACATCGTCTGTAAACACTGTATACAATACAATAACAAAAATAAAATTACAGTGGTCAACTTAAAAAAATAAACCCAATCGTCCATGAAGATAACAATCTCAACTAAAACTAGGCCTACCTCTAAAATCTAGAAAATCTTTTACATCATAAAAAACATTGTTAATGAGGAAAGTATTAAGTTTACATTTGAAACAATTGAAAGGCAATCTACGGAAATCTGTATGTAATTTATTATTGAACATTGAAATCTGCAAATATTTGTGGGACTTAGAAAAGTTTTGTAATCTAGGTTTACTAATATTGTAATATACTAAATACAAGTACTAAGTAACTAAGTAAGTACTAAGTACTAAGTATTGTAATATTTGTAATAGGCTATCATAAGTATGAGATCATCGTCAATGCCGTTGGGACTGCTGATGTATTATCCACTTTTGATGGATAGCAATATTAATTCATAGCCCTAAAATGACAAATGACAACCGGACTCAGTATCGATCGTGGTCAGAATTCGAACCTGTGACCCTGAGGTTGTGATGTGAGCAATTTATCCACTTGGCGATCCAGTTAATGTCTTATACATTAGCAAACTCTTGCGGGTCTAGGCGAGTATGAATTTTTGGGACGAAATTGAAGCACCTGGCCTCAATGAGAGGGATGTGTAGAACGAGGCATGCTGACTGCGCCATGAACACCCTCGCACTCGCTTGGTCCAAATTATTTTTCTGGAAGCAAAATTATCAGCGCTTCCTCATAAACAGCAAGGTTGCGGTGCGTGAGATTCAACTTCAGTAATGATAAAATATATATTAATTTTATTTTAGTAATTGAATACACAAGACTAGTTTTTCAGAGCTTTATCTTTCTAAAAATATAACTTTTACCTGGTCTCAACGTCAAGATCCGCTAGAAAAAATTCGAAATTTAAAATTTGTCAAGCTGCGGGTATTTCTGATTATTTCAAAGAAAACGAGTCGTGTTCTTTTTATTCAAACCGTATAAATTACATGTCAGCATTCTTTAAGATGTATCTTCCCACTCACATAGCTTTTGACATATTAAAGTGACATATGAAGGTCACAGAGAGATTTATCTGATGTAAAGACTCAACGCGCGGCGGCCAGTTTAGACCTTCTTGCCACCCAACGGCCGGGAGGCTGGCACGTTTTTCGTCCATTGAGAGCGCGATCCAGTAATATTTAATCCGAGCGACGGACAAGTGCAACGGACGAGAGATACGGTTCAAAGAAGCAATTAGAGGTTTTATAATGTTTGTGGCCTTAGAAGTAAAATTAACGATAGTGACCTTTTAGATAGGAGGGGTGTAGAAGCAAAACTCACATTCTCCAATTTTTTGACAAATGGAGTTATTTATATCACCATATTCGTCTTCTTAATGTGAATCTAACCGTGATGATATTTTGGACCAAAAACTAACATTTAATATTGAAAAAAAACATGCTGAAAATTGGGTTCTAAAGCATAACTCATATTATCCAACAGATGATTTGCAGCAAAACTCATTCTCCAATTTAACCAATCAGAGGTCGTGTGGCGCACCCAGAGCATCATGGGATTGTATTCTGGATGGTTTTCCTAACCTCACTCCTGGACTTAACTTTATTTATTTAAGTAATTGCGCTTTAAAAGTCTATTGTTACCACTATTATTGCTAGTAGTCGAGGAAAAATAGGGTTATACACTGAAAAAATTGCTATAAGGGAGATTTCTGTGTTTTTGTGTCATATTTTATGTGCTGAATCAATTGATAAGTTGCTTATATGGAAGTCAAAATACTACCGAACATTTAAGACCAAAACGAACAACGTACTTTGATTACATCCGGAGCCATAAGGAAAATAGTCCAAGAAAATCTCAAAAAATATTCCAAGCTCGAAACGTCCATAAGGATTATTCAGGGAGTAATCTTTGTTTAGGTATATCTTGAAAACGAGTCAAGATTTTCAAAAACGGATTTCGGCATTGTAAACAGCGTGAAAATCTAGTCTGAAATAATGTGTCACAACACTATGTTTACATTTGAAAATTATTACTTCATCCAATATTGCGGATTCAAGATGGCGGCCCATTTTTTACCAACGAAAACTGAAGTTCGGGCGTACATCATTTGCGCGGTATGCGGAGAGTCAGGTAGAAGGGTTGCATCTTTTGCGCGGTGAGTTCCAGGGGGCTCTCAGGTACATGCATCATATGGGCGGTGAGGGGTGGCGGAAGCGGCATTCAAATTACTAAATACTATATAGTTACAATCCATCTCGCAGTTGTATCTTTACAGTTTTGAAACGGCATCTTAGGATTACAAAATACAAAGTCAACATTATTAATTTACCAACATCGTTTAGAAACAGCCCCCTGTTGTATCGATTCCTATAGAGTAATAAAACGACAAAATGTCTTCCATTCCTCGGGATTATATTTCTTCTTTCGCCCCTTTTCCGCGTGGCGAAGGTTTAATGATTGTATCCATAATTATTTCAATAATAAAGTTTCAAATACACTGATAGTAGCTGCAACCTTTAGGAACTTTCAGTAAGTCGAGATGTAAAAAAATTGAAAATCACGTGATCATAAGCTGCGACACCATTGGTCGGCTGCAAAATGTCTAGTTTTGCAACCAACAGTCGCGTTGAAAAAGGCGAGTTTTGCTAAAACCGCTAAACTTTAACATAGTTTTTAAATAGAAAATAACTAGTTTTGACACAAAATTAGCACACAGTCTGGTGTATCGACTCCCATAGAGTAGGCTAAGAAAACATCAAAATCTCAATTTTGAAAAAATGTCACAGCCAGTTTTGCTATGACCCGCCTCATGTGGTACGTGCGGGAGGGCGGCTGTTGGCGAATTCTTGTTGGCAGGCTGAGGCTACCAGGACGGGACACCGCGCAAATGATGTAAGAGGATTAGGCGACCCTTCAGAATATTTCACAGCAGGCTTACATACCGCGCAAATGATGAACGACCTGAAGTTCATACCTCCTTTCAATTATCGGCAGTGGCATTATGACACTAGATTCATTTATACATAACCTATGGCATTTGTTTCCTATATCTGTAATGCTATTGTCACCTTCTTGGCCGCCATCTTGAAAATGAGGCACTTCCGGTGGCCAAACTATCTTCCTTATAGGAATTTCTTCAGGGTTAGGTGTTTTTTTCATATCTTTCCTCGACTATAGTTAATGTACAAAATGAACACTTGGAAAACTAAATACAACTAAATAAACTAAATTTTTGAAACTATATCAAAACTCCTTTTGGCGTCATTTTAAATATGAATTATTATGTTTTCACACAGTTTATTGAACTACAGTTATTAAACTGTTGGAGTCTATTGGACCTATCAGTTTCAACTTTGAGCATTTAAAACAAGGCTATATAAGTTTGGACTAAATTTTATCAATCAATTTTGGCTGGGAGTCTAATGAAACTTTGTTTGATAATTCACCTCCACAGTGTTTCCACGTTCCATTCATTTGCCACCATTAATAATGTTTT
The DNA here is from genome assembly GCA_035578135.1 of Flexamia atlantica. Taxonomy (NCBI): domain Eukaryota; kingdom Metazoa; phylum Arthropoda; class Insecta; order Hemiptera; family Cicadellidae; genus Flexamia; species Flexamia atlantica. The sequence continues at coordinate 50,577,875 of JAQJVK010000005.1, read as the reverse complement.
ACAAGAAATGTCCCTTACGCCTTTGAATACTTTAAAAATGTTTCTTTATTTTTAATTCTTTAAGCCCCTAACCTTATCACCTACTGATAACTTAGGTGGAATAATAAACTAAAAATACACTTGGTTCTAGTTGTATTCAATTTTAAACGAATTTTTCTTCAAAACTCACACTCTCCATGAGGGTTTGAAGCAAAACTCACATTTGACCGTGTTTTGGTGCAAAACTCACATTTTATGAATTTCACATTAACATTACAAAATAATCCTTCTTAAACAGAGCTGTAGAGTGTGGACAAACTGTTTAAATTGCAACAAGGATTTTAGAAAAAAAAATTGAAGCACTACACAATGGCCTTCATTATGAAATAGTTTTTTGCCTTTTACCGAACGTTGCGATAAGCGGAGAGTGTGAGTTTTGCTCCTACATGCACCCCTCATATGTTAAACACTCATGATATTGTAGTATTAGCTGAGACGTTCGCTACCGTACAGAAATTGATATGGCTGTAATAGAGGGATATTTAGGGAATTTTTGCATTAAAAAATTTTTGCAGCTAGAACAGCGAGAGTAGGACGGAATTCAGGTGGGTTAACACTTTGAACCCTGGGCGCTAAAATCTCTTTTTACGTGCGTTACTGGCCGATTTGGGGTTCAAATTAAAATTCGTAGCTTAATACATATATTTGTTACCCATATAAATTATATATCAAAATAAAGAGAAAAATATAACCTTTCAAATGATATAAATTTTATTACAGTTACAACAAACAACAATTTTAGGATTCCACGTAAAACGGACATAAAAAAATGAAGAAAACAAAATTGCAACGGTAGTCACGTACATCACTCATATCAAATATATCTCTCATATTTTACACTAAACATGACAAAAACATTACTTAATAAAGTAATAACAAATCTTATAACTAACTAAGACTCAAAACACTTGTAAATATAAGTAAAATCACACTTTATTGGACGCCGACACAAACGTAAACAAAGTCAGCCATTACTGCAGACAACAAAGCGTCGTCAGCCGGTGACGCAAAGGATCAGCTGCAGACATTTGGATTTATTTTTCTGCTGCTAAATAGATGGCTTTTTCGAGACCTTTCGATACTATAATCAATGCCAGATGATCAAGGAAGAGTTCCCTAGCAACGATTAGCGAAAATACGTCGAATATACGTTGCTATGGAATTTAATTTCGCGGCCTGACCTATACTCGGGCTTCGTACACGGCGACATACGCCATGCCCCGAGCTATACTCGGGCTTGGGGTTCAAAGTGTTAATCTGTGGATTAAACAAAAAATCAGTATGGTTTAAGAGCATGTCTTTTATAGAAAACAAATCATTTATTTTAGTACAAGTTAGTAAGAATATTTTTCTCAATCCCTTATTATTACTTCGGGTATACATAAACTATAACAGCTGGGAACAGGATTTTGAAAAGCTCAATACTTTTTTACATAACATGTGCGAGTGGACGTTCTAATGTATGCCGACGATGTACGGTAGTGTTAATTTCGCCGACTGCAACAGGGCTCTCTTTGATGATAAAAAAAAACCTAGAAGCTTATTGTGATATTTGGAATTTAACGGTGAATTCGGAAAAATAAAAAATTATAGTGTTTAGGAAGGGAGGGAAACTTAAAGCAAATGAGAATAATTGGCGGTTTAAGGGAAAACCAATTGAAGTAGTAAATCAGTACAAATATCTTGGGACAACATTTATAGCTACGTTAAATTGGGAAAATCATTTTTCTGAAAAAGTCAAATCTGCAAAATTAGCTTTAAATTCAATCTGGAATAAGTTAATTGATAGCAGAATAGTTCCGTTAAATACAAAATTTACGTGTTTCACTTCAGTGATTAGAGCTATTGTGTGTTATGATGCGCAGGTATCCGATACTTTTTGGGTGGTAAATACTTCATTTTGACCAATTGTAAATTTTTGGCCGCCATCTTGAATCCACCGTATTGGATAAAGTTAATTTTTTCTAATGTAAAGATAGTGTTGTGACACATCATTTCAGAATAAAAGTTTTACGTCGATTACAACACCGTAATCCGTTTTTGAAAATCTTGATTCGTTTGAAAGATAAACTCAAATTAAATTCATCCCTATACGTTTCTTATGGACTTTTTGCACTTTTTTCGCTCGATTTCCAAAAACGGATTACGGCGTTATAATCAGCGTAAAAATTTACTTTGAAATGATGTGTCACAACACATCATTTTGACGCAAGCCAATGCATGTTATTATGTTTTATGACAATAAAGGATATTTGACTATTTGACTTTGACACTATCTTTACATTAGATAAAAATAACTTATATCCAATATGGCGGATCCAAGATGGCGGCCAAAAATTTAAAATTGGTCAGAATAAAGTATTTACCACCCAAAAAGTATCGGAGGTGGTCCCAAGACATTATATTGATAAATGGAGGTAAAAAAGAAAAGGGGAACCTTTTTTCAAAATTCATCCCATTATAAAAAAAAATTCATTTTGATTCGTGATTTTAAAGGTGTAAACCAACTTTATTTTTTGGGATCTCAACGGATCTTTAATTATAGAGCTCAAAAGAAGCTCTGATAAAATTTTCATGAACGGACACCATCAGTTGCCGATCTAAACCCCCAATTTTACTGTAACACGCTAGTTTTAATCCATCCAAAACTTTCTCATAAGTACATACATTACAGAATATAAGTTACAGCCATAACATCCCTCTAGTTTTTGCATGAGAAGCGGCCTAATGTGTGATGCAGAACGCCATCATACAACAGACAGGCGGACAAAAATTTAGATAAGGCTTCATTCGGATTCTGTGACCTTCAAACACATAAATCATGAATATTTTCAATATTCTAAGCAATATACAGACAAAACTCTAATTTCATTTATATAGAAAATGTAGGCCTATAGCACCTTCTGAATAGAAAATAGCCGTAAGAAATTATTTATAGTTTTACAAAACATATTTTGGTGTCGATTTTGCCAAACGTATTTGTAAAGAAAATAACTTTGTACGTCTACAAAAATTATATTTCCAACAAAAACAAAGTTTATAATTATATTTCTAGTTAAAAAAACTATGGCCTCCGACGGAGACTCGAACTTGAGTGGTACTTCTCCGACATATACGCCTTGGACAGTTCAGCCTTCTCCTCAAGATAGTTTTACACAAGGCCGAACACATAACGGATATAACGGATGAATGAAGGGTGTTCCCGAACTTGGCTGCTATTGTGGAAAGTAATAGGTGTGAAGGGTTTATGACACTGTGACATGTTTATAACAAGCCAGTGTCCTACAACTATGGGCGCCAGGGGTAAACGTTCAACCCTTGGGAATTTTGTTTCATTCCGTGGGGTATTATTTCCCATTAAATGGAAACACTGCAGTGGTGCGCTGGGCGGCTGTTCCACAGCACGCATATCCTCCCCATTCGGTCAAATAAGATTCTGTGCTATAACACAAATGGACACTTCGGTGTTATAACACATATCGTCATTTCTTTCCTATACAACATATTTATAATTATTGTTATTTGCTCTATAGCACAGAATCTCATTTTACCGAATGTCCAAGGTGTTGTATAGCGCCGAAAGAAATGGCATTCTGTGTTATAACACCGAATCCATTCGGCGCTATGCTACGTTTGTACTTTCGGAGCTATAACACAGAATCCGCTTTCGGCGCTATGAGATTCGGCGCTATGAGACCACACGGAAAAGATTATACAAGAATTTCAAGATGTATTTGAAAAAGGTATTGGATGTATACCTAATGAGAAGGCAAGCCTACAAGTTTTAGAAGGGTGCAAACCAATCTATATCAAACCGAGACAAGTGCCATATGTCTTAAAGGAAAAAGTAGATCAGGAATTACGTTTGGAAAATGCTGGCATTATAACAAAAATTAAGAGTTCTGAGTGGGGGACTCCAATAGTTCCGATTTTGAAGCCGAATGGAGCAGTTCGTATTTGTGCTGATTGCAAGACAACGCTCAATAAGGTCATTAAAGACGAAAATAACTACTAACGGCGAAATTTTAATTTTTCTGAACAAAAACATGGTTATTTAGAACATACTGTCTGAAATTTGCATGTTTTTATCAGGAGAATTTAAAATCTCTCTGTTATTAGTAGTCCGATCATCATAATCTTAATATCAGCGTTAATTGGATGAAATTTTACAGCTTTTTTGACTCTAGTATAATTTTTCTAAAATATGCGGGTTTTAAGATATTTAGCTTTGAAAACAAAAAACAGTCGCCATTTTGAAATGGTACAAAGTAGAAATTTGATACCTCTTACAAAAATAGTTCTTAATAGTGGTTATCCATATGTGAGGTGGAAAGTGGAAAAGGACCTCTTGTCGGGAATTTTCGATTATGAGTTATTGATATTTTTTGAATTCCTCATTTAATCCCTAACAATTTGGCGCAAGTCCCATGAGTCTACGCAGTCTACGGCTTTTTTTTTGTAAAGTTATAGGACTTTGACATTTCGTGAGGGAAACGAGACATTTTGAGAAAAATCTATTTGAAAATTTCAAATAAGCATAAAACCTATATTTTTTGTTTTTAAGAAATTATTTTGGTATCAAAAGAAAGTTTATAATATCTAAGAAGACAAAAATTGGTATTCCCTTGAAAGATCAAGGGAATATCAATTTTTGTAGCATGTCGTAAAAAGTCGTATTCCAGAAAAGGGACCTGTTGTCGGCCCTATATTATTCTCCATAACGACAAGAGGTCCCTTTTTAAAACTGAATATTTTACTGTTATCTCATTGCTTTTTAAAGCTTTTTCATCAAACAACTGAATAAGACATCTCCTACCGCGATAGCACTGGCTCACCTGACGAACAGACTGCATCGCTATCAGTGCTGCAGCCACAAAAACAAAAATTCCCAACACTATCTTTTGTAATCAAATTACCCTTATTATATTTAATTTTGCTCACCATTGAGGCATTCAAGGAGCAATAATATATCATTAATTGCCCATTTATTACAATAAAAATAACCATTATTACCCTGCGTATAAATAGTCTCTTGAAGAAAAGACAAAGCTTAGTAGCCAAAATATCGTTTATAACAAAAAGGGGCCTCTTGTCGGGACCGTATGGAATTGGTAAGAAATGTTGTTCTCTCTACACCAAATTTCGTTGTAGTTCTCTAAAACTCCGCTAGAATTCAGGAGAGTTCATTTTTTGGACTAAAGTTTGCTTCCGAAGAGCATTTTGGAAATGGGACCTCTTGTCGCTATGGCGAAATAACATTGAGCGACAAGAGGCCCCTTTTCTCAAGCCTTGCAGGGGCTAAAAAATGATTTATTTCGACCTTTTATAACTTTGATTCGATATTTTAACCGATACAGGCCTGTTCTATCATAAATGAGGTACAACAATCGATAGAGACCAGAATTTTGATATTTTTGACCCTGATCGGTTAGATTGGCCATACTGAAAAATTTTCTTCGCCGACAAGAGGTCCCTTTTCGCTTTCCACCTGACATATACCAAGTTTGAATTTCATACGTTAAAAGTTTCGTGAGATATAAAATATTAAATATGTAAAAATCACAAACAGACACACAGACGGAAAACGAAACACTTAAGGACCTATGTTTATATAAACTTTTTTTCTTATTTTTACCTGTACTATCATATACTAAAATATTTTACCATAATTTCCGGACACCCTGTATATATTTTTTGAACATAATTACACTTATTAGTGTGTTATCTATATTATTAAAAGAATTTCTGGGATTCTGTACAAAGCATTTAGACCTCAAGAAATTAACTTTTCTGTACATATTTGGTATCAAATTAAAGCTATTACTCTCTAGCTGTGCCTTTTGCGGGTTTGGAAAATATCCCAAGAAGAGCCTTCACATAAGAGGCTTTTGAAATTCCAACGAAAGTGCTACTATCTCTGTTAGAACCTGTGAACTTTTTCCAATTCACATTTGCTTGTACCAAAACAGATGACCAAGATCTAAAATAGTTCCACAGATATACCAAAGAATGCAGGGCTAGCAAAAGTCAGTTAACATTCATTCACATTATGATTCTGATCTCTTAAAATATTGGCGTTTTTTAAGACAACAGAAAATTAGAAAGAGTATTTTCCCTATTGAAACTAAGACCTATAACAGTCAGTAAATCATCTCATTTACTGCATTTCTTTTCTTAAAAAGGAACACAAGAGGTGCTCTGGAGTTGGGATTTTCTAACCAATTATTGACGGTGAATACACATTGACACATGTTTCAACACATTGATGCGTGTTTCAACATTTAGCAATTTAAAATATCAATATTTGTTGAATATTAACATTATAAAATCAATTGTTAAAAGGCATTATGAATTTAAAACCTGTATTTTGTAAATGTTCTTGGAAAGCAAAAGATGTTGGTGTTAACGGTTAGCCAGCCTATTTTACTCGATTTTGAAATGTACCAATAACAATATGCCAATTGAATGAAGGTATTTCATAGAAAGTTATGTTATTTGCATAGGTAAAAATTTGCCAAACATTTATTGAAGATGCGAAAAAAAAGAGCGGGTCAATTTTAAAATTAAATTCCTTGACCGTTATGAATATTGAATAATTTTATTTTACGGCGAAGGGCTATTTTATGAATGTTATTTAGAGATTAGTTCATCAGTAAATCAGTGGTTTGTCCATCTTCTTATCGTTTGTTGCAAAGACCTAATAAAGATGAATGCAAGAAACTGACACGTAGATGTTGTGCAGAATTAACATAAAGATTCAATACTTTTGAAAAGAAAACTCTAAAACAGAGACATGAAGATGCGCCAAGCAATGAAGATCCATGTAAACTAACCCCCATTTTATGCAAAATGTTACACTGTCGAAATTTCAAATTGTAGAACGTATACATAGACACTTTTAACCCTTGAGGGGGCGCTTCATCGGCAAAACGCGAGCGGGCGCATGCGGAGATTTACTCCGCGACACCAGATTGCACAAGTTTAACCCATTTTACTTGTATTATAACGAAATATTGTATTTAAATGCTGACAAACTTCATTAGGAAACACATTTCATCGTCGATTCAATTGATTGTTCAACTTAATAGGTGTAATATTTCAATTAAACATAGTAAGTAATTTTCTAGTATAAAATATGTATTAATTATTATTTACATTTTTGGACTTTTCCTTTCGCTTCTTTTTTTCGAAAGCAAAAGGAAAAGTCCAAAAAATTAATAATAATTACAAATCTATGTCTATTATGAATTTAAAAAATAGGTATCAGTGTCTGTGTAAGGGGAGAGGGCGCACCGCAAACTGAGACGGCATCTCTGAATTGCATATAACGAGGTACCAAGGGGGGGATGGGGGGTATAAATAGCTTTAGGAAATTCCTGGAATGAGGGGCATAAAGTACGGAGCCGGACACGACCGCCGACACCCATTATGTCTGTTTATTTTAACATAAAAAACGTGTGCGAAGGAAAACTCCGCGTGCGCCCGCTCGAGGGTTAAAACAGATAAAATAAATGAACCTCTCAAATTCTGTAAGGAATTTCTTACCCATATTGAAGTTTCAAGTCTAAAGTAATAAGTTATTTTTAAAAGTTTGCCCCGATGAGAAGTTCAATTACTGTCAATTTTATTGCAGTGCTATGACACAAAGAATTAGTCTAGAAAATAAAATTCGCACACTTTCTCATTGAAAGGTATTTTACACTGAAAAACTCCAAACATAATCAACATGAAACTAAAGCCTATTTTACCAAGTAGTTTTTAAGTCGGGAAGTGACGCGGGCTGCTAGTCTTGTTATAATATTTTTTTAACATTAAATTTTTATTTGAATTGTTAGTTCTACAAACAAGTTATGACATTATTGATTCAACGATAAAATACTCAAATATTAAAATTATAGTAAATTTGTAACTATTTACTCCCCTTGTAAAATAGATTTTCACCTGTGACGGAAGTTAATAATTTAAATGCAACTATGCAAAACTCACGATTGGCAGTGAAATATAACAATCCACCATTTATTGTGTTGAAACAGAGGGCTCTTTTTAAATATGGGCAGCATGAACATTCCTAATCCTAGTTACAGGTTAGTTAATATTATACTGGGGGCCCTTCATTTAAGTACGACAATGTTTAATACCTCCTTGCATAAAGCTTTATTCTGATATGTTTTGCAATGGAAAGCCTAGTAATGACTAACCTCAGATGAATGGTTCTCTTCTTGAGCGCTGACTGTTGGATTGGATCTCCGCAACCTCTTAGGAGAAGGAGTTGAGTCACCTGACCTGCCTTTACGTTTTTTTATTTGATGCCTGAACAAAAAGATTCTTAAGACTTCTGGATTTTCTTAAATAAATTTATTGTTACATTCTAAATGTAAGCATTTATGAGGAAAATGGGTATATAAATCACTAATATAACAATTGTAATTATTTCTGCATTTTATTATATTTTGTAACAACTGTAAAATTTAAAAAATCAAATTAAAAATTTGTTCAATGTCACATTTTAGCGATAGTTTGATCAACTGCCATTTTCAACTTGATCAGCCCCATCAGGGTAATTGGATCAACAACAATATGATCTGCTAAAAGATATCTTTAGTTTGATGAACATATCAACATCAACCCAAGCTAATATTTAAGATATTCATTAGACTCCTACTGGACCATCCTTCAACAGAGATGACTCACAGAGTGAGCCTTCAAATATTAATTTATATCTAAGAATATGCTCTTAGGGCCCATCTGTAATAAAAAACAACTAATAACAAAGTCATCCCTGACCTTTTTAAACATACAGTATAAGTAGTATACAAAACTATAGGGGTAAGCGAGTAGTCGATTTTAAATTTGAGTCGAGTCAAGTATTAAGCCAACTACTCACGTATCAAGCCAAGTAGTTGTTTGTGAAAAGTAATGAAATATTCATATGCTTTTGATGTAGGTAATCAGGTCTTTAAATTACAATTAATTAATTAATATCCTTCATTAATTTTACCTATCAAATCGGTCTACTTTATTTAAGCTATCTTTTTTGTTTTTAAGAATAAAACTCTGAAATTGTAATAAGTAATGAAATATTGTTGAGGTTATTGTTATGAAAAACTCGAGGACGGCTGTGAAAAACGCTAGCGCTATCTGTCGTCCGCGGATAAACGGCAAATGTAGCTTTTCAAAACTCGCGATCTGACATGAAATACGATCACGCTTAATGGCAAATGTAGCCTAGCGAAAGTCGCGGTCGGCCGCAATAAAAGATCACGTGTATTTGCCTATCGCAAATAACTGAAATGCAACTTTGCAAAATTCACGATCGGCCACGAAAATGAGACCACGCATATTTGCTGGTCACAAATGCATGAAAATGTAGCTTTGTGAAACTAGCAAACAGCCCCGGAAATGCAAAAATGGCAGATGTACCTTAACTCACGATCAGCCGTTAAATTCTATCGCACGTTAATGCGATCGCCGGCAGTAAACAGCGAGAGTAACTACTACTAGACTCAAGTTCGAGTAGTTGTAACTACTTGAAAGTGGAGTATTCACCCACCCCTACAAAACTACTACCTATCCTGCCATTTTTTGCATTTAAGACTTAGTTTATATTGCAGAATCATATAATATCGTTAACAGTTCAAAAAAGTTTTTGTCAACACACAAGGACATAAACAGCAGTTTTACAAATATCGTATAGAGTCTAAAAGTAGCTGCCCTGGGGCCATAAAGCAGTGGCGGATCCAGAGGGGGGGCGAGGGGGGCGATCGCCCCCCCCCTCAGGTCCAGAGTTTGTTTTACGTTTTAATAGTTGGGGCCTGAAATGGGATTCCCTTACACAAAAATAGGGCTTGCACTTATTCAGATTAATGTATTAGAGTTATTCCTTAACATACAATCCAACCATCCCATTTCAACATTGTCTAATTGAGGTTATATATTTTAACTAAATAACTGTCTGCATTCCTACTAAATTGTGGAGCTAAACGTGGTAGTGCGTGGAGGGGTAATTTCGTTCTGGCATCGTGCTCTACCTTTAATCGGCAATTTGACAAAACACAACGCAGTTGTTTTGTGTACGGTTCGGTTCGGTTCTGTTATTTTAGCGATAAGAAACCGAGAAATATTAAAAATAATTGATTTAGCAGTCTATGTCTATTTAGCATACGAAAAGGAACCTCAAGTCGCTTAAATGGGAAATAACATGGCGGGCGACTTCAGGCTCCATTTCCCAAATGTGCAAGCCCGCACTGACAGAGTCGTCAGGGGCATTACAAAACTAGTCTCTCCTGACATCTATTGACGGATAAGTAAACTACTTCAAGTTTTTCGTTGTAAAAGAATATTTTCTAAGTCCGAAAATCCCCTCTTGACAGTGTATTTCTATTTTATTCCTCGGTATTCTGCCTTCCGAGTTAATTGAGGTCCCCTTCCTAACTTCTCACTTTTTGTTTTTTAAACAATGAAATTGTAAGTGCATCACGTCTCTTTTTGTTCAGTTTTAAAGATCTAGTTTTCAGCTTTATTTTGATACCTAATTCATTTCTTAAATACTAGACTAAAAATAAGTATTCTGTGAACGTTTGAAGTTCCGGGCTCTTATTACCTAAAATACCCGTTTTAACTAGTTAAAATTAAAATGCCAACAACTCAAAGGTGAAAAATTATAGCACTATAAATTATATGTCAAATTGTTTGTAATTTAATGCTGAATTTCAGGATGTTAAAAACTCAAAACTAGAAAATTTCGACTTGATGTCCCTTTTACTTTCCGCATCACATACAATGAACCTCACTAACCCCCGCGATCGCGATGAACTAAAACGTTTCTAATACTGTAAGCTGAAGAAAATAACGTTTTGTATTATGATTAACTAAACTCTAAATTTAGTGCCTTAAATGCTTAAAAACCCATATCATTTAAGTCTAAATTTTAAAAATTTCCTGGGGGAGGCCCCCGGACCCCCCTTTTGTCTGGGGGGTATGGAATACCCCCAGGCCCCCCGGAATGCGCCCCCCCCTGAACAACTTCCTAGATCCGCCCCTGCCATAAAGTCTGTCATTCATTACTTAAAATACTAAGTAAACAACAAACAATCGGTATTCAATGGTTCTAATGACAGACTAGTGGTGAACATTTTCATCACTGCCATTACTAAGCAATTGAGACAGCAAATTTGTGTCTTCGTTCATAACCTGTAAGTTTAGTTCTTAAATGCTTGAACACTTTATACATTTTGTTAGTTTTGTTTCAGTAATAGTGTAGTATGGTGAAAAATAACGTTCTTACTTAAGAAAAAGTGTTTAGGCAAGCTCTCGATCAATTCAATTGAAACACTATCTCGGGCCTTCAAAATACCAATTTTGGCCTTAAGTGATAAATATACCATTAAATATTTACAACAAGTAATAAAATGCCAGTCTTGCAAACTGGATCTCTATAAAACACAATTAACAAACATATGAAAAATCATACTAACACGAAATTCTATAAAATTCATGATTACATAGAGCTGAGATCAACCTACTTTGTAAAACTGCTGTCCTTTTGATCTTCTTTTCCTTCAAATGCATCTCTTTTCCTTTCGCCCTCAATTCCTAAAAACAAAACAAGAATTCATTGGTTTTTCATCATAACTAAGTGACTTATTGTAACACATCGCACTTATTCATTCTTATGAACACACATATAAATGAAAAAGGGTAGGTCTATTTTTAGGAATATTTTTTTACAGGAATGCTTTTTTTGTCTGTAAGACAAAGTTTGTTAAGCACATTGAAAATCGATTAACGTAATGGTTGAACAATTATTTTTAAACTAGTTTCAATTTCAAAGATTCTGTTTTGTAAAAAAAACAAAACTAGCCATCCCCTAAACATTTTTTAAATCCTCCTGATGTAAAGAATTGATTCAATAACAAATGTTTAAAACCTAGTACCTAATTAATCACCTCTAGTAACCAATTCTCCCCATCTACCATAGTATAAACACAGACTGGAACTGAATAATTTATTGTTCTTTTTTACTAGCTAAGCTCTACCACCTCTGTGTAGATACTGCCAGGTAATATGTTGTACAGGGTGCAAGGATGCAACTATTTTAATACAAGTCAGTTCACTGAAAATTCTAGTTAAACGTCTACAACAACCTTTCTCCGGACACTGGGGAGGGGAGGGTCTGATAAGCTGTCTATTGTCCACCCCCAAGGTGGCTTAACCATCGTTAGTGCCGCTCGGCCCGCACTCAGTGGGGAACCCAATACCATAAATCAATTTTTTAAATGAATAAAAATAATTAAAAATAATTGTTTATTGAGATTCACCTTAAAATTTCAATAAATTTGATGTAAAATTTGATGTAAATCGGCTCGATTTTTACCGATATTTTTATGAATCCAATATTTACGTAAAGTACATTGGTAATTAAATAATCAGTAAAAATTGGCCGATTTACATCAAATTTTACAACAAATTAATTAAAATTTATCAGACCCAACCCTCCCCTGTGGTCGAAGAAAGGGTTGTCGTAGACTATAGCTATCACTTGTATTTTCACATATTAAATTTAACTTTTAGAAAAAACTCCTTAAAGTGGCTATCTGCATTGCTGAAAAAACTGTAAACTTGTAGCACCTTTTCAACTGTGGTGTGAATAAAGAATCAATGCTTTTGGGGTTTTGATGAAAACACATTATTTTTTAAGTCCCTTTCTTACACCAAAATCCCATGGTTGCCAAACCCACATACCGTACTAAAAAATGTAATTCAGATTTCTGATATTTGACTTCTGAAATAATCTAACTAATATTAAAACAATTTCTCACATGAAAAAAAGGCATGTTAAGTGAAAATTCAAGGTAAATTTGAAGGGACTGCTAAATATCAGCTTGTGAGCTTGTGATGCTGATTGCTTGTGGCCGGATTCTGCTTCGTGACTACCTAACATCTGAGTATTTGACTAAATATAAATAGTTGAAATCAGTGTGTTCATGATGTTTTTATTATTTTAAGAGGGTTTTTTAATGTTTCATTAAGATTATTATGCACAATTACTGAACTGAAATTAAAATTTAAAGTATTAAAATATTGAGGGTTGAACCATCTAGGAAATCAGTTTATTGTGTGTTGCCAATTCAAAATAAAATAGATGGCAACAATTGCTCGAGCTACATGTTTCTTTTTCATCAATTCGGATCCAAACTGTTTTTCTTCCCGATTTCACTGATATTTTTTAGTATCTTAAATGTCTTTTTATTTTTGAGGTAAGTAGGAATTAAAAAAAACAAACTGCAAATCTACAATGTTTTTTCATAGTTAACATCAAGGTAGGAGATTTAGAAAAAAAAACAGTAACAGTAAAATGTACAGCTTATTGTTATTTTTTGTTGGACATACAGATCGTTGAGTCGCTTGAGTTTCTTTATTAGGCCTCTTCTCCATCACATCGTGAACCGTACTCAACGAAAGTCTTGACAAAACATCTGACCATGTAAATGAGGCCTTGGTTTCAGTTTTCCATTATAATATTTATAACGAATTGGAGATTTAATTTGTGATCTTGAATAATTTTTTTTAGTTAAAATACCTAAGGACTGAAGGCTCAAGTCTGCAGTCAATCACTGACTAATCTAATCAAAAGAGCAATTTGTTTCCCCAAGGTAGTAACTAAGCTTAAATGCTTAACTGAATATGCAAGTACAGCTATTTGGCTTTATCTGTCTTTTCTTCTTACCTTCATTTATCACCGAGGTATTTTTCTCTGGAGATACTTTCTCCCTAAAACCAAATAAGGATTTATTTTAGCGCTTATAAAATACTATAATGGTTGAAATTCATTGTTGGTGTTGGTGGTTTTATATTTTGATTTTGATTTTTGCGGACATTTGCAATCACTGATTAGTAAAAAACATGTTTCACAACGTTACAGGATCTGGAATCTGATCCCGTCTTCAGATGGAAAAAACCTACAACATACGATTAGCAACACACAGGCAGGATAACCTGGACTAAAACATAGGTAAACATTGAACTGTAAAAGCAGTCACAAAAACACACGCTAAAAAGAAAACAAGAACTCAATATAACACAGAAATCACAAGTGTTACAAGTATCAAGAATCACCAATCAGGAAAGAGCAAGTCCACACCCAATCAGAGCAGAGCTAAGACTGGTGGAAATGGCAGCGGCGAAGGCAATGGCGGTGGCCACAGCCAACTAAATCACAGTGCGCTTCCGGTGACGACAATCTGAAAAAATTCTTGTGATATGCAAATTCCGTGTTCTGTTTGTGTGTTTTTGTTCATTTTTTACCTGATTTTGCCCCTTAGCCTTGCTACGGGTTAACATGTGAGAATTCTGAACAGAGTTGTTTGTAACTACCCTTTTTTGCTGACACTTATTTTCCCTGTCTTTCAAACAAAGAATTGAATATCACAGTAAGTTGGCTAGGCATACCAACCATTTAACTTTCCTCACTAAGTACATATGTTTGACTATGCATTTTTTGAAAATGTCTGACAATGTAAATGTCTAGTTTCTGATTTCTGATTTCATACTCAAAAATCTAATACCACAGAGTTTCAGAATGAAAGCTCCTTTTGATAGTTTTAAAGCCAGCAAAATAATGTCTGCAGCTTCAAAATCTCTTCTAATTGAAAGAATAAACTTTCATCATACTGAAAAGAGAACCCTCAAAATCATCATTAAAAATAAGAAATCTTTTTTTTAAGATATAAACAAAAATAAAAATAAGAAAAATATGGAATCCCCCGTTGCAGCAGACCTTCTTACTCAGCGAACTTCAAATGCAAAACACGGCCAACATAATGAGATTCAACTAGGGGTGTGCGAGTATTCGACCGGTCGAGCTTTTAGGTCGAGCTTTTCAGTATTCGGCTCTGCTCGACTTTTTTCGAAAAAGCTCGACACTCGAGCCGAGCTTTTGATAAGAGAGTTCTTATCAGAAAGATAATTATTGCGATCTATTTTTGGACACGTTAAAGTGGAAGAGCGTTTCCCTCCCATGAAAAACAAGCAAAAAACATTCCCTAGTAATAAGGAAAGGACATTGACAGTTAACAAGAAATATGATCTCCATTTAGACGGAAATCGGAGCTACATTTAGTTGACCTTGAGGAACGTGAAATACAGCATTTAAATCTATTATTTTATCAAGGCTTATCTCTTAAACGGTATATCGTCCAAGTTTCATTTTGGTCTCATTTGATTTATAAAAATAAGACAAAAAATATGAGCCGTCATTTATAGTTGTATGACAAGTAGTTTGTATTTTTGCATTTTGTATTAAGGATTCCTTATCTCCTAATGGAGATAAGGAACTCACGTTCTCTGGCACACGCACACACGCACTGAGTCCTAACTGAGTCAGACAATAGCAAAAAAACAGGGAAGGGGCTTGGAGTAAACAACCTCCACCCCCCCCCCCTCCCAGGCCACTGATAAGGAGAGTGAGAGAGGTAGCTGTTTCTTTCTTTCTCTCTATTCCGTCATTATTTATTTATGATCTTTCTTCTTCTTAATTGTACATTATTTTCTTCACAAAAGTTTAGAAATGCAACTAATTTTAGGATTACAATAAATTATTGTTGTTATTAAATATTATTTCATTCATATATATATTCTGAAATAATAAGTTTAGCCATGAATATTATGCCACAGTTGGGACTGCTATTTAATTTTTTATCATCTTTACTTAGTGAACATAAAAAAATCAATCTTGTGTTTGACTAAGTGTAAATGTGTGATTATTTTTACTAGATATAACTATTTTAAAACCTTTCAACTACTCCTTTCTGCTCTTGAAATTAAATTTTGTATTACCTATATGTAACTAGTTTAATTATGTAATTTTAACTATTTATTTTAAAGAAAAGTATTGTGGGATTGGTTATTACTTAAATATAATGTAGATAAATGTAGATTTTAAATTTGGTATTTTTCTTCATAAATTATTTTTTGAGCCAGTTTGATTAATTTTATGTAACTAATACAAAATACTGATGAACCTATCAGATAATTCACTTGTTTTGGAGATAAGCTTTCTATTTTTGAGCTGGCAGTTACTTAAGGTATGCAAACATTAGTCTATTGTATCTTTTAAAATTAAAATCAAGCTTCATAATTTCTTTTAATAATTTGGCAATTGTTAAAAAGCTCGGCTCGGCTCGGCTCGAGTTCAAAAATCACTATTCGCACACCCCTAGATTCAACATGTTTTTTAAGCTCCATAAGAATAATATGGAGATTGAGTGTGCAGGTTTGCTGCCATGAAAATGTATTATCAGGGATTTTAGATATAGAGCAGTGATTCTAATTACTAAATTGTTTGTTTTTTTTCAGCAGAATTCAATGGTGCCAACAAAATTGGATAAATTTTATTTTTTATGTGAAAAACTCAAAAGACCCATTTTTGGGGGGATATACCCCCTTTCGGTGGTCCGATTGGGCTGGTTCACAAACTCGTCCGATCCACTCAAAACGTCTGTACCAAATATCATTAAGATCGGAACATAATTATGGCTGTTATTGTGTTAACCGACATATATATATTAGAGTAATTGTGGATGATTAGGGCTACTAATAGTTATGAAAAC
Source organism: Flexamia atlantica (assembly GCA_035578135.1). Classification (NCBI taxonomy): domain Eukaryota; kingdom Metazoa; phylum Arthropoda; class Insecta; order Hemiptera; family Cicadellidae; genus Flexamia; species Flexamia atlantica. The sequence goes on along the minus strand of JAQJVK010000005.1, from coordinate 50,561,229 downwards.
TAATTAGTTATGAAAACTAATCTTATCAATATATATATATATATATATATATATATATATACATACATTTGAACGAGTAGTGTTTTTGCTTCTGGGGGCCCCAAAACGAAAAGTTATCATGGTCTGGGGCTTAGGTCTTACCATGAGTACTACGGTAGCTTCTTCCTTATAGAGGAAATTCGCTAAAATAATATATTACATAAAAAAGGACAGAATCCAAATGTATTTCCATTAATAACTTTAGAATTCCCAAAGAAAATAACCCCAATCCTATTAATTTTAAAATTAGAGTCAATATGTATACCAAAAGACAAAACAATTTAAAGTCAAAATCAATTTTAGAAACATTGTCGTAGTGCCTTCGGCAATACGCCATGCGATGAATCGTCTTATGTGGCCAGTAATTACTCCCGCCAGTTACCACAGGTACCACCAAACCGACTGCAGGCACCCACAAATCCCTAGTGAACACTAATCGACACTCGTTTAAAAAGTCACAGTAACGTTTATAAAAACAATACAAAGAATATAGAAAAAGTAGTATCTGTATACAGCAGACTGAGCAAACCCCTCAATAGCCATTTTACCCTCATTACCGTCAAGGTTTTTAACAGGGTTATTTGCTTGAACAAATAACCTCACAAAATATTTAAAACAGGTTGTACAACTTGTTAACTGAAAATTCCTTTTATGATTTAGAGGTTTTTTTTGCAATTAAATATATGAATTTTTAGACGGAATGAGCAAACTGTAAAATAAGTAACGGTATTTAGATGGTCTTAAGACACATTTGTTTGATATTTATAGAACTCAGATGATTGACAATGTCAATGCTTTTAATTTAGGGAGCACCAAATAAGGCAGAGATGTTCCAATTAAGATATTCATCTATTATCAGACCTAAAAACTACATAGATTAGGCCAATTACATTTTTACTCCCTATTTAACTTCCCTTAAAATTTACACAGATTGTTCATTATGACCAGATGATTTTATTTTTAGATAAGTTTTTTCACAGAGGCCTAGTAACACTTCATAATTTAGATTTTACCTTATTTTAGTCAAGTTTAGTTCAATCTTCGACAACATACAATTTTTTGTATGCTGACACCTTCTCCATCCCTTAATTTACATCAGCCGTTTAAAGAACAGTTTTCATAAAACTAAGGAACTCACAAATTCTCTGATGATGTTTTCTCATTGTAACTGCTTCCTCCAGATCTGTTGGCCTCCAAAGAACTGTTGCAGGCACTTGTGTCAGCAGATTTGTCTAAAGTTGCACAACAATGATTATTTAAAGAATCGAACAAAGAAAATACACTAGCAGTAAAAAAAATATGAATTAGGCCCGCATTACCTATCAAATATTTTATAAAAGACCTTTTATAACAGATTTATTTTACCAATCAAAATTCAAGTTTCGGTTTTGGAAAACAGCTGACTTTAACTTTGATTGTTCAAATCAAATCTTTTATAAAATATTTGATTGTGAAACGCAGGCCTTAGATTTTTATATTTATTGTAAAGTAAGGCCAATGTATACAGAACCCTTTAGTGTAGAGAGCACGAAATACGGCGGGCGGCAAAAACTGTAAACTCATAACATTATCTGCTAAACATCAGCTGAAATGACTGAATGAAATGTTTTTGTTGAACTGTCAAAGCTTTGTTTACGTTTCTCAAGGTCTTTTACGTGTAAATTTGTGTTTAATTTACCATATGAAGTTATATTTGATTAACTACCCAAACAAATAATAACAATAATTCCGCCAACAGCGCACTGACTCACCCGCCGTATTTGCTGCTCGCGATTTTAAGTAGGGACACCTTATGGAAAAATGAATAGTTCCTGCTGCCGAAAAAGAGATGGCACCACTTTCATTTTTCAGTCCGATTGGAATTGTTGTAGGAGTTTACGGATCACACTGCTTTCCAAAGTCAAGCAGCTCGTTGTAATATTTTGACAGTTATCTATATATTATTAAAAGAATTTCTGGGATTTTATACCGAGCAAATCAACCCCTAAAAATATATATGTCCTTACATATTTGGTATCAAATTAAAGCTATTTTTCTCTACATGTTCCTTTTGTTAGTTTGGAAAATATTGCATAAAAGGCCTTCGTACAGGAGGCTTTTGAAATTTCAGCGAGTGCTACTATCCTACTGTTGTAAACCTGCGAACTCTTACCAATTCACATTTGTTTATAACAAAACAGATGGTCAAGATTTTAAATATTTACACAGTTTTACCTGTACCACAGTATGTGGGGCTAGCAATGCCAGTTAATATTTATTTACATAATGATTTTAATTTCTTAAAATATAGAAGTTTTTATAAAAAATAGAAAATAATATATTTTCATCATAAGGAAGAGTATCTACTCTATTGAAACAAAGGTCAGTCTGTTATCATTTTAATTTCCAGTATTTCTTTTCTAAAAAGGAAACTTAAAAAAGGAACAAATGTAACTTAGGAGATGCTCTTGAGGTGGGGCTTTTTAACAAAAAATTGATGCATATTTCTACGTTGGGAATTATAAATAAAATACCAATATTAGTTGAAGGTGTATATAAAAGAAATCAAGATTTAAAAAACATTATAATTGTAAAACATTTATTTTGTAAATTTACTTGGAATACAAGGGATATTTCAGTGATTACGATCAGCATGCCTATTTTATCTCAATTTTAAAATGACCAATATACCTGTTTTATTTAGGAATTTCGTAGAATAGGAATCTCCGATCAACTTTCTACGAAGATTACAAAAGATATCTGCATGGTTTTAATTCGCCGAACATGCAAGTAAGATACGAAACAAAAAGCCAAATATATTTGGAAATTTACAAATAATTTCTTGGCCCAAATTGTTTTCATGCTGAATGAAAATTTTATACATTTTATTGAGAGATTAGTTTATGTCAATCTGTGGTTTGTATATCTTCTTACCGATTGTTGTTGAGACCTAATTGATTAATAGGCTGACGTTCCGATGTGTAGAAATAACATTAAGATTCATTATTTTTGAAAAAAAAAACCTTCAAAACAGAGGCAAGAAGATGCGCTAAGAAATGAAGTTCCATGAAAACTAAGCCCCAAATTATGTAAAATGAATTATGTTGTTCTGCCAAAACCAGCAAAGTGTAAAACTTATAAACGTATACGTTAAGATTTTTTACATATATAAAACGTTATATTCATGGACACTTTCAACAAGGAGGTGAAATAAATTTACTCCGAAAATTCTGTGAGGAATTTCTTATCCATATTGAAGTTTCAAATCTTAAGCAATAGGTTAATTTTAAAAGTTTACTTTGATGGAAAGTTCAGCCACAGGTAATTTTATTAAAACAACGCAATGAATTTCTCTAGAAAAAAACACGACAATCCACACATTTCCTCATTGAACGGTTTTTTACACTACGAAACAACCAACATGAAAGTAAAACCTATTTTACTATTTCATTTTAAAGTCACGAAGTGACGCAGGCTGCTAGTATGTTATTGCTTTGTATTGTTGAATCTTTTACCATAATGTTTACCTGTTTTTGTTTACAAACATTCTCATTTTGACATTTTGGATGGTGAGCAGAAGCACGGACTATACAGAGACCCCAGCTTCAACTATTCCATTCATGAGCGCTAATTTCTCCTCTGCTTTTCGGCGGCGGAACTAAAAATTAACATTGGATGTCCCTACTTAGAGGGTTCTGTATACATTGGTAAGGCACTTTACTAAAAAGTGTGATAATTATATAATTTAATTAGTATATCTGTAATCTGCACTCATTATGCATTGGAGTATATGTAATTGTGTGTTGCATTGTTGATGATGTAAAATAATTCTTGAGAGACAACAGGACAATACCTGATTGTTCATAGAAGGGGTGCCCCTTGAGCCATATAGTATAAAAGTATGTGTTGACTGTGCATGGGCGGATTTACTGATGTATTGGAGTGGGCTTGTATCCCCAACATTTGGATTTGTTATTATTTTAGCTCTGTTTGTTGGTTAAGTAATGGATTAATACTTCTTACTTTCCAATAAGCCCCTCCTCCCAAAGTTGACGACTTAAATCCACCCATACACACAATATTAAATCCACCCACAATATTTTTATTGTGATAAAATTTAGAGTATATTTAAATAGTGCACTACAATTATGACTTAGCCTTCCATTCTCAACGTTAAACTGAGAAGTAAATTTGAGTTTTACCCTCAGGGCAAATTATTTTTTTTATAATTTTAGGTTAGGCTAGAATAATAAGTAATGCAGAACAACTTTACAAACTATAACTAAACAATCAAAAGTAAAATAGGTTTATAGACATTTCAACCAATTTAGATTCCTGTAATAAAAAGTGGAATGAGACTAATAAAACCTTAACTTAAAAAAACAAAATTCCTAGGGTCAATCTAGTATCTTCAGCTGGTTAAACATTAAATCTCACCTTCATCATGTATTCCAACTGGCTTTTCACACAGCTTCTGATTTTCACTAAAACAAAATTGTAATAATTCAAATGAAAAAATTAATTTCCTAGACATAACAATTACCAAAGAAAAAAATACACACTCATTTGAAATCTACAGAAAACCCACTACAACCGTAACAATAATACCATCGAACTCCAACCACTCATGGCAACATAAATTAGCTGCATTTCATGCTATGACCCACAGACTAATCAATATCCCTATGACAACAAATAAATTTAATAAAAAAACGAACACAATCATACACTTGGCAATAAAAAACAGATACAAACAAAATATAATTGAAAAATGATAAAAAAGAAAATGAAGAAGAAAAACCAACGAGAAGTATCATCAGATGAACCAAAAGAAGAGTAAATAAATAAATAAATAAATTCTTTATTCACCAAAATGCATACATAAATACAATTTCATTGTTGATACAGAAAACCTCTTATGTTTTTTACATAACATATCACAAAAAACATATAATCATGCATAAAATACTATTTGAAAAATATATTAATAACATTAAAGGTGAATAAACGGGTTGCCCCAAGGCTAAGCCCGAACGGGGTCCCTACAATATAAAAATTTGTTGAAAAGGAAAGAAAAATGTGCCAAGCTGTATTAAATCATACATATAAAAAATCTCAACTTAATATGCTACAATAAAACTGCATAATGCAAACAAGGAAAGACTTAACATCAAATTTACTTACAACGAACAAGTATTGGTTGATAGCAAGTTTAACGGTATATATAAATAACAATATAAATTTGTAACAATACTGACAGGTAGACATAAACACAAAAACACATAAAGTTTTACTATACTTGAGGTTTCAGAAAATCTTCGACATTTTCAACGCTGTATATCCATTTCTTAAGATTGCTCATGTAGTTAGCTTCTCTATTATTGAAAGTGATGGATTCAAAAGTAATATTATATAATCTCGGTGCATTAAAAGTGTAAAATTGTTGAAAAAGCGTTAAGTTTGGTTTTGGAATAGCGATGTTGTGGTTAGCGCGTAACTGATAAGGTTTTGAAATATTGGTTCGATTTGAAATACTTCTAGTAAAGAAAATTCTTATTACCTTATAAACATATAAATTTCTAATTGGAAGGACTCCCAACTGTTTAAAAAGAGGTAGCGAATGATCAAGTCTAGATTTTCTCATTATTATTTTTATAATACACTTTTGCAATGTAATTAATGGTTTTATTGTACTTATATATGTTCCCCCCCAACAGGATAGTCCATATCCTAACCTCGACCCTACTAAGGCATGGTAAAGAGTAATTAAAAACTTCCTCGGACACAGGTCTCGCAAAAAATAAAACTTTCTAATCATATTATACATTTCTTTTTTTAATTTTTTCACTTGATTCTTCAAAGAAAGGTTTGAGTCAATTACAAGCCCTAGGTACTTAATACTATTTACTTTCTCGATTTCAATACACTTTGAACAGTTAGAACCATTGAAGCAATCAGAATTGTGGTATATTACTTTCCTATTGCACTCTATGTGTTTTTTTATACTAAAAATCATGTATTTAGTTTTGTCACTTAAGGTCAGAAAATGTTTGCAAAACCAAAATTCTAAGCATCGTAGGTATGCCTGGATACTATTGTGCAGGCTGTTTAAATCGACACACTTATAGCTTAAAGCTGTATCATCAGCAAAAGCAGTTACTCTACCATTAAATTTAGCTTCGCAAAGATCGTTAATATAAATAAGGAATAGAATTGGACCCAAAACTGACCCTTGTGGAACTCCATACTTTATTTTACCCTTTTCACTTTCTTGCCCTGAAACTTTTACCAATTGTGTTCTATTGTCTAAATAGCTTTTGAACCAGTAGTATGGTAACCCCCTAATCCCAGCAAGCCACATTTTATCCAAAAGTATTTTATGGTCTACAGCATCAAACGCCTTAGTAATATCAAGGAAAACGGCTGCACAAATAAAACCATTATTCACTCTACAATGTGTAAAGGGGAGGGGAATAGAGGATTATAGGGTATTTTTTATTTATTTAAGTCAATTTCAACCTTAAACCTCAGGGTGAGTTCTTTGCCGTAGCACAATCCACTTGTAGGCTATCAATGATCCCCTAACTTGTGAGTTCTTGGTGTAAGTGTGTAATTTGTGTGCTTAATTCGGTCACAGCATCATTTAAGATGCAACAGCGATCCGAAAGCGTAGTGTTATAAAGGACGCAGCATCAACTAAGATGCAACAGCGTAAGCCTTTATTTGTGAGTGTTATGTGAATAAAGGACGCAGCATCAATTAAGATGCAACAGCGTAAGCCTTTATCTGTAAGTGTAAATGTGTGTTTAATTCGGTCACAGCATCAGTTAAGATGCAACAGCGATCCGAAAGCGTAGTGTTGTAAAGGACGCAGCATCAACTAAGATGCAACAGCGTAAGCCTTTATTGTGTTTGTGAATGTAAAATGTAAAGTGCCACTAATTGTATGTTTTCGGACGCAGCATCAATTAAGATGCAACAGCGTAAGCCGAAGTGTAGTGTTAAGATTGCCGCGCCAACGGACAGTCGGGGCTAAACAATCTTCGAATGTTAGTGTAATAACGATAGCCTTATACTCACCAACTCGATCAACCTTTTGGAAACTTGAATATTAAATCATTAAATGAGGAGAAGTAGGAATATTTTAATAACATTGACTTTTATTCTTTCGTAGAGATTATACAAATGGATTTACAATAAATTATTAAATAAATATTATTACTTGGTGGCTAAATGCCCTGTTACTGACAAATCATAATTAATTGGGGATACGGGGGACTCTGCCTCTACCGTTCCAAAATAACAGAATCGGGGACCTACTGTCTACCCGTTACTGCTGGAGATGCAACAGCGAGCACAGAGTGCTCACAGCATCAGTCAGCTATTGAGACGAATCTGAGATCTGAGGCGGCTGGCACTCGCCTATTTATAGAACCGATCAGCTGGGAAAGAATCACGTGACCACCCGTCAGCCGAAGCAACATTCTACTTCTACAGGATTGACACTATTTCACAACATAAATGGAAACGTAAACATTCCTTTTAGCTACCTTTACAATCATTGCTATTAAATCATTAAATATGGATTATTCTAACTTAAAACTAATAAAAATATTAATTGTTTTACAATACAGACAAGGTATTTACAAATAAATAATGAAAGTACACTCTGTGTTCTTATTTACAACAACGATATCGGATAACCTAACCTATTCGGTAAGTGAACAACAAACATTTCTTCAACTATTTCACACTTTCAACAAATTAAATGAAGATAAAACTGATTATTTCTATTAAATGATATGAAGTCTTAACTTAGGCCTACATAATAAACAATCTCTAGCTCAAAATATCATTATCTACTGTTAAAATCTAGGTTACCTAGACTAGGCCTAGAACTGAAACATTGCATTGTCCCCTTAATTTGTATAATAAAATTAAATGAACATGTACAATTTTTTATACAAATTACCTGGTTTTTTTATTTACCCTTTCCTATCTCATCACTTATGAGTTCAAGAGTGTCTACAACATCTGAAACAAGTAAGTGAACAACAAATTCAAATTTATAATTAATTAATAACTAAGTGTCCTTATCACTTCACAAATGTTCTTCTTCCGCTAGAACTTCCGCTTTCTTCTTTCTCTTCTTCCAGTTCCTCTCTGAGGCAAGTTTTACTTCTTCCTCCAAAGCAGTGTCCTGCAGTTCGCTGGGTTCCATCTTCCTCTCTTCATTTTTCTGACTTGTCCCTTCTTTATCGACAAACTCATATTTCAGTTGATCAGCATGTTTAGCAGATAATTCAGTTGTTTTATTAACTGAAACTTCTTTTTCAATTCCCTTATTTTCAATTGACTCAAACTTCTCCTGTGCTTCACTATCCATCCTTTCTGTATTATTTAACTCTTGATCATTTTTATGCATGTCACTATTTAAATCATAATCTTTACTTGTTGTGATAAGTATAGTTGTGTATAAAACACCACATTTTTCATCTTGCTTCGAACTGTCTTGAAAGTAAATAACATATTTTCCTAATTTTATACAGTTTTTACTGTAATCAATGATCATTTTCAGTTCCTGCATAGTGTCATTTCCAATGACTATCTCCTTAATCAAGTTTGGTACAATCAAACACTTCATCTGAACATTTACATTATTTATACTTGCATTTACTAAAATAATACTCTTAATTCGTTGAGACTTCTGATTTATAGCAGTATTAATTGTGGTATTGGTTAACGGAAACTCTTCATATTTTCCTAAATTATGTTTGTTTTTTAAAAACCATTCCTTCTGCATGCAAGTTACTGAACTCCCAGTGTCTATGATACATTTTGTACTGATTCTCTCAAAATTTATATCGACCTCTGGTACATAATAAGTATTCTTATTTTCATTTACTTCAATAGTTTCGTCCATTAAAAATTGTTTGTCACATAAAATATTGTTTATAGGCCTATCATTTTCTATTTCATCTTGCACTGGAAATTTATTGACCGTTTCATCGTGTAATTCAAAATTTTCCATTAGGCCTACTTTATTTCCAGTGCTATTTAGTTTAAAGGCTCTTGGTCGGGTCTCTCATCCTCAAACTCATTTTGTTGCCACTGTGATGGCTCCTCGTAGTTTGTATTTTCATTGTTTCCATCAAACCTTCGTCTCCTGTCATACTCCTGACCGTAGTTACCTCTTCTGTCATAATTATCCTTTCTTTCTTCATTCCGTCTCTCAAATCTATCCCTTCGGTTGTTGTAGTTTTCTCTCCCCTCATTCCTTGACTGATATCTCCTGTTGTCATTTGACTTGTTATTCCCATAGTTTCTAGACTCCTCATACCTTCTGTTATTGTTTTCTTTTCTGTTATAGTTATCTCTTCCCTCGACTGGTCGTCTGTCACCTGATTTTAAATGGGATTCATTTCGACTCAAATTTTTCTCCAGGTTATACCTGAGAGACTCATTCGCTTCCTCAGTATCATCGGTGCTTAATAGTTTTTCCATTTGTTGTATCGTTACAATATTTTGTACTTTGCATGCCTGTTGTATGGTATGATCAAAATGTCGAGCAAGGCGACGAACTATCTCCTTTTCAGTTAATTCTGGGGTCATATTTTGCATCAGAACGACTCTTTCGATAAAGTAATCTGCTTTTGTTAGTCCCCTATGCGGTATAAATTTTTCTAAATCCAATTTTCTTTTTAATCCGTCTTGGATTTCTTCACTCCAGTATTTATCTAGGAAAATCTTTTCAAAATCCTCGAAATCTTTCACTGATGCTTTGATCATGTCCCACCATTTTGCTGAGGAACCCTCTAAGCAGATGTCCAAAATCTCCTCTAACTTTAATTTTTCTTCATTGCGGAGAGTCCGCCGTTCATTTTCCCTGTTGAAGTAATTTTTCAGTTTCGCGAGAAATTCATTTGGGTTTCTTGATTTTCCATTAAATTTAGGCAGTTCTTTGATTTGGTTATTGGGGCATGTGACGTGTACGTCAACTGGTAAGCCAACTGTTTTATTGTTTGTTTTACTGCTTTGGAGCTGTTCCCGTATGCCTTCATTGATCTTCTCTTGGATCGTGTTATTTATCTCATCCCTTAACTCTCCTATTTGATTGTTGAATTTTGTTTCAATTTGTTTTATATCTATTGTGATTTCTTTACGCATTTCTTTTATCTCTGTCCTTACTTCAGTCATCTCTGTCCTTATTGTTTCGAAATTATCTGTCATTGTTTCAAAATTTCCTGTTATTCTTTCAAATTTTCCTGTCATTTCATTCCGCAGTTGATTGATCTCTCGATGAAGGTTCTTACTGAACTCTTCAAAATTCTGAAGCAATGTCATAAGCATTGTTTGTGTATCCGTTGGTTGTGATTTCGTTGGGCTAGGAGATCGACTGCGGTTCAAACCGTCACCAGATGCTAAATTTTGGTTATCTCCTGTATCATTATTTAGGCTAGGATTTATTTCTGAAGTTTCGTTATTTTCATCCATATTTTGGTCGTTTGAGTGCCTAATCATTCTTAATTCTGCTTCTTGGGCTTTGATAGTTAGTTTAATATGTTTACGTAAACTATATTTGCTCATTAAATAGGCCTACTCTGTGAAATGTGCAACGCGTTGGGCGCCAAATTACAATGTGTAAAGGGGAGGGGAATAGAGGATTATAGGGTATTTTTTATTTATTTAAGTCAATTTCAACCTTAAACCTCAGGGTGAGTTCTTTGCCGTAGCACAATCCACTTGTAGGCTATCAATGATCCCCTAACTTGTGAGTTCTTGGTGTAAGTGTGTAATTTGTGTGCTTAATTCGGTCACAGCATCATTTAAGATGCAACAGCGATCCGAAAGCGTAGTGTTATAAAGGACGCAGCATCAACTAAGATGCAACAGCGTAAGCCTTTATTTGTGAGTGTTATGTGAATAAAGGACGCAGCATCAATTAAGATGCAACAGCGTAAGCCTTTATCTGTAAGTGTAAATGTGTGTTTAATTCGGTCACAGCATCAGTTAAGATGCAACAGCGATCCGAAAGCGTAGTGTTGTAAAGGACGCAGCATCAACTAAGATGCAACAGCGTAAGCCTTTATTGTGTTTGTGAATGTAAAATGTAAAGTGCCACTAATTGTATGTTTTCGGACGCAGCATCAATTAAGATGCAACAGCGTAAGCCGAAGTGTAGTGTTAAGATTGCCGCGCCAACGGACAGTCGGGGCTAAACAATCTTCGAATGTTAGTGTAATAACGATAGCCTTATACTCACCAACTCGATCAACCTTTTGGAAACTTGAATATTAAATCATTAAATGAGGAGAAGTAGGAATATTTTAATAACATTGACTTTTATTCTTTCGTAGAGATTATACAAATGGATTTACAATAAATTATTAAATAAATATTATTACTTGGTGGCTAAATGCCCTGTCACTGACAAATCATAATTAATTGGGGATACGGGGGACTCTGCCTCTACCGTTCCAAAATAACAGAATCGGGGACCTACTGTCTACCCGTTACTGCTGGAGATGCAACAGCGAGCACAGAGTGCTCACAGCATCAGTCAGCTATTGAGACGAATCTGAGATCTGAGGCGGCTGGCACTCGCCTATTTATAGAACCGATCAGCTGGGAAAGAATCACGTGACCACCCGTCAGCCGAAGCAACATTCTACTTCTACAGGATTGACACTATTTCACAACATAAATGGAAACGTAAACATTCCTTTTAGCTACCTTTACAATCATTGCTATTAAATCATTAAATATGGATTATTCTAACTTAAAACTAATAAAAATATTAATTGTTTTACAATACAGACAAGGTATTTACAAATAAATAATGAAAGTACACTCTGTGTTCTTATTTACAACAACGATATCGGATAACCTAACCTATTCGGTAAGTGAACAACAAACATTTCTTCAACTATTTCACACTTTCAACAAATTAAATGAAGATAAAACTGATTATTTCTATTAAATGATATGAAGTCTTAACTTAGGCCTACATAATAAACAATCTCTAGCTCAAAATATCATTATCTACTGTTAAAATCTAGGTTACCTAGACTAGGCCTAGAACTGAAACATTGCAACTCCTTCGTATACACTTTCAAGGAAATTTAGAAGAGCTATTTCAGTTGAAAGATTTTCCATAAAGCCATATTGATTTTCACTGAAAAAAATTATTAACTTTTAGGAAGTGAACTAATCTTTTTTTAACAATTTTCTCAAGGATTTTTGAAAAGATAGATATAAGTGATATAGGTCTATAATTGGATAGACAATTTGGGTCGCCCTTTTTAAACAAAGGAATAACTACAGCGGTCTTAAGACATGTTGGGAATTCCCCTTTCTGAAGGCTAAAGTTAACAAGAAAGGTCAAGACCTCAATAACATTATCCAAGACCGATTTAAGTACAAACGATGTAATATTATCAAACCCTGGAGATTTATTATTTTTGAGACAATTTACTATACTCCTGATTTCGTCTGAAGCGGTAGGCGTCAAGAAAAAGGACCTGCCAATATATTTGCTTTTAAATGTTGTGCCAAAATCATTATAGTTAAGGTTTGTTTTCTTGATGTTAGTTCTAAGATCTTCTGCAACATTAAGAAAAAAATGATTAAAAGCAGTAGCGATTTCATCTCGATTATTTAAAATTTGACCTTCTTTATTTATTTTGGAGATTTTCTTGTTTTTGGTTGGTTCCTTAATCAGTCCATTTACTAGGTTCCATTGCGCTTTTGCGTTACCAGATACCGACTCGAATTTTGCTGAAAAATAATTTTCTTTTTGTTTTCTTATATCACTTTTTAATTTATTCCTATAACAGTTGTAATAATTTCGCAATCTGTTATTCTGAGGCTGTGACTTTAAAATAGAGTACATCCTATTTCTATGTTTGATTTTAGAAGAAAGATAGTCATTCATCCATGGAGCAAGTTTCTTAAATTTTGAGGTGATATTGTACTCGTATTTACAGCAGTTTATTGCAGATTTCATAATGTCTAAAAACATTTCAAAAGCCCCCGAGACTGATTTGTTGTTGTAAACTACGGACCAATCTTGATTCTGTAACAAGTTATTCAAACATTTCATATCAATTTTGATTTTAACATCAGATTTCTCATCAGACTGTACGCAGTCAAGCTCGAATACACAGAAAACCAAAGAATGATCAGTTATATTTAGGTGCATTACATAACAATCGCTATTAAAAAAGGTGTCTTTACTTAAATTAGAGCGAATAAATACATGATCTAAACATGTTTCACTGCCATTCACTATTCTTGTAGGTTCATTAACTAAGGATTTAAAGCCAAAACTTGTCAAGAGAGTGAGATATCTATGAGAGTTAAGAGTGTCGGTTAAAATATCACAGTTTATATCACCTAACAAAATAATACTCTTACTGTTAAAGCTAGGCAAGAATCGTCCCAAATCCTCAATAAAATCTAAGAAAGAAATATGGTGCAATCTGTAAATAGCAATGAAAGTGATCGAAGACCCTGAAAATTTAACATTAACAGCAAGACAGTCGGCAGATCTCACATCAGCCACTGCAGGTGAAATATCAATTGAACATTGATGACAATCTCTTACATACATTACAACTCCTCCTGCCCGGTAACTGTTGTTGCAATTTGAGAATTGGTTATACCCATCAATCTTATAATGAATTATTTTATCCGATTCATATGAATAGTTCATATGAATAGAAGAGTTCATATGAATTCCATATAATACAATAATAAATAAAGCAGCAAGGAGCACATTCTATAAATCAAACTTTAAAACAAGCTTCAGAATAAAAAACAACGCATATAGAATGATAAACAATAGAATACAAAATAGAACTCAAAACAAAACAAATGATATTAACAAAGCTGGAGTCTACCAAATTAATTGCAGCGACTGCGAAAAATATTATATTGGACAAACAAGTAGAAGTTTTTCGACCAGATTCGAGGAACACATACAAGCCCTAAAGTCAGGTAACAAAACAACGATGAAGACCAATTACGCAGAGCATATAATAGAAACAAGACACAGCTACAAAAATATTGGAGAAAACCTTAATATATTAGAATATGAAAAAAAACCATTTGTAAAATAAGATTTTGATATATATATTAATCACAAAAAGAACCCTAATAATTTGTTGAACACAATACACATTAATCAAGAAAATCAAATCTTAGATCAGATTTATAATTTGGAAAAGAAAAGACAAAAATAAATATTTAGAAATACACATTAAGAAAGATATATGAATATCCCCCAAGACCTGCATCTATGTGTCAAAACACATGATTTTTAAATATTTATTTAGGTTATTATAAGATTGAATTTCAAAGTGAGGTTATTATGACATGACTATGATCTTATGATTTGAAACTAGTCGTCAAATAAATGTTTTTCAACTAAAAAAAGGGTAGGCCTACTCTGTTAACAAATTATGTATCATAACATAATAGTACAGTAGACTCTCGCTCATCCGGGCTAATGAGGTGGACGTACAGTCTGGATTAAGAAAAATCCAGACTATCGAGAGTCGAGCAAATATTCGTGAATTTTGCCAATACGGCGAGCGGTTTCGTCAAAACACGCGCTAATACAAACGGGAGCATCTAAAACAAGTTAAAACTCATCGTAATAAATTACAGTCGGCTACTGTACTGTATATTACAATAGCACTACTGTACTGTATTGATAATAATGTAGCTTATTGCAGGAACTGTAAAAAATAAAGAGATTTACCATACTGTAAATATAAATTATTTTCATCATACCATCGCGTTAAACTAGTGTTTCAAATACTCTCAGCTGTGATAGAAACTAACCATTACCAGGTGGGTTGTGTAAACTGTAATGTTAAAGCTGAAAAAATTACTAGTAATGTTAAAGGCGGCTGCACACATGCGTTATTCGGCATGCGGCGATCACGAGTAGTGTGGAGGGGTGTTTATGTATTTGGCATGTAGCAAACATTAGTGCTTGTACATTTTCGGTCCTGTAGCGAGACAAATAGTTCGCCGAACGTCGAACATTCGGTGCATGCCGAATAACGCATGTGTGGAGCCGCCTTAAGGAGTGTTTACAAACATACAAATATAAACATGGTTGATTCAAATATGCCTGAATCTATATTAAAAAGAGCAAATGAATTATCATATGTTTAGTTAGTAAACAACAGAAATGTAATCACTGATAACACTAACATAACTTCCAAATTTTTAACATACTAACAAGTTTTAAAATATTCAATAAAAGGTGGTATGATTAAAAGTACCGTTCGTAACTTGGTATATAGTCCAGGCAACGAATGCTAAAAAAAAAGGGTATAGAGTAATTTTTTGAACACAATTTTTGACTTTGCAGCTTTCTTTGGACTAGTTAGGAGGTGAACATATCAAAAGTCCCCGTCCGTAGCCCTTGAGCGGGGGGAGGGAGGGGGTCTGATGGTACCATTTTTTGGGTTTTCCTAAATATCTTGAAAACTATCAGCTTTTAGTATTACCTGTTACATTTGAAAATTAAAGAAAAATAAATTTCTTGTAAGAAAGGTATATAATGTCTACTTTGGTCCAACCATTTACAAGATAAGCACTAATTTTATTAACCTGACAGAATGACTTTGATTTGAAAACGCGATGACTGACTCACGATCTTTTAGACCAGGATATATATAAAAGTTAGTACAGTGGAACCTGGATAATTCGAACCTCAAGGGACCAGCTAAAAACTTCGAACTATCCATAAATTTGAATTAAAGAAGTTCTAAAGAATGAGGCCAAAACATTAAAACTTCACATTGTGAATTTAACCTCTTTATGAAATTGACACTCTAAAAGAATAAATTCATCAACAAATGCTAATTACAAGGGTTCAAAATCAGTAATCATAAAACAGAAATAACTATCCTAAAGTATAAACTACGTACGACGCGACGTACGATAATACAAAGAAACATTTCTGCTGGAAAAAATAGAGTACGTTCTGCTACTTCTGAACTTGATACAGGCTACCAACTTAAATTCGTGTAACATTGACAATTGCACGCTCATTGACTTTCCGCCAAAGTGAGTGTTTTATAGGTCCGAGATTTTGTCGACAGGTCACTTCACTTATTTAATGTTACGTAAAAACTTTTGAACACTTAAACAAGACACTGCACAAATAAAAAAAAATCACTTTGTTTGAAGGACGATCGAAAACAAAGTGGAATTCGGAAGTTAGTTTGGCTGGTGGGGGGAGGGAAGGGGGTCGCAGTGTTGAGTAGCCTTTGTGTTGACATAGAAAACTGTGCATCAGGTCTGGCGCATGGCTCGTCTGCCGGGAGCCGTTCTACACAGAATCAAGCGCGAAAAGATTAGTGGCGCTGTCACAGCGAGCGTAACCCTTTTCCGAACCCAGTCAGCGTTCTGTACTGTTTAGTTAACATTATTGGTGTCGAGTTACAAGCGATGTTGGGGCTGGGTGGGAAGCCTGGGAGGTGGAAGGGATGAGTCATTTTACCATACCCTGACACGCCATTGGTCTGGCGTTAATTTTTTAATGAACGTCGTAGTAAAACGTGTTTTCCAATGAATTTTAAACTATTTCCAGTCGTGGAATGAAATTGATGTACCTTAATTTGGAACTTAAAAATTCGAATTATCCAAAAAAAAATTTGAATTATCCACGATTTTTTTAGCATTGTTTAGATACAAAATGCCAGGGACCTAGAAAAATATTCGAATTAAAGAAGATTTCGAATTATACAAGTTCGAATTATCCAGGTTTCACTGTACATTGAAAAATGTTGAGTTTATTTGCACAAAAACTCCACTGAAGTCTTTTCTTTTACATTAGTTTTGTGACTACTTTATATAGAATATTTGTTCATACAAATTATTTAGGGCGGGGTAAAAATCAGACAAAATTAAAACTTTTTTTCATGATACATTTTACATTAGATACAATAGATACATTACTTTGAAATGGCGACCTACCCAGGTAGGTATTTTAAGCCAAGTATGAGGAAAATGATTGAATTTTTAATCCAAAAAAAAACCTCTATGATATTAAATTATTGGTATTTTAAGATTTTGTATGTTATTTTACTTGATCTAATGACATACATCTATAAAAAAATAAAAACCTCGTCTTTTTTTACCCTCCAAATGGGGTAGAATAAAGACAGTGGAGGGTAAATAAAAGACAGGCCTGTAACTAATAGAATATTGCATGTACAGGATAGGGAGGGTAAAAAAAAGATAGCCTGGGTAATTAACAATACAACACTTTTTGTTTTACAACTCTATCTCTACTAGAACAATTGTTATAGATATTTTAAATTTTACGTTTTTTACAAAAAAAACTAACAAATATCAAGCATGAAAAAATATGAAAGAGTAAACTATTCAAGGTCTTCTTTTATATAAAACTTTTTTGGAGTTCAGAAAATAGAATAGTTTTTATTTTACAAACTTAAAACATATCGCTCATTGCTTTTCTCATACTTTTTGTTAAAAAACGTATTTTTGAACCCACTTTACAGATAGTAAAATACCCCATTGCAGCAAACCTGCATACTCAGCGAATTTCCAGTGCAAAACAACATATTTCAATCCAACATAGCGAGATTTGACATGTTTTTGTAAGCTCCATAAGAATAACATGGGGAATGAGTATGCAGGTTTGCTGCTACGGGTATATTAAAACTGGGTAGTTTTAATTCAATATTTAGTAGGTCTGAACTAGGAGAAGCCATTTACCAAGTTTTATCATGATATGTTGAGAAATAAGCGAGATATAGAATTTTACTTATTTCCCATAAGGTTAACATTGGGACAACATACTGTGTTTACCACTTTCAATATCTCGGTAACTAATGGACATAGAGTAGTGATTCAAAATACTAAATTGTTTGTTTTTTTGAGCTGAATTCAATGGTTCCAACAAAAATTTGATTATTTTTATTTTTCTATGTAAAAAACTCAAAAAACCCATTTTTGGGGGGGTTTACCCCCCTTTACCCCCCCTTCCGGTAGTCCGATTGGGCTGGATTACGAACTCGTCCGAATAATTACTACTTTACACATCCATGCCAAATTTCATTAAGATTGGACCATTTTTACGCGAGTTATCGTGCTTAAAGACACATATATATATATATATATGTATATGTAAGAGAAAATAAATAGAACTGAGCACCCTTTTTTTGACTATTTTTAATAGCTACATGTTTCGGCCCTATCTGGGCCATTTTCAAGCTATATCTAACCTAACAAAAACAAAATATTTTTATTATAGTGATAAATAAATAATTCTTTATATCATCTGTTTTTTTGTTTTTTTTGTAGAGGTATTTTGGGATGTTTCATCTCTTTATGGTCATTGCTTTCTCATATATGGGGTTTCTTGCTGGTATGTGGTTATTCATAATTTTATTTTGTTCTTGCCTATGGCCCATATATATCAGGTATTCTTCTTTAGAATCCATCTCATTCCCCTTGGTCATTACTTCTAGAATTTTCATATTTTCATTGATATTTTTATAATTATGGCCTGTATTTAACAAATGTTCAGCAAAGTTGCTCTTCATAGATGTTTTGTTATTACTTTTCAAGGCCTGAATGTGTTCTTTAAAACGTGATCTGAATGTACGCCCTGTTTGGCCAATATAAAACATTTCACAGTCTGAGCATTTAATTTTATATATTCCAGATTTTTCATATTTATCTTTGGTTTCTTTTGGAGTGATCATTTTATTTATTAAATTAAAGGCGTTGTTGCTCGTCTTGTAACCAACTTGGTATTTTGTCTTTGTAAATGTTTTTCTTATCGCCTTGTTCAATGTTGTGTTGAATGGTAAACCTATGTATTTTTCTTCATTAATTTCTTCATTTCTATTTTGTTTCCTTTCTTTTTGTTTCTTGATATTTTTTGTCATTTTATCTATGAGTTCATGGCTGTATCCGTTTTTTGTCGCAAGATATTTAATTGTTTTTAATTCCTTTTCATAATTATCTTTAGTTAAAGGTAAATTTAACATTCTGTTTATCATTGCTCGAAATCCAGCTGTTTTGAATTTCATAGGATGATTTGAGTTGTGTGGTATAAGCAGGCCTGATTGTGTGGATTTCCTATAAACTTGAAATTCATGTTTGTTCTTTTGTTTTTTGATAGTGAGATCAAGATAATTGATTTGATTGATATTACTTTCTTTGGTAAACTTGATTTTGCTTGATAGTGAGTTTAGATAATTTAGAAGTTCTTCGCTTTCTTCAATACTTCCTTCGAAAAGACAAAGAATGTCATCCACATATCGGAACCAGTATATGAGTTTTGAAAAATATGGATTTCTATTATTCATTATGTGTTCAACTTCTAAATTATGTACAAAAATATCCGCTAGCAGGCCAGACATCGGTGAACCCATTGCTAGGCCGTCATTCTGTTGATAGTAATTGGAATCATAAATGAAATAGTTTTGTTTTAAACATGTTTCCGTTAGTTTTATGGTATCTTTTATTTCTTGTTTTGTCATTATTTTACTTTTTTCAAGGTCTCCTTTTAAAATCTCTATTGTTTTTATTGGAGGTATGTTAGTGTACATGTCTTTAATATCAAAAGATATGAACATTGAATTTTTCGGTATATCTATATCTTTTATTTTGTTGACAAGGTCTACACCATTTTTTACACTATAGTTCGTTTCCCATTTTAAGTTGTTCTTTATTGTTCTATTTAGGTATTTGCAAAGTTTATAGGTTGGTGCTGATCTGAAATTCACTATTGGTCTTATAGGTATATCAGCTTTATGGGTTTTAGGCAGACCTTTCAAAGGTGGGGCTTTAGGGTTTATCATTTTCAGTTGACTCTTCTCTTGGTTTGACAATGATTTACAATGTGAGATTAAATTGTTGGTTGTTTTTGAAAATTCTAGAGTCGGGTCTTTGTTGAGTTTTATAAAGTTATTGTTGTTTAAAAACTTTTGAATCTTTTCATTGTAATCAGATCTTTTTATGATTACGGTTGTATTTCCTTTATCTGCCTTTATTAATAATGAATCATTAACTTTCAGTTTTGTAGAAATTGAACGGATCGATTTCATGTCTCGCTCTGAATTTCTTCTGGTAGAATTTTTTCTCAGTGGTATATTAATTTTATTCAGTTCGTGAATGAAGTTGAATTTTATAGCTTCTTGATCTCTTTTGTCTGTCCCTTTGATTCCCGCATCAACTTTAATTAAATCATTTTCAATGTTTTTTGTCTTGTGGTCAAGGTTAATGTTGTACTTCAATGATTTTTTCAATAGATTTGTTTCTTCTGCTGAAAAATCTATAGATGTTAAATTTTTTATTTTTGGGTAAAATTCAGGTATATACTCATCATCATTCATGGTACAGGATTTTTGTTCTTGCATTAGACAGTTTAATTTCTTTATATGAGTTTGTTTCTTCTTAAATATTATAGGTTCCATCCATTTTTCAATATGAATTATGATTTCTTCAATAGATTCTTGATGGTAATGAGACGTTATAGTTTTGAATGTTTCTTCTTTCTTTTTTTCAATGTTGCCTAATTTGGTGTAAAGGCTGTTCAACTCTTCTTTCACCCAAATCCTTTTTGCAGTTTTTAGCGTTATCAAAGCAGCTCTTGATTTGTTTTTTGAGGAAATTTGAACATAATTCGGAGTAATATCTTTTGCTAAACATGTTTTATTGAATCTTATATCTTCTTGTATTGTTTTGGTTTTCAATGTTAGGTCCTTTAATTTGTGAACTAATTTCAGGTTGTTAGCCATTTGTAATTTATAAGCATAAAGTTCACTGTGGAGGGCTGCTAAAGTTATTAATGTAAGAGAAAATAAATAGAACTGAGCACCCTTTTTTTGACTATTTTTAATAGCTACATGTTTCGGCCCTATCTGGGCCATTTTCAAGCTATATCTAACCTAACAAAAACAAAATATTTTTATTATAGTGATAAATAAATAATTCTTTATATCATCTGTTTTTTTTTTTTTTTTGTAGAGGTATTTTGGGATGTTTCATCTCTTTATGGTCATTGCTTTCTCATATATCGTCGCATAAAAAACATAACGACGTATCTTGATTTTTTCCATTTTTCAGGAGAGAAGTTTTAAGGGTTTCATGTTTAAACATTTTATCATTGCATGAAAAGTATAACTCCCAAGATCATGAAATTTTGAGTTTATGTAGCCAAAGAGTTTGTTGTCAACATGTTATGGTTTAAATAAGGTTAATTCTTTCGGTTCCCCCCTTTACCCTTCCTTAAAGTAGATACGTTACTATGTCTTGGTATCCATACATTCAAAATGAAGATACGCCATATTACGGTTTACGATTTTGGTTTTAATTTTTGTTGTAGAAATTTATATCTTTAAAAAAATTGTCAATTTAGGGTATATTCTAGGTCATAATAAATTGACACATGTTTCCTCATACGTTTAAAGTTTAATAAAAATCTAAATCAGCAAAACTTCATGAATAATTGAAACAGTTTAATTAAAAATCCTTCTGTTAAATAAATATATTGCTTTCCTTAACAATTATTAATTATTACAACAGTATACGAGAATATAAGGTATATGTTTTAATGTAGATGTAAAGTAAATTTTGACATTATTAATACCAAAAGAAATATATTCTAACTTAACTTTGTTGTTTTTTGAATTTCAATAGAAATGGAACTTCTACAACTATTTAACTTTTGTATAAACAAACATGTAGTAAGCTCAGTAATAAAAGATTAAAACAAAGACAAATTGAATTAAAATCACTCTGAGAATAGATAAAGTATAAAACTTAACAGCTATAAAACATATTTCCTAAATATAATGTTTATTTGAGAATACAACTCGTGTTAAAAAAATACTAAACTAAAAGGTGTCTTTTTCAGATCATCATGACCAGTCTTGAGTTAAAAATTTATGCATGGTAAATTCAAAACTACCACCTAACTTACCTAACTTTTAATAAAATGTAAGTCTAAACAATTAAAATATAAAATAATATAACCAAGTAAAACTGTTAAAGATCCTCTACACAGCCTTAATTAAAAACAGATACTACTCGTGAGATCGTTCTAAATCACAGTCCAAGATCACTTTCAAATGCACCTTTTAAGCATGATGAGGCAAGCTTTTGTAAAGCAAAACTATGATCACCAGTCCTGTAAACAACACACAGACTGCATTGATCTTTTTTTAAGTGATAGAAGCAAAGATTCATTTTATTAAATACATCACTGTATGTTGGTCTGCTGCACGATATGCCTTGGGGACTGTATTCTTCAAGAAACATAGAATGCATTTTATTTATGCTTAAATCTGGGTGTAAATATTCTTTTGTAGATGTTGCTCTGCAATAATGGGACTCCATCCTTGAAAATCTATTAATGTGAGCAGTGATAACTTCCCGAACTTTTAAATCATTTTTTTAACTTTTCGGAACGACCACCTCTTCTTTCTTCCTCTAAAACTCCAGTTTCTTTCTTTTTTTCAATAGCAGCCCGCACATTTCTTTCCGTAATTGACAACGTATTTAAGAACAGCTTTTTACAGACAGGTATTTCACAATTTTCTTTAAGTAAATAGTAATTTAGTGTGTATTTTCTTCGGAATTTTTCATTTGAACTTGTCTTCTTTTTTGTTTCTGTTTTTTTTTGTCATACCTAGCTATGTATTCTCTCTTGATTTGAATATTCTGTGTAGAGTAATAATCTTCTAGAATCTGTTGTCTTCCATCATCAGTAATCTCCAAGCACTCTTTAGCAAACTTTCTACAAACTTCACCATTGCATCTTTCTTGTATAGTTGATTTCTTGCAGGGACAATTTTTTTGGTCGCATAACTTGTGTATTGTTCTCCTTTATTTCTTCGTTCTTTAGCCTCTTTCTTTTTGTTGATTTTTCTTTTTTTTTACGTTTTTGGGGTTGAGCGTGTCATTTTCTCTTTGGTTTCCTTCCACTTCATAATCTTCAGGGGGAAAAATGCTGTTTAGTGAACATCCAGAATTATTTTGTTGCAGTTTTCTTTTATTTGATACAGTTTCTTTGGGCAGAACCGTGTTTAATTCTTTGTTTATTTCGTGGTCGTTAGCACAAAGGCTGTCAATTAAATGGTCGTGACATAAATATCTTAAGCAAAGGGGACAGCCAGCAAAGACTTCGCCCTTGCATGCACCAACTTCACAAGTATTTTTTTCTTCTCTGATATTTATGCCTTTATTATGGTCCTCACCGATTTCCGCATTCGTCATGACCATCTTTTGTAATGTAGGCAATGATGTAACTAAATAGCGAATGTCTTTTTTGTGGCCATAGGAGCATTTATATTTGACAAGAACATCACAAATTGAGACACTGCACTCTTCACAAAGATAAAATAAAGGGTTTTTGCAAGTTCCAACCTCACAAGAAGGAAAATAATCTTAACATACGTCGTTATGTCCTAAGAAAAAAGAACGAAATAAAATATTTTGTCAGGACATAGTGACGTAACTTAAAATACGTCGTTATGACTTATTTCAAAGACTTCAAAATCGCAGTTACGCCGGTACCCCAAAACTCAATATCTTCGTAGTGGATGAAGATACAGATACGCCGATAAGTTTCGTGGATAGATCTCGTCGAGTGTATTGTGAGGGCATTAATAACTCAAAATGGCCAATTTTGAAGATACGTCGTTATGTCTTTTATACGACGATATGGGGTTTCTTGCTGGTATGTGGTTATTCATAATTTTATTTTGTTCTTGCCTATGGCCCATATATATCAGGTATTCTTCTTTAGAATCCATCTCATTCCCCTTGGTCATTACTTCTAGAATTTTCATATTTTCATTGATATTTTTATAATTATGGCCTGTATTTAACAAATGTTCAGCAAAGTTGCTCTTCATAGATGTTTTGTTATTACTTTTCAAGGCCTGAATGTGTTCTTTAAAACGTGATCTGAATGTACGCCCTGTTTGGCCAATATAAAACATTTCACAGTCTGAGCATTTAATTTTATATATTCCAGATTTTTCATATTTATCTTTGGTTTCTTTTGGAGTGATCATTTTATTTATTAAATTAAAGGCGTTGTTGCTCGTCTTGTAACCAACTTGGTATTTTGTCTTTGTAAATGTTTTTCTTATCGCCTTGTTCAATGTTGTGTTGAATGGTAAACCTATGTATTTTTCTTCATTAATTTCTTCATTTCTATTTTGTTTCCTTTCTTGATATTTTTTGTCATTTTATCTATGAGTTCATGGCTGTATCCGTTTTTTGTCGCAAGATATTTAATTGTTTTTAATTCCTTTTCATAATTATCTTTAGTTAAAGGTAAATTTAACATTCTGTTTATCATTGCTCGAAATCCAGCTGTTTTGAATTTCATAGGATGATTTGAGTTGTGTGGTATAAGCAGGTCTGATTGTGTGGATTTCCTATAAACTTGAAATTCATGTTTGTTCTTTTGTTTTTTGATAGTGAGATCAAGATAATTGATTTGATTGATATTACTTTCTTTGGTAAACTTGATTTTGCTTGATAGTGTGTTTAGATAATTTAGAAGTTCTTCGCTTTCTTCAATACTTCCTTCGAAAAGACAAATAACTTTATAAAACTCAACAAAGACCCGACTCTAGAATTTTCAAAAACAACCAACAATTTAATCTCACATTGTAAATCATTGTCAAACCAAGAGAAGAGTCAACTGAAAATGATAAACCCTAAAGCCCCACCTTTGAAAGGTCTGCCTAAAACCCATAAAGCTGATATACCTATAAGACCAATAGTGAATTTCAGATCAGCACCAACCTATAAACTTTGCAAATACCTAAATAGAACAATAAAGAACAACTTAAAATGGGAAACGAACTATAGTGTAAAAAATGGTGTAGACCTTGTCAACAAAATAAAAGATATAGATATACCGAAAAATTCAATGTTCATATCTTTTGATATTAAAGACATGTACACTAACATACCTCCAATAAAAACAATAGAGATTTTAAAAGGAGACCTTGAAAAAAGTAAAATAATGACAAAACAAGAAATAAAAGATACCATAAAACTAACGGAAACATGTTTAAAACAAAACTATTTCATTTATGATTCCAATTACTATCAACAGAATTACGGCCTAGCAATGGGTTCACCGATGTCTGGCCTGCTAGCGGATATTTTTGTACATAATTTAGAAGTTGAACACATAATGAATAATAGAAATCCATATTTTTCAAAACTCATATACTGGTTCCGATATGTGGATGACATTCTTTGTCTTTTCGAAGGAAGTATTGAAGAAAGCGAAGAACTTCTAAATTATCTAAACACACTATCAAGCAAAATCAAGTTTACCAAAGAAAGTAATATCAATCAAATCAATTATCTTGATCTCACTATCAAAAAACAAAAGAACAAACATGAATTTCAAGTTTATAGGAAATCCACACAATCAGGCCTGCTTATACCACACAACTCAAATCATCCTATGAAATTCAAAACAGCTGGATTTCGAGCAATGATAAACAGAATGTTAAATTTACCTTTAACTAAAGATAATTATGAAAAGGAATTAAAAACAATTAAATATCTTGCGACAAAAAACGGATACAGCCATGAACTCATAGATAAAATGACAAAAAATATCAAGAAACAAAAAGAAAGGAAACAAAATAGAAATGAAGAAATTAATGAAGAAAAATACATAGGTTTACCATTCAACACAACATTGAACAAGGCGATAAGAAAAACATTTACAAAGACAAAATACCAAGTTGGTTACAAGACGAGCAACAACGCCTTTAATTTAATAAATAAAATGATCACTCCAAAAGAAACCAAAGATAAATATGAAAAATCTGGAATATATAAAATTAAATGCTCAGACTGTGAAATGTTTTATATTGGCCAAACAGGGCGTACATTCAGATCACGTTTTAAAGAACACATTCAGGCCTTGAAAAGTAATAACAAAACATCTATGAAGAGCAACTTTGCTGAACATTTGTTAAATACAGGCCATAATTATAAAAATATCAATGAAAATATGTAAAATTCTAGAAGTAATGACCAAGGGGAATGAGATGGATTCTAAAGAAGAATACCTGATATATATGGGCCATAGGCAAGAACAAAATAAAATTATGAATAACCACATACCAGCAAGAAACCCCATATATGAGAAAGCAATGACCATAAAGAGATGAAACATCCCAAAATACCTCTACAAAAAAAAAAAAAAAAAAAACAGATGATATAAAGAATTATTTATTTATCACTATAATAAAAATATTTTGTTTTTGTTAGGTTAGATATAGCTTGAAAATGGCCCAGATAGGGCCAAAACATGTAGCTATTAAAAATAGTCAAAAAAAGGGTGCTCAGTTCTATTTATTTTCTCTTACATTAATAACTTTAGCAGCCCTCCACAGTGAACTTTATGCTTATAAATATATGTATATATATATATTTATTTATGAAAATGAACAAATAGTGTTTTTTGCTTCTGGGGGCCCAAAAACGAAAAGTTATCATGGTCTCGGGCTTAGGTCTTCCCATGAGTACTACGGTAACAGCTTCTTCCCTATAAGGGAAATTCGCTAAAAAAATAGAAAAAATATATACCTAAATGAGTTCTAACTTTTGAAACTGAGCAGTAAATCATTGTTATATATTTTAGATACTAATTAAAAAATCATTAACCCTCTAAGAACTGTATTGAAAAACTTAAATCAATTTTATGGGCAAAAACAAATTAGGAAAATAGGCCTAAGCAAAAATTTGTACGGTATCCATAGAAACCACCTAATTCACAAAATATGTGCCAACCTTAGTCAGAAAAAAGGCTACAAGATCGCGCCACTATCATCACGATCATCACACTCATCCTTCACTCATATTCAGGGTAACGTCCTCCATGAGGTACCTGTCTTATTAAGAATGATTAAATAAAATGATTAAATTGTTATATTGAAGACTTTCTTTTTTTTCTATCCGTAGAATATACCTAAATATGTCATTATAGTTTTTAAACAAAATTATTTCTTAATATATTTTTTTTCTTAATGTTAATACCATGTTTTGTCTTGTTTTTACCCGATTTGTGTCTGGTTTTTTTGACGTGTTAAAAAAAATACAAGAAGGTGGACTACTTAAATGAAACTTTGTACTTTATATCACTTAAGTATTTAGAAAGACAAGAGAACAATAATAGGCTCATATGCTTATAAATTTTTTCCAGACTGAAAGTTTGTCGTCGTGGAATAAAAGTTTTCTGCTCGGAATTGACAGGGATTTGCGAGATAATTTTCTTATGTCATAAAAACACTCCCCAAAAAATTATTTTTTGGCCTAGACAATATAAGATAAAGCTGTATTTTGTTGTAGTATTTTTTGTTTTTCAAATTAAACACTGTTAAGTTTAAAATTAATGTCTTTTTTTTACCCCACTTGAGCACTGTTTTTACCCCGCCCTACCCTAATATCAAAACAAATATATTTTGAATTGCAGTAGGTACTTCAATAATTATTGTTATTGCCTTAAAAACGTCCGTATGTTGTAAAACAATATGTTTATACTGACAAAAACTCCACAAAGTATTGTACATTAGTTTTGAATATTTTATGTAAGAAATATGTGCACAAAAAATATTTATATGTAACATGAAGCCTTACGTGACACTTGGTCAAAAACACCAGACCTCTAAAGAAACTTCCATTGAACTGACTTTAAGGGTTAGAGAATGACGGGAAGTGAGTCACCTCAATCATAAAAATTTGTCTAAAATAAAGGTGTTGGCGAGCTCAAGGTGTTTATTTTTCAAGTAAATCTACATTTTTAGGTCTATTTGTAATAATTCCTTGAAAAATAAAGTTAAAGCTACTTCTCTCACAATTCACTAAAATTTCTGATTCAATTTCGAAGTTCGGTACTCCTGGTCAAAGCGCATACAAGTCGGACACCCATAGGCTTTGGCAAGTCATGTCATAGTACGACCAAAGTCGGCATGTGTCATGGTCATAAAGCAGTAAACATAACTGTTGTTTCTTATTTTAAGTTACAGCAATATTTTAAAAGTAAATGTAGGCTACTGTAGTTCAAAATTGACAACACAACCAAACTGGGTCAAAATGAGTACTACAACAAATATTTTGAAAAATTATAGAATGAGCCTTTTATCTCTTACTTTCTTAAAAAAATATAAATATTGAAACTTACCTTTGTTGACTCATCAATGTTTCACAGGAGCTTTGGAGTTCTGTTTCTGGCACCTGTGAGTCTAAGATTTCGGTTGGATCCATTTCCTTTGACTTTTCTTCTGTTTTATCCATTTCAGTTGAAGAAGCTGTTCAAAATAAAAATATTGCAATCTATATTTATCTATTTCTATACACAGGGTTTTCTAACAGACAGCAAATCTCCAAAACTATAAAACCTACAGAGCTGAAATTTGGTATGCTGTAGATGCATACCGTACTAAACAGTTTAAAAAATTCCAATAGGGTAACAACCTATGGTACTCCAAAGTTTCAATGTTAAAGTAGAGGGAGGCTCAGGCCTTGGGTACGATACGAGCGACGAGCGGCAGAAGATAACTAACTTCTGGTCAAGATTCGAATCTTATTAAATTGCCGTTCCAAAAATGGTATTTCATCCCTAAATTATTAATTGTCCCCCCCTAAAATTACCAACCTCACAATATAAAATCTGCTTTTTTATCAATAAAAAGCATTGTTTTGGTAACTCCAGTATATAGATTGATTCTAACCTCAAACACAATGCAAGGCAAACGGCACGAAAAAAATTTTCCAATTTGTACAGGTGACAAGTGCGACACTGAGTAACGTCAGGGTCATTCCACACCAACTGAGCCTGATAGGGGAAAAATTATATATATTTTTTAAATTATTGTTGTTGGTGAATTTGTAATATAAAATGTTTAAGTTTCTTGAGGGATATTTTTTAATTTTTTTATGGTAAATTTTTTATTTACTGGACAATTTTGTAGCTGATGTTTGCCCAAAGGGAAAAGTTGGGATTTTAGTTTTTATTGGCAGCCTGTTTCTTTGTTTGCTCTTCATCTGACACTTCAATACATTTTGGAGGGAAATAGAAGGAAGCTTTTGCTACAAGAACATATACTATTCTCAGGGGTGCCCAGAAGGGGGGGGGGCATGGCGCAATTTGCGCCATCAAAATTTTTGGGGGGGCATGATTTTTCGGGCGGAATTTTGGTTTTTTGTGAGGAATTTTAAACCAGCGAATAAGGGAAAATTACAAACAAATAAATGTCCATAACCATAAATGCAACAGTTAAAAGTAGTCTATTGTTTATTTATCTAACCATTTCATCAGGTTTCCATCGTCTTAAATTCAATTTCGCCTTGTAAACCATCCCTGGAATCTCCACGTTAAACTATAATTGTTAAATTATTTTGAATGGCGGTTGGCAATGGCTCAACTGGCAACCCTGTCTGACATCGGGCCCATAAAAGGCCCATGGTATCAGACACGGTCTGTGGCCCCAGTCTGATACATCCGTTAGCAATGTTGCCAAAAACCTGGTATTTACCCGGTTTTCGGGTATTTTGGAGGCCGTGCGGAGATTTGGCGGTGATTAAAAAAAACGGGTTTAACTGGGGATGTAAGGCTTGGGTTAAGGAAATTTACTCAACAAAAAAATGGGTAAAATCGGGGATTTTTGACAAGGTACAAGGATTTTTTGGAACTCAAGATATTTTATTTTCTGAACGAAAGTTGGTATTGTATTTGGTATAGTTGTCCTGTATTATTGGTTATTTCGTTGCAGTGTTACCAGAAACCGGGTATTAGCCCGGTTTGCATGTATTTTGATGGCCGTTTGGGGACTTAATTGAGAGGATTAAGAAAAATCGAGTAAAATCGAGGATTTTAGACTTGAGCTGCGGGGATTTACCCGGCAGGCATCCTAAATTCATATAAAACGGGTAAGGCCGGGGATTTTTTAATTATGGTTTGCTTTGCAAATATCCAATGACCATGTAAGGTGAGAAAAATGATTTGGGTTTTATGGCTTTCAAGAACTTGTTCAAGAACAATACTTGAAGTATAGACATATTTTGATATGTAGTGTGCAGTTTATTGATGTAATATTTCTCTCCTTACACAGCAAGTTTAGGAAACTATCCGGTTTTGGTTGTTTTTAAAGTCATTACATGGTTTTTCGTCTAACTACCCGGATTATGGTACCTGGGGCGATTTTGCAGGGATTAGTGCCGAAAAACCGGGTAAAAGCGAGGATTATTAATAGAGTTGGCGGGTAAAATGTCAAATCCTGTGTAATGCAACACTGACCGTTTGAGATAGGACTATACTAACAGTCAATCGCCAGTCGCATGAAGCACAGTTGGTGTGCAGTCCTTAGACTGTGGTGAGGCAATTTTACGAATAGTGCAATTACTGAGAGAAGTGAATGGTGATTACAAGTTCACATTGTGTTGTGATATCGTGGTTGGATATTAATTTTAGCTGATTATATATACAGAAACTGAATTGTATTCCTTATTTTTTTATCTTTGGCAAACTATGGGGTAGTTTGATGGTGTTTTTGTTGTGTCCCAGCCTAGTCTAGTAGTCTAGTCTTTGAGGATTGAAATTGAAATCGACAACGGACCTTAGGAAAAGTACGTTCCAGACCCAAGTCAATCACCAAGCAAACATGACGTTGACGTTCCTCATAGCTCTTTCAGCACCCAAGACCGAGATATTTTTTAACCAACAAGCATCCATGTTTTTGAACCTTCCTGGGAGAATGATGCCATTTCAATACCTCTGATGCAGTGTTTAATGATGTAAAATCCCAACATTTATATTATATTAACAGCCATGTTCATTCATTTCGTAATTTATTAAATGTTAAAAAAACAATTAATTTCTGGTTATTGTAAAAACAATAACGCCCCGACATTATGGAAACCATATTAAATTAATGCATCACTAAACTGCCAAAATTAAAAATACTCGTAAGTTGTAATAGTATATTTCGCGACAAGGGCCGAAAATGAGGTTTTGCAGGCTTGAGACGAAGTCGAGAATTTGAACCGATCGAGAGTCAGGTGCGAACACTATTTTTCACCACACTACACAATGAAATATACCCAAAATAATTTAAAAAAAGATTATTATTTGACTCACTTGAAAATAAAACTTTAAGGTTATGAGAGACGATACAACTTATTTATCATGATTCAAACAAATGCAGCTATGAAAATCATATTATCACACAACTAACCTGTCTTCGGAACCTATTGAATGCCGTATAATTATTTGATGTTCTGACGTTGTTTCAAGCAAATTAACGATCAGCTGACTTTCGGCCCTAGGGCCCCAAACGTTTTCGGTCCTGTGGCGGCAAACAGTGTGTTTCGGCCCGCGTTTGAAGTTTGTAAAACAGGTGATTTCGTCGTAGTGTGGTGAAAAAGATTTTTTGCCACACAACGCCACGACGTAATCACCTGTTTTACTTGGTAGCCGAAACCAGTTTTTTTCCGCCAGAGGGCCAAAAACTTTCGGCCCTAGAACCGAAAGTCAGCTGATCATTTATTTGTTTGAAACACGATCTCGAGCCTGCAAAACCTCATTTTCATTTTCAGCCATTGTTGCGAAATATATTACAACACTGTTTATTTGTATTGTATCACTAGTATCACATACTGTAAAAAAAACTTCATTATTTGCATTAACTAGCAACATATTTGTGACTTTTTTATTGACACTATTGGAACTAGATTTACTTATAAATACATATGTTTTATACATTGAAGTCATATCACTTTATTACCTATGCTTTATTGTATGCTTTATCACTTTATTACTTGATGCTTATAAAACGCAATAATACCCTTTGATAAGGGAGGATATAAAGTATGTGTGTGTTTTATTGACATACTAACTAATGTTAGAAATTGAAGGGTGGGGGTGGTTGTCATGCTTTGGGGGGGGCATTAGGCTTGATTTGGGGGGGGGGCATGCGCCATTGCCCTTGGGGGGGCTGGGCACCCCTGACTATTCTTGAGGTACGTTCAATTCCTATTATATTTAATTAATCATTTAAATGGGGGTCGCAACATGTAACACCCGTTACAAAAAAAATGAGAAAGTTTATGGGGCAAGTACTCAGATTTTAATTTAAATGAGTCCTTCTGGGAAAGTGAGGTAATGTTACAGTTTTGAAGGATGGTTTACTCATTTTATTTGTTAATGCATATTTTAAGTGGTTTTTATCGTAACGGGTTTTGTAACACCCGTTACAGCATTATACGCAACGGGTGTTACAGTGTTAACTTTCAGTCCTAAGTAACTATTTCCTTCTTTCTATTTAAAATACACCATGTGCACGTTACATCTTAGTTTGCAAGAGTGCCTAGATTTTCAATAAAAAGAAATATTTAAATTTTTTTAATGCAATTTGGTGACTACAAAGGGAAAAGTTATAATACGACTTGAGAAGTTGAAAAAAAAAAACTGAGGTTATCCAGAAGTACCAGTAGGCTTGAATATATTTAGCCTGCCTGTTTAATTTTAGGCCTACAGTAAGCTACAGTTTTCAATGAGATGTGAATCATGAATTCATTGCAATCTATTTCATAATGTTTGTTTAAACATCGTCTGCAAAGCGCATATACCAAACTAATAGCCTACAGCCTTTTAGGCTATTTTTCAAGACTGTATATTGTAACCTACATTGATAATTACAGTTTTATTCCAAATTCTAATTTTAATTTAGTTTTTTTTTTATATTTTTGTTCTAGATCATGGCTCCAGCAAAGGAGCGCATGAAAAAGTCTAGAGAAAAGAAGAAGAGAGATACTGAACAATGGGAAGCTCATCTACAGAGAGAAAGCCTTGTAGTTTGAAAATAAGTTCAGTCAAATTATACTTAAACTACCTGAACCAGAGCTGAAACCACAAGGCAACCAACTATACTACCAGTTCCCGGGGCCTGTAACCTTACTTGAAAAGAACATCTGAACTTTACTGGGAATCTTGTACTTTTGCTCATATAACTTAGGTCTATAATTTTAAGTATGGCTTACTTTGGTATGTTAAACAATAATATAAGTTATTTTACTTTATTTTATCATTTATTATGCTTAACTTTTATTTTTTACATCCTCCTTCTTATTGTGAGCGAATATGCCTCAACTTATAGTATTTTAGTAAAATTTTTTATTAATAAATATAAGATTTTGGTTTTAGTGTGATTAAAAAATAATAATTTTTAATTGTTGTAATTTTTTATACCTTATTACTGATTAATTTAAGTAAAAAGTCTTACTTTTAGCAACTATGTAACACCCGTTACATTTCCATGAAACACCCGTTACGCATGATTTTATTTAGTATACCAGAACATTTAATGCCAATAACTGTATAAATAACAGTTCCATTATATGCATTTATTTGGGAGTAACTCCTATTTTTTCATAATTTTATTCTTTCTAAATTCACAGAGTTTTAAGATAATTTACAAAAGGGTTCAATGACAGGTCCATTCTCAGTAACACCCGTTACACCTGTATTTCCTTTAGAATTTCAAAACTGGAAAGGAAAAAACATTTTTCACCATATAAACTGATGAAGAATAAAGAATACTTTTGAAATAACATCAATGTTTAAAGGTCAGTTTTTCTTTTTTCAAGTAATTTACAATAAAAGTGTCCGAAGTGTAACACCCGTTGCAATGGAATGACCCGTCACTTGCCGCTCGCCAGATGCTTTGTTGCATTGAGGAAAAAAGGAGGTCAGGGTACTGGATATACCGCGGCAATGCTTTTGTTGATGAAAAGCAGCCCTTTCAATTTGTCAGTTGGTAACTTGAGGGGGTAATCATTGGTAATTAAGTGATGAAATTCTAAATTAGGAATAAATTAGGACAAGTTTCAGGACTGTGCTACGACCTAACACAGGAAGATACTGTAGTGGCAAATTGACATTGGTGACCTCTTCATGATCAAAAACAGGAGAAGGCCGCAACTAGGATCAAACCAGCGACGTCTGACTTATTTCAAGTCCAGTGCTTTATTTAAAACTCAGCTACTAGCCTACTGTAAGCATATATCTGCCCAAGGTCCTTGACTATTACTCTGTGTCATACAAGTGTGTCATTTATTATATTGGCCTAATAAAGGTACAGTTTGTGCGTTTTATCTTGAGCTATTTAGGCCTACACCTGCAACAGTTGCATAGTGGAGTGAAAGTTATCATAACACCTCAGCTGATCCTTAAAGTCGTACTAGCCTGATCTATAAACATTTTCTAAGGCCCAATTCACACTAAACGGACATAAGACATAGCAGAGGCGTGGCGTGGGTGCGGAATGGTCGTTTCCGTGTTGTTATAAAGGTCCGTTCAGTGTGAATTGGGCCTAACAGATGTCTATTTGTATCTTCATCGTAAATTGCAAACAAGCACAGTTGATGTTTGTTGACATCAATTTTTACAGTGTTTATCACTTGGATCATCGAGAATAAACAATTTAACACCACCAACTGTAAGTGCATAACTAGCTGTTTAAGTAACAAAGCTAAATTTCATACAATGTATGATAAGATGGATACAAATTTGAACTAAACTTAACAGTGTTTTTGGCTTCTGGGGGCCCCAAAACAAAGAGTGATCAGATCTTGGACTTGGGTCTTACCATTAGACCTGTAATAGCTTCTTCTTCCCAGAAGCGGATTTCTGGGGGTGCCTGACACCCCATGATATTTGGTGGGTTTGTTGGAAGTACAGGGGGAAATGGGTCAAAATATGAACAGAGTGTAATTTGCCAAAGGCAATGTTAGAAAAATAAAGTTTCTTTGATGTGATGAAATCTTATGTTTTCTGGAACCTAAAGATACTTAGATTGAAATACATATAACAGTCACACAAGATACCTAAGGGTTTTAATTTTCAAGTTGATTTAGAAAGAAAAAACACAAATTCGAGTGACGGAGGTAACACATCTATTCTAATCTAAATCAGTACAAAAAATAGCCATACAATAGTTGGTAGATATAAAAATTATTTTTACAGGATGTAATTTTATGAGTACAAAACTTTAATATACATATGATACAAGAATGTAAGAAAAAACAGGTATTATATGTGTTGAAAATCAAAAGTAGGACTTTTTTACATGTTTTTTCTCTTCTAATTTATATGAAAAATTAGTTTGGCTAATGCAATGATATGACTGCAAAAAACCTAGATTGCACTTTCAATTTTCATATGAATTCAGCACGTAGTCAGTATAGTTCACTAGTATGAATTAAAAAGAATATGTTACCTTCCATCACAAGGGTTACCTCTATCACACCCCACAACATAGATGTTACCTCCTGTCACACAACTGTTACCTCCTATCACACAACTGTTACTTCCATCATAGCATACCATAAAAATAATCTAAATGTGGGTTTAGACATGTAATGCTAATGTGGGTATAGACAAGTAATACTAGAAAGTTGTAAGTAATTTTGTTGAAACAGTGTAGACAGTGTAGACATCGATTAAATGCACTCAGCAAGAGCTGTTAGAAAAATTTTAAAGTCAGCTGATTGTTCAAAATTGTCATGTTTTAAAAATTGAACATCAACTTGGAGAAATCAGTATGAAAGGAAACATCTGTGCCTGTATTAGGTCCGCATTATACTATCAAATATTTTATAAAAGATCTTTTATAAAAGATTTATTTGAACAGTAAAAATTCAAACCAGCTTATTTTCTAAACCAAAAACTTTGACTTTGATTGGTCAAATCAAATCTTTAACAAAAGATATTTTATAAAATATTTGATAGTGTGATATGGGCTGAAAAACCAAAATTCACTAAACAAATTAAAAAATTAGTAGTAATTTACAACAAAAAAAGAAATTGAATGACCAGATGTAAGAGACATTTTTATTTATGTTTTATTAGTCTTTCTAATTAATTTAGGCTGTTGGTGAATGAACATTACAAAAAATTAGTGTTATCAATTATCACCTGTTAGTTATTTAAATATTTTAAAGTGTGTAGTAAAAGCTCATAAACTTTTACTTGCAAGACCTAGACAAAAACTCATAAAGATAAAAAATAAGCACAATAAAATTGAACCAAGAATATTGTAACTTAAAAGTTAAGGTGTTAATAAAAAAAAGTATATACAAACACACACAGACATAAAACGAAGCATTTTAGGACCTTAGTTTATGTGAACTTTTTCAGTCAACTCCCGATTAACCTGGGTTTATCAGGTCGCAGATTAACCTGCCAGCAAAAGGTTTAATTTATTTTATTAATTCACTGATAAAACATTCAGTAACAAGTAAACATGTCTTCAAAAGCGCCTATTTTAAAACATTTGGTATGGTGATGTAAAATCATTAAAAGTTAAATAATAAATACTGTGCATTGCGTACAATGTTTTGTTTGTTCCTAATTGAGTCGCGACGACAGCTCTATCAACAAAGTGCATGTTGAGAGGAGGGGCGGGGGTGGAATGACCTTGACTGTCTACACGCCTAAACGTAAGCCAAAGGAATTTAATTTTATTTATTTTTGTTTGAATTACATTTATTACACCCGAGAATAACAGTTATAACTTTTTAGGTATGAATTAGTATTTCATATTGATCAACTACTTTTATTTTCTTTCTAAAATGAATTGTTTAGAGAAACTTTCAAGGTGAAAAAAGACAAAGCAAAAGCAAGAGAGAGAGAGAGAGAGAGAGAGAGAGAGAGAGAGAGAGAGAGAGAGAGAGAGAGAGAGAGAGAGAGAGAGAGAGAGAGAGAGAGAGAGAGAGAGAGAGAGAAAGGGGCAAAGCCCCTCCTCCTCAGTCAGAAGACGGGGAGATTGTTTTTGTCAACAAACCCCACCCCCCTGCCCACTGTCTATTGTTCCATTCTGACCCTGAGCTTGCACGTGCAACGTAATTAAGATAAGATAACAGTCCCTACTGCAGTATGTCAAAATCCTTACTATCCACCGCACCGCACCACAACAAATGACGTCTCATATTTTTTGTCTATTTTCACTATTCAAATGAGATGCGAATGAAAACTGTGCGATGCAATATTCATGAGTTAACCATAGATTTTCATGCAGTTTTCATGACTCTTCAAGAAACTAAAAATAGCCGAAATTCTCAAATTTCCGTCTTGTTTACAATATTTCTTCTAACCTGTCAACATCCTTTTCTCTTATCAGTGGATGGAATATTGTTCTCGTTTGTTTTCCGGGGAAAGGATGCTCTACTATATTCCTAAATGGATCACAATATTAATATTTCCAATAAAATTACCCCGGTTGATTCATTTACAACGGTTGGAAATGTAATTAATTCATTATCAGACCTAACATATAGCGATAGCGATGACGTGATAGCGGTAACATTTGGTAGCATTTGGTGACGGCGGTACCGCCGAAATCATCTAAAAACGTTACCTCCCTCACGGTTACCGACGTCACCAATCGGTGATAATTCCCGCGAAAAGTGCTCGCGATCAGGACGTATCGTCCTCAAGTTTGGTTATGTTGAACCGGTCAACAAAAGACGCAAATAAATGTCGTCGTCGTGCTTGTCATCACTATCTTACGTATTAGAATTTGAGTTACCGCTATCACGCACAAAACCCTACCTACGCATGGCTTTTTGTATGTCTAAAATTACTTTTTTTTATCTTAGTTATTCAGTAGAACAACAGGCGAACGTGAATGTGCCTCAATGCCAGCCATGACACTATTGCGAGTTTATCAATTTCCCGCTAGAGCTTGGCACAAACTTGTAGTCTGCTTAGAAAGAATTGTTACCGGCATCACGCCCATAAGTCGGGACCGATCTTTGAACGCTCGCGATCTTTTTATCGTTGATAAATCAACTTGTTCCAAGTAATTAACAATAAATTAGACACAGTGACATATAAAAAAATTTAAATTCATAATTTTTAAAGACCGATATTGGGTTTAAATCAGCAAGTGTTTTTTGTGACCCAAGGTCGGGGACACGTTACCGCCATCACATTTCCTGGATTATACATTTTTTTACTATTATATATCATGATATATGTTAGAATAATGTTATGGAAATTAAAATATAGGACAATATCAACAACCAAAAATATTTTTGAATAAGTTGTTGATTGAAATTACAGTTGTAAATGACCAGGGACTGAAATTGCACCCTGTTCAAATTTTGACCCACGAAATGTTTTCTATGTAACTTTGATTGAGGTATTTACAAGTGGTTGTTGTTAAATAAAATAAGGGTACGAGTTTCATATCTGATCTTCTGCCATTCGTTCCTATAGCAGACGATTCAACATCTGATTTTCTAAGAAAACAATAGGCCTATCGAACGATCTACCAATAGTCGAAGTTCGATTTAGGGTTTGTTGGGTAGAACTTGACATCCGATTCCATTGTATTTCATATCGATTGTTTTGTTACTTTAGGAAAATATATTTATCGATAGTATTTTAGTACAAGATGGCAGATGATGAGAAATAAGGTAGTAGGTTGTGTTTAGTTAGTTAATTATAGTAACGTTTTAATTAATATTTTATGTAATCTTAGTTGTATTATATTTACATTTAGTATGGTTTGTAAATGTACCAGTCAAATTACGGTTGAGGTTCGTGAGAGAATCGAATGATATAGATATAATTGACAATGGTTTCGGTATTTGTTTGTTATCGACGTTTCTTCATTACTGACGGTTGGTTGTTGAAACAGTACATCGGTTGCGTTGAACACGATAGGTTGATAGATGATATCGGATAACCGAAACCTGAACTGAGTACCGAAAACGAAACTGATCTTCGCCCATGTTAAATCCTATTGAGAAGTTCAGTTATCAAACCTAAGCATTAAAGGTAAACAATCGACAGTATACATAACCTAGAAGATCAAATACGAAACTCGTACCTAAAATAAGAACTTACTTTGAAGACCTTATAACACATTTTAATAGGAGTTTGATGTTTGAATTTGAGCATACAGCACTTTAAACGTTAGTTGAGCTGGCACCCTCAAATTATATGACCTAATCCGTCCATGCTTCTATGTAAGATAAATTCTCTAACAATACGCTTAATGGTACCATTCTGTTATATTTTCAGGATGATCATTTGCCTTACCTTCTCTATGAGAGAATAGTTCTACTTGCAGGTAGTTTTCTTTCACTGGAGTTTTTTCTAAAGTACCGTAGGCCTACAAACATTACAAGTAACTTCGCCGACTTAACCTTTAAGAAATTCGTGCCTTCGTGCTATATTTGTTTTCTTCACATAAGCAGTGTATAACAAACCCATTTAATATTAGAAGTCTAAAGTAAAAACCAAAACCAAGTTACAGGAAAAAAGGATTTCTGATAATATCAATATCCAATGTCATTCGCAGGATTAGCACCCAGACACAGACACACAAACACCACATATGATGATAGGCCACACGCACACGCCACACTTCAACGTTCAACGCAATGACTTCACGACTCACGACTTCGACGACTTCACGACTTCACTCGGGTTCCTAGATTTTTTTTCTAGTTGCCAAATTTGGCGGCCTGGGTTCCTAGCCCATGAGGCCCCGAAGTTCACTATTCTTGTGGTTGTCCTTCCCTTTAGTTAGTCTCTCTAGTAAAAATATAAACTTATTATTGAACCAACCTGGGAGCCCACCAATTGACCGAATTGATATTTGTCCGCCGTGACACTTGCCCACTTTTTAAAAATTAAATTAAATTATTAAATAAAAGCTTGAATCCACTTGGTCGAATTGATAATTGGTCGTTGTGCCATTTCCCCAACTTTTTAAATATTAATATTAATAATTAAATAAAATACTGAAACCACTTGTTCGAATTGATACTTGTTCGCTGTGACAGTTGTCCGACTTTATAAAAATATTAGGTATTAAATAATTGACGATTGACCGAATTGATAGCTGCTCGCCGTGTCTCTTGCCCACTTTTTAAAATTAAATTAAAATAAATAAATAAAGGCCTGAATCCACTTGGTCGAATTGATAGTTGGTCGATGTGACATTTGCTCGACTTTATTAAATTAAATAATAATAATTAAAAATTTGTGTCATTTGACCGAATTGGTATTTGCTCGCAGTGACAGTTGGCAGAAGAGTGGAGGGGGCAGCAAGGAGAGGGAGTGGGCGGGGCGCCCAGCCCGTATTCGCCATCTTATATTTGAGAGCGTTGTACGTTAACAGGTGTACCAACGTAAGCTAGTTGTATTACTGTAATAAATTTACCTGCATATTGGAACTAGTAAAAAATTAGAAATAACGAAAACCCAGTTTTCGGCATTAATCCTACAGGCTGACAACTTACTAAAGAGCCTTTTACCAATCGATCTCTAGGTCTTATTTCCAAAACTGCAAGAACTAAATCCTGACATTTGGCATTTACAGGTTCCTCTTAGGCCCCAAATGATCATTCTTAAACGGTTTTACAAAATTCCCTTCA
This sequence comes from Flexamia atlantica, assembly GCA_035578135.1. NCBI lineage: Eukaryota > Metazoa > Arthropoda > Insecta > Hemiptera > Cicadellidae > Flexamia > Flexamia atlantica. The sequence continues at coordinate 50,520,717 of JAQJVK010000005.1, read as the reverse complement.
GTTTTAGATTGCCAGTCAAAAATGAAACTGTGGGCAGGCTCTTTTCAAAGTTGTTTGCCTTATAGCAGTGATTTCGTGAGTAGATACATAAATATCTATGAGAAAAATCAATAATGAAATAAATAACTGGTACCTAGCGTCATCTTCCGATGTTAGAAAGTTATGATATGTATTATGTTAAATGTGAAAAAAACGTCAGTTAAGGTCAGATTATCCGTTCACTAATCCTACCCTTCATCCTACATAAGCCCAGTTAATTTATATGTTTGTTTTCCTAAATGGAAATTCATGTTTTAATTATGGAGACAACAAGTTATTTCAGTACTCGTGACATTGAAGAGAAAAAAGAAAATTTAACATCGATTTTCATTAGGCCTAATGCAGTTAATTATTTTATATTTAGTTATTTTTACTTTCTCTCCCCTATAATACATAGTATATGGAGAAAGTATTGTTTTCGTCAAAATTTTAGAATTTGAGTTGTTAGTGGATATATTTGTTTTAGTGCTCCCTGAATCCAAAAAATGGTTTTTCGGCGTGGTCTCTCTCTCTCTCTCTCTCTCTCTCTGTGTGTGTGTGTGTGTGTGTGTGTGTGTGTGTGTGTGTGTGTGTGTGTGTGTGTGTGTGTGTTTGTAAATGGTTCGTTTGGGGGACATTCACGTGTATTTTGACCAACCAACTGAGGACGAAAAACGTACCGAGGACACACTCGTGGTCCTCGGAACGTTTTAGCTTCACCATTGCATTCTTGAGGCGCCTGTGAACCAGGAAAAACAATTTTAAACAATGACTTCAGTCTAAAAATACTTTTGTATTTTCCTAGTATCTATTGTATTTTTATTTCACTTCTCATTTCATATAAGTTTAAAATTATTACCAGTAATTGTAAATAGGAGCAGTAGAAACATGCGGAAATAATATTAACAACACGTTACTTCGTTCTTATCTACTTACGAAGAATGTGAGTTTTTCTTAATACTATTTTTTATCCTTCCTTTTTTGACAGTAAAAAGTCAATATTCGGAAATAGATGTATGATACAATATTTAAAGAGTTCAGTGATATTGTCTTAAAAGATAAGGCGCATCAGTTTTAAATATTATAAATATTTTTTGTAAAAGTAGAGAAAAATATTTCCTAATTTAAACATAACTTTGAATTGTAATAATTAACAAAGATAAGGGACAATATGTCAGCTGGAAATTATTAAAAACAAATAATAAAGATGTTCGTTCAATGTAGGGAAGTCTGTCGTAGTAAAAGACAGTCGGCCCACGCGTTATCATATGAGGACTTTCTTATTCGCGCGCCACCTGATAATCAATTATTTAAATTAATGTCTATAGCAAAAACGAGAAATCCTAAAAAAAATTGTTCAGACAAAAAAATATCTCAGGAATGTTATCTACAACTTTCTCACTGACACTTTTTACCTGACCAAAATATAAAAAACTTCCTCGCTTACTACTTTCTTCACCTCTTATTTTAATAGAAATAAAAACATTTGGCGCTAAACAAATTATTAAAATCCATGCAATTAGTTTTTGGAATCAAAATGGTTACGATAAGATTCGTCATTTCAAGCTGTAAAATGTGATATAAAATTATATTTGTTTACTCAGTTTATTGTTTGGTAAATGCCAGTTTGATTGAAGCGCTGTTCACTCGACTGGCGTCGGGGTCCCGCCAGATAAGACCTTTTTGCCACCCAACGGTGAAAACAATGGCAAGGTTTTCGCCTGACTTTAGCATTGGAAGGCGCGATCCAGTTATGTTTCATCCGAGGTTTATACACACCTGTAGCAGAAAACCTGCTTACTCATTCCCCATGTTAATCCTACGGAGAATACCAAAAAAGAAAGGCGATTATCTTTGGTTTCAATGTGTTTAGAGAATGGAAATTCGCTGAGTATACAGGTCAGCTGCAATTGGGGAGTTTCAGTCTTCTAATATAAAAAAAAACTAAACCTCATGTTTGGAGGGTAATAACTCCCTTAACCCCCTCCCCCCTCTACCAATGGTCGGATCGGGCTGTGGTTAGAACTCGTCCGAATAAATACCACTTTACACGTGAGTGCCAAATGACATTATGATCGTACCTTTTTTCCGGCCATTATCGTGTCTATACAGACCCACATTTAGAAAGGTATATAGATGGACAGATATTAATTTTAACTAATGGTTTTCGCTTTTGTGCGCCCCAAAATAAAAGTTATCATGGTCTCGCATTTAGGTCTTACAACAGACCGACAGTCCTAGCTTAATTTTCTTTTGGGAAATTCGCTAAAATCAGTCATAAATTTGAATAGGGATCGTTGCCGATTATCGATATTACTTTTTCACCTATAGTGGATATCCTGGGGATATTCCCAATATCCCCATGGATTGTTCCTAAGGTTATCCTAGGGATGTTTTTGTGCTGTCTTGGGGTCTAAATTGTACCACTGCACAGGTAAATACAAGTAACCTTGTAGAGGTAGGTCTTGGCAAAATCTAAAACCAATTTAGTTATCGATGAATGCAACAAACCTAGCACCTCCTTTTCACCACCAACATTCTTTAGAGGGTTTCATAATTGTTATTATGACACTACTTCTGTCAAATGCCGAGCTCTCATTGGTCTATAACCAGTACTCTAAAGTGACTCCAGTACTCTAAAGTCGTCATTAGAGTACTGCTTGGTTTTTGGTGTTTTAATGTATATCATTATGATGTTTATTGTAATACCATAATTGGTGCTTATTGCAATGGTCGTAGATAAATAAAATTATTCTATTTAAGTTCCAACCAATGGCAGGCATCTCTCAGTATACAAGATATGGGTGTTTCTGGGTGTCAGCGATTAGTTGTTCAAATCTAAACCATCCTTGCTTTAGTAATTGGGTAGGAAATGCACAGTACTCACACTGTCGAGCATTTTTCGTGTTTCGAAAATTTGTCGTGTTTTACATTTCGGTAATTTATCAGAGGTAAAACCGCCGAAGCTTTGCATTTCAATTATTTGTCAGAGTTTCGCATTTCGAAAAGTTGTCTGAGTTTCGCATTTTGGAAAGTTGCCGGTGTTCCGTGTTTCGGAAGTTTGTCGGAGTTTTACGTTTGAGAATGTTGCCGGAGATTTGGGTTTCGAAAGTTAGTCGGGATTTGTATTTTTGGAAGCTGTTACAGTTAAAGCTACCGCAAAGTGACGGTGCCATTGTTTAATGCGTTGGGTTAGTACTTACATCTGAGTGTTGTGGGTACGTGTTAGGGTGTTGTGGGGAGATGTTTATGTTTTGTGTTATCCGAGGAGGTATTTGCCTCTGTTCAATGGTGTCAGGGATGACAGTAAAAGTTTTATCTGGACATTTTGGCACCAGTTAGTGTCCTGATAATCGGGATAATATGAGCAAAATGCTCTGAGTTCAAAGTGGAAACACCGTGAAGGCCCGTGTCTGTTTTGCCAACTACCTGGTTCTTGGAGAAGAAAAATGGGAACCAAAAGTTTCACATTTCTTAAACTTACCGGGTTCCGCAGTTCAATCACTTGTCAGAGTTTTGTGTTTTGTTACTGAAATTGGATGTAAATTGAAATACCTTGATCAGTTGAAACTGTAATTTTCTTTTTATCTTGCAGAGAAAACCATGAGATCCCATAGAATTTTTTTTAGTGCAACACCAATTCTACAACGCTACACCAAGTGTAGCATAACTGTGGTAAAATCTTTCGGGTTCCGCAGTTCAGTCACTTGTCAGAGTTTTGTGTTTTGTTACTGAAATTGAATGTAAATTGCAATGACTTGATCAGTTGAAACTTCAAATTTCTTTGTTATCTTGCAGATAAACCCCTGAGATCCCATAGTACTTCTTTAGTGCAATACCAATAAGTGTAGCATAATTGTGGTACAATCTTTTAGGCTTGTTATTGATTAAGTAAATAAGAGCTTTGATTATGTTCATATAGCTGTTCTAGAACAGCTATTCGGTCAATAGGTCCTGTGAAATTATCACCGGCGGTGGATAATTACAAATATATAAAATATACTGTTCACATAGCTGTCCTACACCAATATAGCGAACACTTTGAAAAATTTCAGCAATGTTAACATTACACTAAAACTGTATAAAATTAGAAATCTTTAATAAGACTTTTCAAAAATGTTAAAAAGATAATAAAAAATATGTAACTCAAATTATTTATTTATTTACATATTTTTCTATGTGTTATATGTACAAAAACTAAATCAATACTTATTCTTGAAAAAATTTCTGCTGTGTTTTGCAGAAGACTTGCATTATGCAAATATATACTAGTAAAATGGATGGATTGCAGATGCCAATATTGAAAATGATCATATGTTTGAATAATTTTTCAAAGATATACCGGGTGTCCACAGACGGCGCCTGCATAAAAAGAAAGTCAATCCTAAACTGCTATATACAAAAATATAGTCGACCAAAAAAATACAAATTTGGAATCAAATTAAAGGTCTGAATCTCACAATTACTATGGTACCAATTATAAATGGTTTAAAAGCAGTTTACACATCACAGGAACGTTACAGGTGTATTCCTTCAAAATTTGAAAGTCTGCCAGCTCAGATCGGTGTTAAGCTAATCAACGAGCTCCCTGATGCCATCAAACAGTCAGCAAACGAAAAACAATTCAAATCGAATTTAAAACGCTACCTGGCGTCTAGGGCATTCTACTCTGTTGACGAGTTTATGGGGGCTGCTGGGATAGTTCAAAATTAAATAAACTATGTCATCGGTGTTAGGTATGAATGTGATGAATGTATGGCAACTTGATGTATGTATGTATGCAGGTATGAATGATAAACCTTAGCTTTAGTAATATATATATATTGACGCATGCAATGCAATGTACAACCATTGTTCACGCAATAAAGAAATATTATTATTATTATTATTATTATTATTCCGCGGCGGCAACTTCTTTCAAAAAATGTCAGGACAAGCTTCTAGTTTTCAGTGTTTACGATGTGTAAACTACCTGTAAGCAATTTATATTTGGTACTATAGTGATTCTGAGATTCAGACGTATAATTTGATACCATATTTGTAATTTGTATTTACTTTATTTTTTCCATGCATAGGGACTAGCAGCAAATTTAGGCTTCTCTTCGTGGTTTCTGTTGCTCCGTCTATTGTACTATGTGGTCGATGGCCTCCCATAAGAAACGGATCAGAGATGATGATAAACCCTGAAGAAATGTATCGGATGTTTTCTTCTGTCCGTTATATAAAAAAAGGATAAATTGTGGAAAGAGACGAACAAGGGGTGGAATATTCATCATCCACGCAAATTTAAATTTTCTTTTGATTCTGTCATCGAACACTATTTGGCTATGAGATAGTTTCTGAATTATGACTGTAAAAGCAGACACCAGTTGATGGTTTATCGCGAAATGTTAAGAAACCATCACACAGACCAACATCACTTTTCACACCTTTCAATGATCAAGCACTATTTGAACATGAAATTTCCGACATTAAAAGAGAAAGAATCTCATGATACTTGTTTTGATATTTTCTACAATAGTGAATCACCATCTAATGTCTAGAATTGAATCGTTCAACAAGGACTTGTGTAAAGTTTTGCAGTTGTTTTACAGCATTAAAAAAGAGTTTACTTCTGTTGGAAACCTTTGCAGTTATTTTACAGCATTCAAAAAGAGTTTACTGATAGGTGAAAATCATTTGTTTTGTTTCCGATAATCAGAAACTGAGCGTAACATTTGCAGTCCTTTCTACAAACAAAATATTTCATCCAATGTCATCGCATCGAAGACGCCACACCGTTATGTCTAATACCCAGTATGTTATAGTTGTGAGAAGAGAGACAAAATAATGCAAAAACATTTGTTAAATTATTCCGTTCATCTTTCGTCGGCGGAGAGGATTTTGAGCCATAAAAATCAAATCCCTCTTGAGAATACTTGGGACTAAGGATAATATTACAACATTGTAATGTTTATATATGTTTATTTAAATTTTCTTTGTTCTTTTTTAATGTTATTATGCAGTAATTGTGTCATTTGAGTTGTCCTTTACAACTCTACATGTGTAGTTAAAAAATCCACTCGTGTATGTTGTTGTCCAAGTCTCGAACTCCTCCGGCGTAGACTCCAAGCTACTGACTCCTTCGTTGTGGTGATCTCTGAAAAAACAAACATTTCCATTATTAGCCTCCCGAGACCCATTGTACCTTTTTAGGGGACAAATAAAATATGCGATTTTGAACCATGTTGTTTTCCATAATTTATTCACTATTGTCAAGATATTGATCTCAACCTTCAATGTTGACTGTTGGAGTGTCAACGAAAAATAAAATTTTAAGTAATGGGTTTTCATTGGGTTAAGGCACATTCAGACATCAATTGGTGTACGAATTACTAAACGAACAGAACATTTCAGATATCATCGTGTCAAAGACACCTCACTGTGTGTCTATTGCCCAGTATGCCATAGTGGTGTTAATAGGGACAAAATTGGTGAAAAAAAATTTTGTTAAATTATGTCCGTTCGTCTTATGTCGCACAGTGGTTCAAAATCCCAATAAACGTGACCAAAAGTGAAAAAATCAAGTTTTGAATTTAATTGATTCAGGCATTGCTTAAAGTTTGTTAATAGATGCAGGGCTAAAATATATCATTATCAGGTCAGGGGCTCATTCCAATATCTTGGGGAATCCCCTAAAGACTGGTCATTATTAATATGACCGCTGTCGAACGTGTGGCAGTTTGTTTCACGACCAACAAATATAAATCAGTAAAAGATTTAATTAGTAAATTAAACTATTTTGCTGCTATGGCGGTTTTGCCAGAGAGTAATGTTATCCAGCAGAGCCGTAGAGGTAAAACATATACTTGTTTTTACGCAATCATGTACAATAATTTGTAAGGCTATATTTTTTACACAGGGAAAAAACTTTATAATATTCAGAGAGACTTTAGTTTTGATTCGTACTGTTTCTTACCGTGTATTTTATATCAGGTATAAAAAGCTTGAAATGTTCTCTATCACATTCAGTTGGAAATCGCTGCCCCGAGCTACCCCTTGTTGGTAAAATTAATAATAGTTTTACCTTCTAACAGGAAAATTCATAGCAGTATTTTCTTTTGTACTGTATATTTTAATTTCTTTTACATAAGGGGTTGGTCAAAGGCTTAGAGTATATTAAATATTTATTGTAATACTTAACAAAATGTACTAAACTTTGCAATTGCATATCTGGCATAGTAAAAAAATAATGGGTTATAATTTACCATTGATTTTCATGACTTCTGGGGACATGGCCCACAGGGATATCTCACGTTTCTGATTCTGATTCCTCTGTATCCGAATCGAAGAATTCTTTAATAAACTCTAAAAATTCTGTCCTCTCTTTTGATGGGGGTTGTCTTTTTATTCTTTCCTTGTTATATTCTCTGTAAAAAACAAACATTTCCATTACTAACCTCTGAGTAAACATTAAGTTTAAACAACACATACAGGAGTTTCGGTGGATTTAGTATGCAGACGGATGGAATTCAAGTATCGTTTTCTATTAATAAAACGAAACAATTGGATATGTATCAAAAAGAAGGAGGTCTGAAAAAAAGAAAGACGTTTTATCAAGGAGGTTATGAAGGAATTCGAGAAAATCATAATGATATCGTTTCTGTCGATCCCGGTGCTATCCTACCTCTAGTAACTCGCCGCAAGACAGAGCAGAAAAATTTAATTTCCCAATCATTATCTGTGGGGCGCGTAATCTGTGACACCTGCGAATACTTTCATAAGAAGAAAAGAAAAAGGTGGAAAAATGATATCGACCGTCAAATTCGAATAGATCTAGAGCAAAAGAAAAGTAAAAAGATATCATTATTAGGAAGAGTATTTTAAGAGGGCTCTAAACCTTTGCCAAGCGGCTGAAAAACGCATCTCTGTATTACTAAAATTCTGAGATTATTAAAACACCTAGCGACCTCCGGTGAACGAGGACATGTTTTTCATTAAATGAACTAGGAGATAAAACTTTTTTTAGGGTATTTAATTATTATTAGACATATTTTATTCAGGGTTAAACTTAGTGAAAATTGGTCATTTTATTCTACATAAACCATAACATTTAAAATAAAATGCGAAAGTTGTTTTTGTTTTAAACCCTTTATTGGATATTCGAGATGATTTCCCGCTGGGTAGGACTTCAATAAAACAAATAGTTACCTCGTAAATCGAGTAATTTGTGAGGGTTATTTCTGAAAAGTGCTTCTCAAATCACCCCCGTACAGAGGACGCCCTGGCGAGCGTTGATGGAACTACGACCGCCGAGGAGACATTCGTCAGTGTCGCCAACCTGTTTCTCTGCCCATTGAGACATCGGGCGGGCGTGAATCCCAGGAAAGGGAAGGAAGCGGGGAGGGTTCTCTGTGTCTGTGTCCTTGAATCCAATGACTCTAAAGACACAATTTGTTCATCACACCAATTCGTCATTCTTGATAGATAGGTAAATCAAATTTAAAATGACATTATAACCGGTCTTTAACCATTCAGAGAATATGCTATCAAATCAAAAATAATTAAACCTCATTGATTGGAATACTGTACACCAAAATTTGAACCAAATTAGACCTTCCTTAGCAATAATTTGTTTAATCCAGTTAATTTTACAACAAAAAGTATAACTTCAATAATCGCAGGATTTTAAAGTTTGCAATCACTATTGAGGTGCTGTGGATAGTTTCTGAAATATCGTAACTTATAAGTTGTTACAGAGCTATTCAAAGTCATTACTGTATTAGAGGTTTTCTATGGGCGTAATGCGGCAAGGAGGGGGGCAGCCGCCCCCCGAATAATTTGGAGGATATAACCATAGATAAAATAAACCCTGCTGGGTATATTTTATCTATGATATAACGATATAACATTGTAATATAAGAAAAGTCGCATAATCACGATCACGACCATTTTTGCTGATTCTTTTAACCAGCGCGAAATGTAAGTACAGCACAGATGGCAATATTATTTTACACACTATTCCTGGATAAAAAATACACCAAAACAATTTAGATTTTAATGTAAAATATAATTGACATTGTTACGGCTATAAATTCCCAAAATGTTGGCGAATTAGAATGTTTACTTCAATTACAACTCAAAAATATCGATTTTATGCGAGAAAGATACTTAGTTCAAATATAGATACAAATTGATTATAAGGGAGCGGTGCAGTTTTACAACCCGTCACTCAAAAGCTTCTCGGCATCGTAATAATCCTTTTGACATACGCCGCCCCTGCCTTCCCTGGCCACACCGCACTGTCGCCTTTTGTAGTTGGCAAGGCTGACGGGCTTACTCGTTTTGCGCACAAGATCAATGCATACTGCTCTAATGGCCTGACCGCAGGATTAAATTAGATGGTCACGAAACGAAGACACACACATATCTGTTATTAATATAAATACCCCCGTTGCAGCAGACCTGCATACTCAGCGAATTTCAAATACAAATTAACACATTTCAATCCATGACATGTTTTTTGTAAGCTCCATAAGAATAACATGGAGAATGAGTATGCAGGTTTGCTGTAACAGGTATGTTAACTGGGTGGTTTTAATTAAATACAGTATTTAATAGATATGAACTAGAAGAAGCCATATTCCAAGTTTTATCATAATAGTATATTTTAACATATTATGTTAAGAAATAAGAGAGATATAGAATTGGTTTTATTTCCCATTGGGATAACATGGGGAATGAATATTCAGGTTTGCTGCCACAAAAATAGACATATTATTGGGGATTTAAGATTACTAAAAAACTTAAACATTAGATGTCATCTATATCAAATTTCATTCCAATCGGACCATTTTGCGACCGCTATTTTTTATATTATTTACAGTTGTATTTATTTATACAGTTTTATTTTATTCTGTCCAGTTCAAGTTGGCCGGTGGACCCGGGACTACCTGAGGCCACCCCTGTAATCCCTCGCCACGTCCGGCGGGGCTGTCCGCTGCCTAGGCGATGAGTCACATACTGGCTGTGTTTATAAAATGGTACACCTTTTTTTACAGAATAATAATTTAACATTTTTAAAAGCATACTTGAAATATACTAAAAAATTTATGAAAAGTGATATAAAATTCGACCCAGATAGACTTATTACCAGATTTGTTCGTTTATAAACATGAGATCAAATGCTATAATACTAGGTCGAATTTTATATCACTTTTCATAACTTTTTTAGTAGATTTGAAACATGATTTAAAAAATTTTAAATTATTATTCTGTTAAAAAAGTGTACCATTGTATAAACACAGCCATTGTTGTGTACCATTATTGTTGGTGATTCATTGTCTAGGCAGCGGACAGCCCCGCCGGACGTGGCGAGGGATTACAGGGGTGCCCTCACGTAGTCCCGGGTCCACCGGCCAACTTGAACTGCACAGAATATGAGTGTTATTCAATGATCCAATTTTAATTGTTTAATGACTTGTTATATATAATATGTTATTTATTCAGTAAATTTTAATTTATATTATGCCCGCTTTGAAATATTACTTTATTTTGTTGCACATATTTGATGCTTCAATTGTACGCTCTAGCGATGAGGTTTAGTTGCTTCTTTGTTTTTGGTTTATGTTGTGTATTTCGAGCATTGTGTCACCATTTTGGCCAGTCAGTGCCTTTTTGTAGATTTAAAAATAAATTTGTTTCCCGACAACTTTTCAAATAAATCGTTATATTATTAATTACTTTTCATCTACAATATTTTTTATTTAGTATTTTTTCTATATTTTAGCCCGGTTTTAAACATTTCTGTATTCTTTGTACATAGTTGATGCTTTACTTAATTGAATGTTCTTGCAATGAGATTATCTCTTAATTGTTTTTCTTTATGTTGTATATTTCGAGCGTTTTGTCACAATTTTGGCCAGTCAGTGTCCTTTTTGTAGATTTAAAAATAAATTTGTTTCCCGATAACTTTTTAAATAAATCGTTATCTATATTATTAATACGCTACATGAAAACTTTGATACGATTAGGCTTTTTTATTTTAAGACTTACCCCCCACATATTATACATCAAAACACGCGTCTCTATGTGCAGATTCCCGAAAGCATCTTTAGATTTTTAATTTAGGCAATGTAACATGAAAAAAGTGCGAAAAACTTATTATAAAATAAACTGTGTTTTACAGAAGCGAATCTGATCAGCTGTGTGGGATTTAAAATAGCCTTGTGATGCGGAAAGTGAAAAAGGACCTCAAGTCGCTGGAGTAAATTTTACAGTACGGGCATTTTAGTCGAATCGGGTCAAAAATATCGATTTTTAGGTTTCAAGTGGATGCGATTCCTTAATCTTTCCTGTACATATTCATTCGGTTATTTTATAGCGATTAGAATCCGATGAATATTAAAAAATGATCGATTTAGTAGCCTATGTCATGCAAACGAAAAGGGACCTCAAGTCGCTTATATGGGAAATGACATGGCGGGCGACTTCAGGTCCCATTTCCCAAATGAGCAGACCCGTACTGACAGTGTCGTCAGGGGCATTACAAAACTACTCTCTCCTGACATCTATCGGCAAAGTGATTACATTCAAAGCCTTATTACTGTTACCGATAGACCGAGCAGAAACTGCAAAGAAAACATTAATTCCATGAACTCTGTGCTCGCTACGGTAAGCAAAAGAGCTATTAAATTGAAGAAAACAATGGTGGAGGGTTTTTCATGTATAAAGTGTACGCAACAATTTATCACTCAATTATAGTACCTTTCAACCGTGAGGAGAACATTCTTTATATGCTCTGCATCTATGACGGACGTCAAAATTGGTGATCAAGAAAGAATGGTAAACAAAGCCAACGGCTCTAGCAGCAATAAACTCATGCACAGCTTGACTGAACACTTGGTTAAAGTTAATCCCTTAGCGCACATTTTCAACGTGAAGAGTTGCGTTTTGAAAAATACTCCTGATGAGCAGCATACACAACTCGGAATGCATTGTCTGATATCGAAAAGAATATTAGCTCCGATACAACGACATAACTTATAATGATGTTGCTATTATTTTTAGAGTAAACGATAGCGAACCATCAAGAGTGAGCGTAACTTGATTGTTTACCCGAAAGATAAGCCAGTTAGAAGAGTACATATTCTTCAATTTTGCCTCGACCCAATGGCTGACCTGATGCTTTTCCCATATTTTCTATTTGAAGGAAGTGCACAACGAACATCGCTTACAATGCTGCAATACGCATCCTAATGAGTGCCTATTAGAGACACTTTCAGCACGCTACATCGTTCCGAAAACCTATTTTTACAGTAGATTGATTTACAGTAGATGTGTGCATAGAAGGCAGCCGATCATTTATAATTTAATTAAATCGTGCGAATTCACACGGGTTCACCTAGTATTATTAATTACTTTTCATCTACAATATTTTTTATTTAGAATTTTTTTCTGTATTATATCCCGGTTTTAAACATTGCTGTATTCTTTGTACTTAGTTGATGCTTTACTTAATTGTATGCTCTTGCAATGAGATGATCTCTTAATTGTTTTTCTTTATGTTATATATTTCGAGCGTTGTTTTCTCATTTTTGCCAATCAGTGTTCCTTTTCCATTTTTAAACATATAATATTTGTTTCCATACAACGTTTCAAATAAGTCGTTTGTTATTACTTTTCATCTACAATGTTTTTTTATTTAGTATTTTTTAACTATATTGCAGCGTGGTTTTAAACATTGCTGTATTTTTTGTACATCTCTGATACTTGCTTTTAGTACGTTCTAGCGATAGGCTTTTCGACTTTTAAAAATTCCTAAAGTTTATAGGTAATTTTGTTGGCATTTATACGTCATTTAGGTCATACATATCCGTTAAAGAGTATATGTTACAGCAGTTAATCAGTAATTCATGCTTGTTTGTAAATATATTTGTCTTTAATTGTATACACGTGTGAAAACTTGGTGTGTATTTAGTCATATGTTTTTAGTGATTGTTACACTCGGGTTACTTTTCATGTTAACAGTTAAGTTAAAATGTTGTAGTCTAATATGAAAAATTCTGTTCCATTTTACTGTACATTGAGTACAAAATCTATATGTAATACAGTCGGGTTTTTACTTCACAATAATTTGTTTTCTTCATCCCTTATACAACATGATGCATTCATACATTTCAATACAAAGTATATTAGAGTTTATATATTTTTATCAATTCAAAGTGGTCGTGATAACCAGTTTGAGTTTGGGACTAAATTCAGATTCTCAAAGAGAATTTCGAAGGAACATAGAAGCAATGAGGTGAAAGTAAGATAACACCCTGCCACCAGCGGTATCGGGAATTGGCGTTGTTCGTTCGTTCGTTCAACTTCCCCACGAATTCATGGACTCCCTAACAGTTGGCAGCAATGCGTAAAACCGGTCTGAGGGTAGCTCACCTAGCGCGGCCACTGGTGAAAATTGAAACTACGAGGAGCTGTGGTGGACACTGATCGTTGTACTCCTCTGTGGCCACGAACCTTTAGAGCCCTCTTAAAATACTGGGCCTTCACAGAATTCAAACTGAAATGGTTCAAACGCCGACAAGAGATTTACGTTTTACGGAGAATGAGAAGTTTGAAGTTTGATTGATACACGAGGTTTCAACGGTTTTTTGACAACATCGCTAAAGAGTACTTTACGCCTTAAAATAAAGTTATTGTAAACGGGACTGGCACTACTTTCATAAAGACTGCCAAATTTCGCACCCGGAGAAAGTTTTCACACGAAAAAATTGATATCCGCCCTGCGGAGTGAGGACACAAAGTTATAGTGTTTGATGAGAGATACACTACTAAAAGGTGTAATTCTTGCAATGAACAGAACGTTACATCCGATGTCGTCGTGTCGAAGACACCACACCGCTATGTCTATATTGTCCAGTATGTCACATTGGTGTGAACAGGGACAAATGGTGCAAAAAACATTTTGTTAAAATTATGTCCTTTTGTCTTTCGTCGGCGGACAAGATTTTGAGCCATAAGGTTAAAAATCGTAACCTTCTCAGAAACATTTGGGTCTGAGGAGGAAATTACTAAAACAAAACTGCAATGTTTACTGTATCAAATTTGGCTAGGCTATACATTGAGGCGAACATTGAACAAGATAATTATCTTTTCCACGGTAAGGACAGCTTGGAGCAAAAGATTCATGTCAAGCCGAGGCAGAAGATATCAGCCTCAAAAATTTTATTTTCATGTATGTGAAGGCTTAAATTTTCAGATAAGAAAGCAATTAGATCCATATGGACTTACCTCAGCGCCTTCAACATTCCTTTTTTCCGAGCCCCGGACAGATTACATTTATTTCCGAGTTGGATGGGAGTTCATGGGCTCGCCCTTCTTCTGTGTCCTCCGCTATGCCGGGGGTTCTGAACGAAAATAGATTTTGTTGAATGACAATAAAAATAATATTTTGATACTCATTTTCAGTCATACTTGCAATCTCATCTCATTATATCGTTTTTACTCAATCAATATGGAATACTTGGATTTCTGAATTAAATCTTTTGTTTTCAGAGTAAATTCTAATATAAATATTTTTATGTTGCAACATACAAGAAAAGTAATTAATTGAAAATAATGCTTTTAGTTTTGAGAACAAAACGGAATGAATGATTGTTAAGCCTAACACAGTCAGATAATACACTATTTCTGGTATTGTTGAATTGTTTTTAGCGATAAATGTTTGATTTATTTGGTTTGAAAAGATTCATTCACAGCCCATAGAAACAAATCATGGAAAGCCTTAAATTTATCTTCAATGCTATCCAAAATGTACACATCAATCCAATTAATTTGGCTTAGCCTATCTAAAAACAAAGTTGAATTAAAATCATTCACTAACCTAGCAAGATTTTTTGGCTTACTTTCCTTGCATGAACTAACATCTGTATTAAGTGAAAACACTATGCCATCATGATCTGAAAAAATAATAGGTAGTAAGAATAACCCTTGAAATCCATTTGGAATCATGAATATCTGTGACTATGTTGTCAATGCAACTTCCTGACATAGGTCTAGTAGCCTCTTCATTTGTTATCATCAATCCAAAACAATTAAACAAATTTACAAGATCATTCTTAAAATTACTATCAGAATTACAATTTACATAAATTCGCCACAAACCACTAAGTTAGGCTACAATTACATTTGTATGACAGACATATTATGTTATAAGACAATTACGAAAATTTACAAAATATACAGGGTCCATATTATATGGCCTATAGACAGAAATAACAACAATTTTTTCCTTTACAAGTTCTACCGCCGTAGCTTCGCAAACCATTTCTATGGAGGCTTCCTGAACTTGGGATATCTCAAGAAAGTCAATATCCTCTTTGACAAAAATTGCAGAACCACCATGGATCTTGTTAGTTCTACCATAGAAAGAAGCAAGCGAATAACCGGGTAATGCCAAAAAAGAGGCATCAGCATTATTTAACCAATGTTCCGCTGAAGTAATAACACTCACATTGTTAAATATTACAACACATAAGGCCAAGGACATCTAATTTATTACAAACACTCTGGACATTCCAGAAAAACAAATTCAAAGTTTGATCTGAAAAAGTCTTAGGCCTACTTGTTGAGAAGCATTTGTCTTCTAGGCTAAAAATTACTATTTTTAACAACTACAGGTTCATTATTGAGCATTTTCTTGGAGTCAATATATTTGTTCACACATGCCACTATTTGATCAGTTACATAATGCTTCCACTTACATTAAGATGAAAACCATTTGCAGTACAGAAATCTTTCCCTAACTTACTTATATCCACATAAGTGCTGTTCTTGGAATACTTATAAAGTTTTTCAATTTCTGAATTAGTTTTCCTGATTTCTTCAAATATAGCTGAATTTATAGGCAAGTCATACCTATGAGGTACTGAAAACACTACTGTATTATTCATTGACAGCTCTTTCAACTTTCTTCTTAGACACTTACGCAATTCATTTTTTTCATTACAAGCTAAATCATTGGTCCCCCCAAACAACACAACAGTCATCCCATCCAAAGACTTCTTGCTCAGATGGTAACACACAACTCATTTTATCATTGGGCTTAACAAAAGACAGTATTTCACAGTTAGCTTCTTTTTAGCGAATTTCCCCTATAGGGAAGAAGCTATTACCGTAGGTCTCATGGTAATACCTAAGCCCGAGACCGTGATAACTTTTCGTTTTGGGGCCACCAGAAGCAAAAAACACCATTGGTTCGAATTTTTATATATCTATCTATCTATCTAACTATCTATATATATATATATATATATATATATATATATATATATATATATGTGTCTGTAAGCACGATAGCGGCCGTAAATATGGTCCGATCCTAATGAAATTTGGTACAGACATGTAAAGAGGTAATCAATTGGACGAGTTCGTAAACCAGCCCGATCGGACCATCGGAAGGGGGGGTGAAGGGGGATAAACCCCCCCAAAAAAGGGGTTTTTGAGTTTTTTACATAGAAAAATAAAGTTTGTCAAATTTTTGTTGGCACCATTGAATTCAGCTCAAAAAAACAAACAATTTAGTGTTTTGAATCATTGCTCTATGTCCATTGGTTACTGAGATATTGAAAGTGGTAAACACAGTACGTTGTCCCAATGTTAACCTTATGGGGAATAAGTAAAATTCTATATCTCGCTTAATTCTCAATATATCTGGATAAAACTTGGTTTGTGGGTTCATCTAGATGAGATCTAATGTATTTTAGTCTAAAATCCCCGAAATTTCCATTTTTGTGGCAGCAAACCTGCATAATCATTCCCCATGTCATCCTTATGGGAAATAAAAAAAATTCTATATCTTCCTTATTTTTTAACATTTCTTGATAAAACTTGGTATATGGCTTCTTCTAGTCAAGATCTATTAAATAATGAATTAAAACCAACCAGTTTTAACATACCTGTTGCAGCAAACCTGCATAATCATTCCCCATGTTATTCTTATGGAGATTAAAAAAACATGTCAAATTTCGCTATGTTGCATTGAATTATGGTCTTTTGTATTTGAAATTCGCTGAGTATGCAGGTCTGCTGCAACGGGTGTATTTCCTTATTAATTTGCCTACTTATCTACCATGACTATCCGCGTAGAGATGAATTTTTGGTAACATGCTGCCTCTTTTAGTCCTGGTTACATTGGAATCAGGCCTAGTATTCTCAAATAAATTCCTCACTCGAGATGAGGTTTCAATGACTTTTAAGTTAGGTCTACTGGGGTGATAAAGAGTACCTATTAGGTCTAATAACCTGTCCCGCTGTTGTCATACTGTTAGGCCTACTTTCAGAGTTATTGTTATTACTGATACTCTAAACTAACAGAGCACTAAATATATTACTTAAAACTGGAAAGTTTGCGTCAATGTAGGAACAGACCTACGCCTGCCTGTTTTTTTGACCGAAACCGTCTCCCACTCATTCTCAGCTTCAACAATCTCGATAATATTGGCATCTTCCCTAGCAATAGAAGATTTTAACTTTTCATTTTCAACTTTTATATGCTGTATATCCTGTTTCAGTAAGGAAAATATCTGCAAAAAATTCGCCTCTTCGATCTTATCATTATCTTTTAGGCTAAGTTTATCATCTGGTATTAGGCCTACACGACACGAAGTCATAATACACTTTGGGCAATGCCATTCACTCTTTTTGGAAGATACTCTAAATTGTCTTCCAACACATTTACGCATTTGAAGTGATTCCATAGATCGCAAGAGTCACATAGTATGTCATTTCTCACGATTTTTTTCACTTATCACATTTGATATTACTGATAGTCCTACCTTATTCTCCTGACATCTGCCAAATCCTCTTCTGTGGCGACCATACTAGCACAGTGGTAAATTATTATTAGTTGTGTGGTAGCCTTAATTTCCTCAACTAGATTGAATTACAGAAATAAGTTTTCCTGCACTTAGAGATTTCTCATGCCTGTTAAGGCATAGTCCGTCCACTTCCAAATTTCAGTTGCAAATTACTCTTAGTAAAAACGGATGATATCTAAAAATATATGGCTTAAATGATTCTTGACTACTCACATTTATAGCAAATAAAAACATTTAAACTGGGTACAACATTTTTCATTAATATATAACACTGAAATGCAGAATATTAACTCGTCATTGTGTACGGCCAGCCTTCCGGGCTGCCAACCCTCTACGCCCTCTACCCACATGGGCCGTCCAAAAAAAGAGAATAGGGGCGTTCGCCCCGCCCTCTCCCTCTCCTCGCTGCCCCCTCCTCTCTTCTAACAACTGTCACAGCGAGCAAATATCAATTCGGTCAAATTACACAAATTCTAAATTATTATTATTTCATTTTAAAAAGTCGACAACTGTCACATCGACCAGCTATCAATTCGACCACATGGATTCAGGCTTTTATTAATTCAATTTAATTTCATTTTTAAAAGTGGGCAAGTGTCAAGGAGGGCTACTATCAATTCGGTCAACTTTCAATTATTTAATACATAATATTTTTATAAAGTCGGACAACTGTCACAGCGAACAAGTATCAATTCTAACAAGTGGTTTCTGTATTTTATTTCATTATTTATATTAATATTTAAAAAGTTGGGGAAATGTCACAACGACCAATTATCAATTCGATCAAGTGGATTCAGGCTTTTATTTATTTATTTTATTTTATTTTTAAAAAGTGGGCAAGTGTCGCGGCGAACAATTATCAATTCGGTCAAATGACAGGCAACCAACAGACCCTTGACTGATGTTTAGTTAAATCAGGCCTAAGATTGTTATCTGTAAATATTGTTCAGAAACAACCAACATTTTGTAATACCTATGTCTATTAATCCTAGTTAAAAAATAATTATTTATAAATGCTAAATAGGACTAAGATGCTAATTAAAATAGATGCTCAACCTTTTTCTAATCCTAGACATAAAGAACTCCTAGTATTAAAAGACTTAGGCCTAACTTAGTTAATTTTTACTCACCTTGCTCAATCAGCGCATCACATCTTTGATTTACGTTAAATAACTTAAGTTTAAAATATTCAGAAGGTTAATAATTAATTATAATTTCGTTAAAATAACCCAGATCATGACAGACAAACAAAAGTAGTATGATGCTAATTCCAATCCAATTCCGATCAATTGCATCAAATAAGAACGAAGAACTATACAAAACCGAACGAGTCGTTCTGACTAAGAGATTGACTCAAGTCAGTCGCCATAATGACTTTCGGAGCAATGCGGGCTTCCGTACGAAATGGTGCCCAATTACAGTACAGAGAACAAGATCCGTAAGCCCCTCCCTTCCCCTCCACACAACTCCCTCCACTCGCGGTCGACCAACTGTCAACACGAGCAAGTGTCTTGTCGACCAAATGTCGCAAATAATAAATAATATTACATTTTTCATAGGTCGACTAAGTGTCGCAACGACCAACTATCTTGTCGACAAAGTGGTTTATGCTATTTATTAATATTTCTAAATAATTTAAAAAATAGCAGCCATTTGTCGACCAAGTGTCGCAACGACCAACTATCTTGTCGACCAACTGGTGGGCCCCCAATGTGGTCAGATCAAAAATGTAAAGATTAATGATGGTTTGTATTTCAACCTGAACAAATAAAGGTCTACAATGGGCTCTGGCTTCTGATTTAGTTAATATTCTAACTGCTTTTGTCTGATGAATTAATAAATAATTAACTTTGGAGCTATTTCCATATAAAATCAAGCCATATCTAAAAATTGATTGAAAAAATGCAAAGTAAGAAGTTTTCCAATAGTTTTCTGGGACAAAACTATGTTTTCTGGGACTGTGTAGATGTTTCCGTCCGTCCTGATTGCTTTAAGCTGAAGCTCTATGGAGTCGATGGTTTGGCTTTGTCTTGTTTATCATCCTACATATCAAACCGGAAACAGAAAGTCGCAATTAATTGATGTATCTGTTCAGAGCAGTTTTTTTGGCGTAACCTCGGGGCTCTGTTTTGGACCCCTTTTTAATTATTTCAACGAAAAAAACATGATAACAGGGTGGCAAGCTACCAACATTAACTATGAACTAAAACTCTATATAACAAAAACATCATGCCAAAAAAAGAAAAAAAAACTGTGAAAAACAATAACAGTTTAGATAAACATAAGCAAAGTTGAGTAGAGCGAATAAGTGGAGTATTCGTATTCTTTGTGTACTCTAATGATCTTCTTGAACGCCCATTTCGGTTCAAACCTTTTAAGCAAAAGTTTATTCGGTTGAACAGTTGGTTTTCTGCAAATATGGGCGAAATTTAAACTCAAATTATCAATTTTACCTTCAACAATAGAAACTTTCAATTATTTCAATAGATTCATGATTCATCATACCTTCCATCTGATGCTAACGTAGTGCCAACAGCTAGATTTTTGGTATGAATCAATTCGAGCCTCACTTGGCGTGAATACGTCAACAAGTTGCTTCCTAGACTTAGTAAAGCCTTTTACTCCGTGCTATTATACATTGTCACAGGCTGTAGACACCGGTCTGACACTTAAATGGAGGTAAGCTTATTGGAGCGGGTTAGTTCGATGCACTTTATTCAGATGGCGTTGTAAAAACATGACTTTCTTCTTCTTCACTAAATCAGCCAATCAGAACGACGATAACGATCAGGTAACTTCCCGTTCCGTTTCCCTTGTTTTCTATCACGACGCGACGTGTACACAACCATAACGAGTTGGAATTAATTTGAGTGTGGGAAAATACCTAAAGTACGTTTGCAGAAAGTTGTTCTAGTGTAAGTTGTTTCTCGAAATACTGTACTGCGTGATTCATGTTGTGCTTAAAGCTATTTATGGAAAATAAATACGTAGATGTTTACATAAAAGCACTTAATAAAAATTAACTAAGTTAATTTTTATTAAGTGCTTTTATGTAAAGATCTACGTATTTATTTTCTATCAATCGCTTTAAGCACAATAAGAATCACTCAGTACAGTATTTCGCGAAACAACTTGCACTAGCGGCAAACGCACTTAATCTAAACAAACCGGTAAAGTCATTAAAATTAAAAATCTATCAAACAAAACAAGAAAACGAAAATATAAACAAAGCAGACGACGACGATCGATATGTCGCATCGACGACCATCGATATATCGCATCGACGACCATCGATATATCGCATCGATCTTTTTAGTTCGTTGCACTTTATTCAGATAGCGCTGCTGTTCCCTTACCACCGAGTTAACATGGGAGTGCCATCTCTTTACGAAGTTCATTATTACTCTATGCTGTAGACTCACAAGTTTTAAGACAATCATACTATGTGTATTTCCACTCATACATTTCCTATGGAGTCATATTTCGGGGCAATTCTAGTGATGGAAATAAAATGTATCGAATTTTTGTTGGCACTATTGAATTCAGCTCAAAAAAACAAACAATTTAGTATATTGAGTTGAATCACTGCTCTATGTCCATTGACAATGTATTCAATATGTATACAGAACCCTAGGTTCTGTATACATTGCCATTGGTTACCGAGGTATTGAAAGTGGTAAACACAGTACGTTGTCCCAATGTTAACCTTATGGGAAATAAGTAAAATTCTATATCTCGCTTATTTCTCAACATATCTTGATAAAACTTGGTAAATAGCTTCTTCTAGTTCAGATCTACTAAATATTGAATTAAAACCACCCAGTTTTAATATACCTGTAGCAGCAAACCTGCATTTTCATTCCCCATGTTATTCTTATGGAGCTTATCAAAACATGTCAAATCTAGGTATGTTGGATTAAAATAATTTCAAATGCAAAACAACATATTATGTTGTTTTGCATTTGAAATTCGCCGAGTATGCAGGTCTGCTGCAACGGGGGTATTTTTTATTGTTAAAGCCTCAAATACTTCTTTTTGTTCAGAGTATCTTTTTTGTTTTTACAACTTTGCTTGCATATTGTGTGACAAATATTTTCCTTAAAATGTGTTACAGATGCTAATAAAAAATAAATAAATGGTGTTTTTTTGTTTCTGGGGGCCCAAAAACAAAATTTTATCATGTGTGACATATGACTATATAGCCATATGATTGTATTTATTATTGTTTGATGTAAACAAAAAAGATACTTTTGATTATATAAATAAAATATAGTTCAACTTATAAAGATTATTTTAGTTTAACTTATAAAAAGGAAACATGGTGCCGAAACCCAATAAAACCAGAAAGAAAGATAAGAGTAGACAAAGTTCTCCTTTTAGAGAGAACTACAAATCTGATGATGAAGAAAATAATGATGAAAAAACAAGTAAAGAATTGCCTTTAAACATCAAACCTCCAAAGCCATTGATAGTCACAAGTGGCAGTGAGATGACAAAAAGGTGGAACTTATGGAGTAAGCAATTTCGGTGGTATGCTACAGCTATTGATTTGAAGAAGAGGTCACTAGAGAAACAGATAGCTACATTCATGACAATAATTGGAGATGATGGAATTGAGCTTTTTGAATCATTTGATATAGATGAAAAATCTGACTTGGCAGAAGAGCTACACAAGTACTGGAATTATCGAGGAGAATTAGCGGTTCATGAAAATATCATTTTTAAAGGGGAAAGAATTTTGATGCCCTTGAATCTTCGTCCGCTAACGCTAAAACAGATACACCTAGGACACAGAGGTATACAAGATTCGCTCAACTTTGCTCGTGAATACGTCTTTTGGCCAAACATGACAAACGAGATCAAAAATTATGTTTTGAATTGTAAAATATGTTCTAGGCTTCAAAAAGACAAGCCTGAAGAAGAACTATTGCAGCAAGAAGTACCAACTAGACCGTGGATGGAAGTGGGAACTGACATTTTTCAACTATCAGGAAAAGATTATCTTGTAGTTGCAGATTCCTACTCTGGATTTTTTGATTTTGTGGAACTAAAATCGGCTACATCTTCAAATGTGATTATAACTAAAAAAATGGTTCTCAGTGCATGGAATTCCAGAAACGTTGTTGTCTGATGGAGGTACTCAGTTTAACTCTTTCGAGTTCAAAAAATTTGAAAAAGATTGGCAGTTTAATCAAAGAGTTTCCAGTCCTTTATTCGCAAGATCTAATGGCTTAGCCGAACGGTACGTGCAAGAAGCTAAACTGATTTTAAAGAAGTGTCTAGAAGAAAAGGCTGATATACACCTTGCATTACTTCACCAAAGGAACATTCCCCGAAAAAATATTGGTTCCCCAGCTCAGAGACTTATGGGTCGCAGAACAAGGACACTGCTTCCAAGCACTGATAAAATTTTACAGCCTGAAATAGTGCAAAATGTTCACACTAAACTTCAGAGTATGCGCGATAAATCAAGACAATACTGCAACAGAACAAAGAGGAACGGACCTGAATTTGAAGAAGGCGAGAGAGTATTGTACAGAAAAGAACACAGAGACTGGCAACCAGCGATAATACTGCGTAAAGGTCCCGAGCCACGATCATACCTTATTGAAACACCAGATGGTGGTATATACCGAAGAAACTCTTGGTTTATAAAGAAGTTATTTGATAATAAGAAAGAAATTAATAATGAAGGAAAGGAAGATGCTAGTCAAGCAATGCATAGTTCTAAGACGTTTTCACCTAGAAAATCATCAAGAAACGTTAAAAACCCCGATAGACTTAACTTATAGGAAAGAGGAGATGTGACATATGACTATATAGCCATATGATTGTATTTATTATTGTTTGATGTAAACAAAAAAGATACTTTTGATTATATAAATAAAATATAGTTCAACTTATAAAGATTATTTTAGTTTAACTTATAAGAAGGAAACATCATGGTTACCTGGTTAGGTTATACGATACGTCTTACCATGAGACCTTATAGTTTCTTTTCCATAGGGGAAATTCGCTAAAAACACGATTACAATAGAAACTTTAACAATACCGCCTTTAGAGGTCATTTTCGGGAAGTTATTTGGTTCCAAGTACAGAAAAACGTAGTAATTAAAAAATAGTATACTTTGCTATTTTGAGATATTAAAAAAGTTTTTCAAAAATTCGTGTGTATATATTAAGAAACATAGGCGTAGTCTTTCTTTTACTCTGTGGCCATCTTCCTCACTTTCCGGAATCTCAAATCTCAATAATAGGAATTTCCGCTTGTGCCGAAAAGCTGTGAAATTGAGTGTTCCGTGTGTTCTACCAAAAGTAGCTGTGAAATAACTTGTAATTTATTTGGTATTTTTCTGTAGTTGGCTATCAAATTATAAATTTCTAAGGTTTAAGCAGCTTATGTCCCGAGAAAGGTAGGTGTGGCCTTATCATCGATAAGCTATCATTAAATCAAATTCATAGGCGGATACGATTCTTCTCAGTTCCGGCAATTAAACTCGTCATTAACATCACAGTAATTCCAGCCCAGTTTTAATGAAATTAACAGAATGTGGATGTGTAAAACAGTACTTGTTGTTTGAAAGTTGAAGAAGATTCTGTTACCATAATACTTTTCTGCTATTCTCTGATGGCAAATGTGAGGAAATAGGTTTATCTGAACCTAGGCCTAGGCTTTGGCCTAGCCTTCAGGTTTATCTCACCAGGCTAGTTTAATTTGTGAAGCCCAGAGCCATTTCCTATCCTGTGAGCAAAGGGTGCCCATCCTCCCGAAGCCTCTTGGGGGCTTCTCCCAGGGCTGCCGAGAGCCAAGCCCTTCGACTGCACATTGCACGGGCCCTCTCGGGGGGGTATGAGTCCCCCCAGCGAAAGAATAAGATCTTCAAATTCACGTTTTAGGCAGTCTAGAGATGGAACATCATACATATATGAGAATTCCAAAAATCCTAACCAATTGAAGCTACCTTAATGGTCGGTCGGATTTAGAAAATAGTCTACTCGGTTTAAAAATTACCGCTTTCAGTGATTCTGCACAATTGGATTTTCCCAATCCAATAGTGCAGGGGCGGTGCTGAATCAGCGCACGTACGCAAGCGCTAAGGTGATTGGGGGGAGGGCTTGCCGCTCTCCTGAGCCCTGTGAGGAGAGGGAGGTATGATTCACTCATGCTCGCTACTAGCTAGCCGCTGCCGCTGTAGTGTACAGTCAATCACAAATAAAGTAGTAGGCCTAGGCTAGTACAGGTAGATAAAACAATCGTTTTTGCCACAGCCCAACTAAATAAGTTACTGTATTAACGTCCAAGTAATTTGCATTATAAAGCTAGACATTTTTTAATATGGAGGCCTAATTTTATTTCCAAGAAGTTGATGGTAATTGTGGAGTTTACGGTAGGCCTACTCCATCCGAAATTGAAATTTTTTTTACAAAATGTAGATAATTTTGGGTACTTGTATTATACGGAGGCCACTGTTTTTAGAGTGTTTTTAACTGGATACCAAAAATAACTGTGTAATTGGAGAGAACATACTTTAATTGACTCACTGTCATGAATGAATGTCCAAATTTGTCATAATTATTATGAGCGGTCTTTATGTTCTGCCTACTAGAAGGCAGCAATGTCGGCGAGGTAAAGCGTCACCGCCGCTAGGGGCAACACCCGATGGCCACCCTTAAACAGCGCGCTGTGGCGGTTATGTTATGTTAGGTTATCATATGTATGTTAGTAGGACTTTCCTCGTTTCGTTGCAGATCAAATGATGCCGGATGAGTCATACTTTCGCCCGCCAAATCCTGTAGGCAAGTGATGCACACACTCCGGTCAATAACCTGACCTAGGCCTACTTGGAGGGGATTTGGCGGGTGAAGGTATGACTAATCTGGTATCGTTCGATTCGTAACAAAACGAGGAAAGTCCTCCTACGATATTTATGATAACCTAACCTAACATAACCGCCGCAGTGCACTGTATAAGAGTGGCCTCCGTATGATTCCAAAGTACCTAATTTTGCGCTGATTCTGGAAATGATAGTCGTTTTCTGCGGAAAACTTCGGAAAATTGGAAAAACTGAAAAAAACTTTTTTATGAAAATAGGGCATGATTGTACTCAAATTAATCAGGGAAATGAGCTGAACAAGAATATGCAAGAATTTTCAAGATCCGATGGATATTGACAGAGATCTAAGTTACGGTCGGAAAAGCTGAAAACAAACTTTGTCTAAAACATATCATGTGGGTACTCAAATTATAGGAAATTGCACGCTGAACAACATTCTGCAATAATTTTCATGATCTGACGTTCAATAGTCGTGATAAAGCCACCAAAACTTAAAAAATTGATAAACCGACTTTTGTTCAAGTTATATGAAGATGGATTTGGCTGGAATAAATTAGATAGGGATTGGTTATATTAGTTTAGGTTGTATTTGGTTTGGTTAGGTTAGGTTATGTTAGGTTGTGATGAGTTGCATTATTTTAGGTTACATTAGGATTGGTTTAAAACCTTAAGTTAAGTAAGGATAGGGTAGAAGGGGGGAGGGAATAGGGTACCGGGGGTAAATGGGTACTACTTAAAAAAAATTTATTTAATCAACCCTGTTAGGAAGGATTGAAAAATATGTAGAGATAGCTAGTTATGTTTTTTATACCACCATTTTTTTAAAGTTGTTATCCTTAAATATAAACAAGTTAAAAAATAATTTGTTAGACCCTTACCCTTGTGTTTTTCGTTTCACAAAGTGCCTCACGAACTTTGTCTGAGTAACCATAGAAACATTATAACAATTTTAATTTATGCAAAATATTTACACTCACCTCATAAAACCAAAGTATACATACTAATAGTAGTTTGCTAGAGTTTTGGAATTTTTAAATTATCTCTAAAGGGTAGCTTTTAGGGGTTGAAAATTTTAGTACCCAATTGCTCCCTACGGGAAAATGGGTACTATTATTTTTTTATGATTATGACAAAGTATTAGTTTTAAAGTGAAACCCCTAAGCCTAATTAGTTTTTAGAAATATAGGCTACTTTCCCAAGTGTAATTTGGCCATTTATGGATAGGCTAACTTGGAAAATAAGATAGCCTATTGAATAATTCCGGTTCTAGATGGTATGGGCTACTGATTTTATTTTTATTTGTTTATTTTTTATTTAGCCTATGAAAAAAGAAGTTTTTATTTTATTGACTTAGTATTAAGTAGGCCTAGCCTGGGTCAATCCATTTCAAATCACCCAGGCTGTGTTGCTGAAAATTTTTTATTTGCCTAATTTTTTTATTATGAGTTCCCTATGGTAAGACAATCACAAAACGCTATTTGAAAAAAATTTTCAAGCCATGGTTTTTTTCTGGCAGCCATTTTTAAAATGGCGTTCAGGCAGATTTTAGTGAAAAACAAGGTTTGCGGTAAGTTTAATTGCCAAGCTATTTTTAAAGATATCAGAATAATTTAAAAACCAGTGTGTTCAGCATGAAATGAACTTTAAGAAAACATTATATTAATGTTTCTTTTGTGCAAGAAAGTCAGTCAAACTAATACTGCAAAAACTCGGATGAAAATCATCAATCGTTACTTTTTAAGACCTTAAAGATTTATGAAAGAAATGAGGCTCACAAGTAATACTTATTTTCTCTGTTGAATACTTATATAAATACCTGCTGAAGAAGTTTCAGGCCTGAGAATGCTCTCCTTCTTTTTCTAGAGCTTTCCAAAAATGGCCGAAAGCCTTTTATTGTCAATTTTCAGGGGTTAATAACTAAAAAGGGACTGAATGAAAACAAGTGAAAATTTTACAGAATGTTCTTCATACATATAGTAATATCTCACAAAAAAATTATGACTGAGACTCAACTACATTTTGAGTTATACCGAATTGAATTTCAGTTAAAACGCTACCCTTTTTTACAGTCGTGAGGTGCCAAGTTAGCAAATAATGGCTTGTAAAATCCTTACCTGTGTTAACAATTAATTTATATTTAATATTTAAAACATCCTATTCATTACCTAGGCCTAAACAACTTTTTGAATTTACAATAAAAATAATTCTAACCAGAAAAAACGGTACGTCTCCAAATAAACAAAACTCATAACTTAACCATAAAATTGCATATGTTAAAACGCTTATGTTAATAATATGTGTTTATTAGGCCTATATATATTAACTGTAAAACATATGCATTTAGATTTAAAATTATATTTATATGTAATAGATAAATTTTATAAAATACATAGGCTAATGTAAAAAAATATAAGAGGAATATGTTAGTAACTCAATAATCTTTCATAATTGACATATCAGTTATCATGTTGCAAAAGTCAATGAGAGTTTTGCAGGGTTTGCAGGATAGACAACTGCAACTGTCTGTACAGCCTGCCTGTTCTTACATGTGTCTGCAAGTGCACAGGCTGGACATAGAGCTTGTCCAGGAATAAGATTGATATCCACATTTTTACACTTGGAAAGGTGTTCCATAAGTATTCAACCCAAACCATTTTTAACTGGTTTTTTGTGGCAACCAAATGGGTCACAACATATTTTCCTAAAAATGTGGGTGTATTTGCCTAAATATTTATCTTTATGGTAATGGCACATATTAGTAATTTCTTTTGAAATTCTTAATTTTAGCAAACATTGTTCTTCAGCTGGCAAGTCACTCCCTTAATCAATTCTTAAGGCGCTTCTTTCTTGTAGTGTTGTTTATGGGAGTGTTCACTTATTAGTTCACCCACAAAACAACTCATGTTTAATTTTTAATTGTAAGGTCGTTCAATACGGAGCACTGGCAATACTAATTTAAAACTACACTGACAGGACATGATCACTAGTCAAAGAACTAGCACCAACTGAGCTTCACCTATGACTCCGCAATAAATGTGAGGGGGAGGGAGTTCATGTCACCACTTGCAGACGCATCTAAGAACAGGCAGGCCGTACGGGCTGTAGGATGCTGCCGTTGTCTATACCTGCAAATCCTACAAAACTCTCATTGACTTGTTGCAACATGATAACTGATATGTCAATTATGAAAGATTATTGAGTTACTTTCGTTTTGTTTCGTCATATATTTTTTACACTAAGTATTTTATAAAATTTATTTACTTTATATAAACCTTAAACCAAATCTTACTCTTTACATAAGCGTTTTAACTTAATGCAATTTAATGGTTAAGTTATGAGTTTTCTTTATTTGGAGATGTACCGTTATTTTTTCTGGTTTGAATGAATATTTTTTGTAAATACAAAAACTTTTTAGGCCTAAATAATGAATAGTACGTTTAAAATGTTAAGTATAAGTTAATTGTTAACATAGATTAGGATTTTACAACCCCTTATTTGCTAACTTGGCACCTCACGACTGTAAAAAAGGGTAGCGTTTTAACTGAAATTCAATTTGGTATAACTCAAAATGTAGTTGAGTCTCAGTCATAATTTTTTTGTGAGATATTACTATTTGTATGAAGAACATTCTGTAAAATTTTCACTTGTTTTCATTCAGTCCCTTTTTAGTTATTAACCCCTGAAAATTGACAATAAAAGGCTTTCGGCCATTTTTGGAAAGCTCTAGAAAAAGAAGGAGAGCATTCTCAGGCCTGAAACTTCTTCAGCAGGTAGTTATATAAGTATTCAACAGAGAAAAAAAGTATTAGTTGTGAGTCTCATTTCTTTCATAAATCTTTAAGGTCTTAAAAAGTAACGATTGATTATTTTCATCCGAGTTTTTGCAGTATTAGTTTGACTGACTTTCTTGCACAAAAGAAACATTAATATAATGTTTTCTTAAAGTTCATTTCATGCTGAACACACTGGTTTTTAAATTATTCTGATATCTTTAAAAATAGCTTGGCAATTAAACTTACCGCAAACCTTGTTTTTCACTAAAATCTGCCTGAACGCCATTTTAAAAATGGCCGCCAGAAAAAAACTATGGCTTGTAAAAATTTTTCAAATAGCGTTTTGTGATTGTCTTACCATAGGGAACTCATATTAAAAAAATTAGGCAAATAAAAAATGTTCAGCAACAAATTTTATTTTTATTGGGTGATTTGAAATGGATTGACCCGCCTGCAGTAAGTTAATTTATAAAAATAATTTAAGTGTTTTTATTAATTTAACAGTGTATGATTGTTCGAGGCAAACAGGTTTTCGCAAAATTTTTTCAAAGTTTTAACCTCTTGTAGGCTAAATTTGTTTCTGTAAAAGTTAGAAAAATCTAACTTGTATTATGTTAAAGTACCTCTTATAAACTACCTAAAATACAGTTTTTACTATCCTAGGTCATAAGGATTAATTATTATTAATTACATAAAAAACTGTAAAGTTTTCCGAAATTTAGTTTAACATTCTATAAAATTGTCCAAAAAAAAAATTTGATCAACAAAACTTGTCTTAAAATATTCCTTTGTGTTTTCTTAATAACACCCATTTCCTCACTATTTTATATATGGGCATTCTTATGTCTTACAGGTGCAGTCCCCAATTCCCCCCTTAGGGGCAATTGGGTATGAAAAATATTTTTATTTTTATTAAATAGAACCAAAAACGTTGCAGGTCTTAAAGTTGGTGAAAAGATGTCTATTAGAAGCCTTGTGATATGAAGGCATAAAAACTAGAAAGATATTCAATTTGGTTTAGCCTACAGAGTACATTTTCTAAAACCTAGTACCCAATTCCCCCCTTCTACCCTATGGGTGGTAAAGTAAGAATGTGATATTACAATTCTAATCTAACAATACCAAACCTAATATTATCTAACCAAATCCAATATAACCTCAAACATAATCAAACCAAACCCAACATAGTTTAACCTATCCTAACCAAACCTGATCTTAGATCCCACAGTTTAGCGTAACTCACCTAAAACTAACCCATTTTGTGAAAAGCTTATGATTTTTCCGGCCGTAACTCCGTCAATCCACATCTGATCTATTCTTCTTTATCTCAATCTCCCGATTAATTTGAGTAGGCCTACCCTCATGACCTAAATAATTCCGAGCCAAAAATTAATTTTCCGATTTTCCGAGGGAAAAAACTATCATTTCCAGAATCAGCACTTATTTCCTACATTTTGAAAAAAATATTTTAATTTGGGATGGAGTACCATAAACTCCACAATTACCAAGTTGGTACCAATATTTCCTCAATCAAAAAATAATCTGCTCTTCTTGGGCCACTTCGGAGCCCGAGCCCCAAGTTCAGACTTGGCTGATATGGCCTCTTTGCGTCCCTGGCTTCTCCCCCCCTCAAATTTGACTAACCCCTGCCTTCTTGAGTACTGATAAACTAGTAAATATTTCAAGATAGTATAAGGATGACGCTATTCAATGTATATCTCATTGTATACTTTATGAATAAAGATATTTTCAATTCAATTCAATTCAATTCAATAGGCTAATGAGCGATGTGAATAAAAACTAGTAGGCCCCCTAGGTAGTAATTTCTAGGCTTTGTCATAGCAAATGCTAGGTTACTATAAGTGAATAAACTGACTCTAGAACTCTAGGTCTTCAGTAGCCTATTAGGCATTTTCAGAAGCCTAAGTAAGTACAGTACTAAAAAGATGCATTTGCCAGTACTCCATCCGAAATTGAAAATAGTTTTAGCAAATTTCCCCTATAGGGAAGAAGCTGTTACCGTAGTACTCATGGTAAGACCTAAGCCCTAGACCATGATAACTTTTCGTTTTGGGGCCCCCAGAAGCAAAAAACACTATTCGTTCATTTTCATAAATATATATATATATATATATGAATGAATGAATGAATGAATGAATGAAAAAAGTGTTTTATTTTACTATCAAATTACAGTGATCAATAGTCTATAGAAAAAATTCACACTTGTAGAACAATGGTCTCAAGACCGTCTGTCCGGTTGGTCATTCCGAAATAAACTATTGACACGTCCAGCTAAAACACATAACACAAAGTTCCTGAAAATATAAATAAACGTTATCCTTAAATACATATATATATACATGCACATACATACAAATATATATATATATACATATACTTACATATATTCACAAAACAATTTAAGGTAGCTTAACATGTTATCTCTGTAACGAGAAGTTTTACACTATTATATTTTTGACGATTTCACCTGTTTAATAGTACTTTGTATAATCCCCCATGGGTCCATCAGTTTATTTATTAAATTACTTTAGATATTTGACTTAAACACGAAATAAATAAATAAATAAAACCCCTATATATTTCAATTTTTTTTTCTATTCATAATTAAATTCTTTAACCCACTGCCACCTCTCCTTCCACGCCTCTTTCATAAAATTACCCAATTTTAGCCAATTTTTCCCGTTCAAATATTCTTTAAATTCCTCCGAGCTCAAATATATTTTGCCAAACCAGCGCTCCCTAATATTTGCCAAGATGGGACATACAGCTACAAAGTGAAACACAGTTTCAATCTCATGTAAGTTGCATTTAAACTGCAACAATAATTTTTGTTTGTCAACCAAGGCTTGTAATTAAGATCTACAAGTTCTGCTCGGGCTTTAATAATCCACGAGATAAGACCAACATCATTGTTATCAGTCAGAAAGCTCTTAGGGCCCAGGTCAAGGTCGACGGTGAGGAGTTGCTGATGATATTGCGACGTACGCGCCCTGCCAACTATTTCACTCCTCCAACTAAACCTCGCCGCCTCTACTACGTTAACTAACTGACTCAAAACAACACTCGAATCCGCTGAGCTAAAATCTACATTCATCCCAACCTTTTGCCCAAGCAGTTTCCATTCTTTAGCCCAAAAAATGTTTCTTTCGATTACACATTTTGCAACAACTTTAGGTAAACGATAATCTGCCAAGTCTAGTGCTTTAGAAATGTAATTTGAATTCAGTTTTAATGTA
The DNA here is from genome assembly GCA_035578135.1 of Flexamia atlantica. Classification (NCBI taxonomy): domain Eukaryota; kingdom Metazoa; phylum Arthropoda; class Insecta; order Hemiptera; family Cicadellidae; genus Flexamia; species Flexamia atlantica. The sequence continues at coordinate 50,487,973 of JAQJVK010000005.1, read as the reverse complement.
ACGAAATGGATTTTTTCAAAACCGGTTTCTAAATAAAGGATATAATTAGGTGTATTAAAAGGTAATCTGAATAACTTCTTTATGAAGGCTTTCTGAACGTTTTCTAAGTGAGAATTTTCCAAAAAACCCCACACTTGCGCACCGTAACACAATATAGCTTTTAAAATAGACTCAAAACGGCATTTTAATCCTCAACGGAATTTTCTTATTATTAATCAGGTTTCCCCAAACTGAATTTATTGCATAATTAGTACACCTTTTTTTCTCGATAAAGTGCTTTTCCCAAGACATTGTTGTAGTAAATAAAATTCCCAAATAATTATAATCATTCACAACCTCAATTTGATTCCCCTTATACCAAAACTTATTATCAGTCGGTAATCTACCACCATTTCTAAAGACTACAATTTTAGATTTTGTTAAATTTACTTTAAGATTCCAAGTTTCACAGTAACGCTCCAAATTACGAATCCTGATTTGTAACATTGCTGCTGAGGGGGCCAGGAGAACGATATCATCCGCATACATCAGAACATTTACCCTTACGCCACCAAAGTTACAACCACCCTCCAACACATCTGGTAAATCATTTATAAATAAGCTGAAAGCGACCGGACTCCACAAACAGCCCTGTCGCAAGCCTGTATTAGTTTCAAATTAATTTGAAATCCCTCCCTTACACCATACCGCTGCAGAAGTATCTTTGTAATAACTTTTTAACACATCTATTACATTCGTTGACACACCAATAGATGAAAGTTTTATAAATAGTGATCTTCTGTCTATAGTATCAAACGCACTTGAAAAATCGACAAAAAAAGTGAATAGTTTACCTCCCTTCTCTGATAAACGTAATTTAATCATTGAAGCCAAGTTAAAAATGTTATCTAGAGTAGAGTAATTTTGTCTAAACCCTGCCTGAAACTCTGATAAAATTTGTTTTTCTTTTACCCAATTTTGAATTCTGTTATTTAATAATCCCATAAAAATTTTACCCACACAGTTTATAAACGATAAGCCCCTGTAGTTTTGCACTAAACTGACGTCACCCTTTTTAAAGGGAAAACAATAGATTTCTTAAAGCTGTCTGGGATGACTTTGTTTCGATAAATATCATTGTAAATTCCTAACAATTTATTTAAAAATACATGAGGCGCATATTTGTAAAACTCATATGGAACCCTATCCATACCAGGTGCTTTGTCATTTTTTAATTTCTTCAAAACGCTTCAGTTCCGAATATGTAAAATCCCGATCTAGAAAATCGTCAGTGATATATGGTTCAACGAAGGAAATTTTTGTTTCTACTGGCGGATTTAATAAGGTATTAAAATGTGTTATCCACTCTTCTGGCCTTATATTTCCAATGCGTTTTTTATCTTGACATTTAAAGGAATTAATCGCACGCCAGCACGTTTTAGAATCTTTGGAAAATGTTAAATTTGAGATTAAATTGGAGCTATATTGTTCTTTCTTACTTTTACACAAGTGCTTGTATTTTTTTACTTCCTCAAGATATATAGCTTTAACCTCCGCTGAGCTAGTTTTACGGAACATATTTAATAATTTAAAAACCTTTTTCCTTGCATTTAAACATTGGTAATCAAACCAAACATTTTTCCCCTCAAAAACTTTTGTACTTTTTACATTTGGTTTAAAATGAGCTGAATTTATAACAACCTTAACTATATCATCTACATTCTGTGGCTCAAAAGACGTCAACATATTTGCGACTTTACTACCGTAATTCAAACAATCAAAGCTGGTACACTTTAACTTGGGCAACAATGGCAGCAGCTCCCCCTCCCCGCCCACCCCACCCGGGCCGCCAGGAGCATTACCAACCTTGAAACTTAATTTTACCGGCATGTGATCAGACCCAGGGAAACTAACCACTTTGAAATCATGAATGGAATGTAAACAATCAAAAGTTGCCGCAGCGATATCGATTACTGAATTTCCCCTTGAACCCAAAAAAGTAAATTCTCCCTCTTTATCTCCTTCAGAGCTCCCGTTTAACACAACTAAACCATGGCTGTCAAAAAACTCCAAAATTTTACGTCCTTTTACATTAATAGTATCGTCTTTAGAATTTCGTATGTCATAAAATTTATTATTTCTAGTGCTGATAATTTCCTGTGAAAAACTTTGTTCTCTACTTATGCGCCCATTTAAATCGCCTATTATAATCATATTTTGAAATGAATTTTCACCAAAAAACCTTACTAGATTTGAAAAATCCCTATCCCAATAATTAAAGTTTAAATAAACTGGCATAATGAAAACCTGTTCACAACTCATAACGATTCTACTTATCTTAAGTAAACTAAAATTTTCAAAAGGTAAAAACTTAACATTTTTTGAGAAAGGAGTATTACGATTCACTGCGTAAATTAAACCACCCACATTTCTTCCAAAATTAGCTGTTCTAGTTGCAAAACTGAAATTCAACTCAAAATTACTCAGCTTGTTAACAAAAAAATCTTTCTCTTTTTCTGAGACAAATGTTTCTAAAAATATAACAATATCAAAGCTGCTAATAAATTCTATAAATGAAAAATCACAAACCTTATTCTTTAAACCACAAATGTTGTATGACAAAACCTTAAAATCTAACATCGAATGTCCCACCGGCGATACATCCTGCCGTGTCGTTACTGCGTCTGAAGCTGGGTTGGCGTCATTATTTTCACCCGTCGGCCTGGCTACTGGGTCCTGATACTGGATGCTGTGTTAGCACGGTCGGTGGCGGCGCGCTCGCGGTCAGGCTTTCTGCTGATATATATATAATATATATATTATTATTATGCTGATATATATTATTATATATATATATATATATATATATATATATAATAAGAATCATTTTAACTCAGTACCCTTATTTTCATTTTTTTATTTTAAAAACCCAACATGTTTCAGACCTTTAGGCCATTATCAAGGGTAAAATTAAATTAAATTTAACCTCACTATGTACAGAAATAAAATTTGTTGAAATGTAAATAAATAAAATTGCAGATGTAAATATCATATGTTTTTCTTTTCTTTCTTTTTAGTTGTTAATGTCTTCTGTATGTATTTTTAAGATTTAATATTGTATAGCATTGTGTTTATTTACTTGCATGGTATTCAGTATGTTGATTGGATCTTTTTTATATTTCGAGTATATATGATAATCTTCTTTTGCGTTGAGTTTTGTTCCTTTTATACCATAATCCAAAATTTGTAGATCAGATTCAATATTTTCAAACTTATGATTTTCTTTTAGCATATGTTCGGCTACATTACTTTTCATAGTGGTTTTATTTTTAGAATTGTACGCTTGTACATGTTCTTTATGTCGGCAGTTGAATGATCTGCCTGTTTGGCCTATATAGTATTTTTGGCAATCTTTACAATTTATTTGATATATACCTGAGTTTTCAAAATTTGATTTGGTTTGGTGGTTTTCTTCTTTGATTTTCTTGTTAATCACTTGCAATGGTTGTTTTTGGTTCTATAGCTTTATATATATTTATGTGCCTTTAAGCACGATAACTCGCGTAAAAATGGTCCAATCTTAATGAAATTTGGCATGGATGTGTAAAGTAGTAATTATTCGGACGAGTTCGTAATCCAGCCCAATCGGACTACCGAAAGGGCTCCGAAAGGGGGGTAAACCCCCCAAAAATGGGTTTTTTGAGTTTTTTACATCGAAAAATAAAAATAATCCAATTTTTGCTGGCACCATTAAATTCAGCTCAAAAAAACAAACAATTTAGTATTTTGAATCACTGCTCTATGTCCATTGGTTACCGAGATATTGAAAGTGGTAAACACAGTACGCTGTCCCAATGTTAACCTTATGGGAAATAAGTAAAATTCTATATCACGCTTATTTCTCAACATATCTGGATAAAACTTGGTTTGTGGCTTCATCTAGATGAGATCTAATGTTTAATAGTCTAAAATCACCAATATTTCCATTTTCGTGGCAGCAAACCTGCATACTCATTCACCATGTTATTCTTATGGAGCTTACAAAAACATGTCAAATCTCGCTATATTGGATTGAAATATGTTGTTTTGCACTGGAAATTCGCTGAGTATGCAGGTCTGCTGCAACAGGGGTATTTCAAAATATAGCGAAAGAAATTTTGCGCTGATCCCGGAAATGATAGTTTTATTTTTTGGAAATGGCCAGAAAACCACGGGAAATTGGAAAAACGGGAACAAGTTATATTTTATAACAGGTCATGTAGGTATTAATTGGGAGAGGGGAGATCGAACTAAACAAGAAGAGGCCTATGCCAAAGTTATTAAGATCCAATGGATATTAATGGATTTATGGCCAGGAAAGCTTAGGAAAAGCTTAAGAAAAACTTTGACCAAAATATATGATGTGGTTACTCAAATTAACGGATATTTATAATTGCTGAATAAGAATATGTAAGAATTTTTATGGTCTATCTTAACATTTAACATACTCAAATACAGATTGGTTTAAAGGCAATAACTAGCCTATATTATAATACATTCGTATCATTTGTATGTTTGTTTACTGTGAAACAAACCTTGTTATTTTATTGAGAAAATTGCTGTATGCTCATTTTAGGATTTAAGTTGTTATTACTTGATTTGAGGTTCTGTTTAAATGATTTATTTAAGCATTTGAAATTCGCTGAGTATGCAGGGTGCTGTAAAAGGGGTATTTTACTAGTTCGTACTTTTAAAAATATTTACAAAACCGATTTTAAAAATTGTTGGTTGGAAAGTGTGAAAAGGCTCTGCTACCAGCGCCGCTCGGGAGTGACTCACCGTTGACTGTCTAGAAGATTGCAGTTTTGTGTCTGTAGGAAGGCAAACACTGTCTCTAGAACTACACACTCGTTGGAGCAACTGCCATGGGTATTTTAGGACCAATTAGACATAAGACAGCATATCTTCATTAGAACCAAAGATAAAGAAAAATAATAAAAAATATTTAAAGTATGAAATTTTTTTTGGAATATATAGGGGTTTGAATTTTTATTCAAGCACATCTTTTTAACTAATCAAAATTTTCAAAAACTGATTTCAGTTTTGTGTTTTAGGTAAAAATATAGTTTATTATGTGTCACAACACCATCTTTACATTTGAAAATTGTAATTGATATCCTACATTGTGGAACCAAGATCGCGGCCAAAAATGAGTACCCTGTTAAAATGAACTACTATAAATTAATCACCCAACAATAATTGGTGGCGGTCCAGAGTTAATATCTCGGAAAAAGTTGATAAAAATGGGGTTGGATGATTTTTTCTTTAAATTTTCATATGTTTGGAAGAGCCACCTTTTTTAAACAAGATTTTAGGGGGTTACCCGTAGTCTGATTTTTGCCAACTTTTGACATGTTAAAATACATATTTTTTAGTAGAACCTATCAAAAAGGGTCTTCTTGTAATTTTTTTAAGGTCGTCAAGTATAGTAACTGGCCTAAAATGACACTGATTATTTATAAAATTATTAAGAATACAGATATTTTCTCTTAAAATTTCAATCTTGTGTTAAAATATTGTAAGAGGACTACATAATAAGCCAAATAAATCAGGAATTATTGGAGAAGTGTCGGCTACTGCAGCATTTACCTTAAGTTATATTCCTTATACAAGTGTATCTTTCTAGTGGGTTTTTTAATGTGTTAATGCAACAGAGAATATGATATGTAATTTTAATTCAACTCAACTCAAGGGGCAACCGATTGTTTGGTTTGTTTACTTGGAGCTCCACGTTTGCTTGCTATTGGGAACCAATGTACTAGATTACCCATGATGGCTTGATGCAAATCCCTCAGGCTATTAGGCCAAACCTATTCAGTAAAGGATGGTTTTGATTTAATGCAATAATTATATTTTAATATTTACACTAATTTAACTTTGGTGGTTAATTATTTTTATTGTACTTTTCATCTGTTGCAAATCAATAGGACTTGAGATATCTGTTCTTGATTTCATAATCAAAGGTTTTACGGTTGATGTCAGGGCCGGCCCCAGGGGTGGGCGGACCGGGCGGCCGCCCAGGGCGGCAGATTTTTGGGGGCGGCAAATTTTAAGGGACGGCAAATTTTAAAATATGAATAATATCATAATTTTATGATATGAATGTGAAGAGTAACATTTTCTGTATCACATTTTACCCAAAGAACAACCCTAAGAAAATATACGGCAATGCAAGCATCGATTTACAATTATAACTCAAGTCAAAATAGAAAAACAATCCATTCGGTTTGTATCGAACAACCAACCGTCGCCGCCGGCGCGCTGCGCAGAACAGAGACAGCGTCAAAGGAACAGCGCAGCGGTTGGGAGTCGGGAGTGACCTTGACGGAATCCTCTCTTCTACCCCGGAAATCCTCTCTTCTTGGTTGAGTTAATTATTGTGATAGCAATAAGATTTACATTTGACAAAGCCTTTAAATAGTTTAAACCTAAAACAAAAGTTATTTGAATTTATACTACGAAATAAATTATGTACTATAACCTACTCGGGGCGTCATAAAACTAGCAGAAGCAGATCACCTACATCTAGGCCTACTTAGGGAAAGGGCTGTTAAGTGATTTCGAGGCTCACGAGTAATTAGTTGTGGTTGAGCTATAAGAATGGTACGGTACCGTTACTTCAGTTTTTTTCTTAAAACTGCGAACTTTTCAAGCAAGGGAATATTACAATTTAATATCATATTAAATTGAATATTTAAGCATATATACATCTAACATCTACAAAATTCCATAGGGGTTTTCTTTGTTACGTCCCTTTCCTCCCGACCTACTCAACCGATTTTCACGATTGAGGTGTCATTTTAAAACTTATGATCAATAAAATAGTGCACGGTGGACGGTTAATAATTAAAAAGGATATTTCGTTTGGGCCCCCCTAGCCTTTGATTTATTTCTAGAGGGCGTTTTAAAATGTTGACCAGCTTTCATTATAAGAGTTTTAAATGTCAACTGTAACTTAACAGCTGATTACCTACGGGTAAATTTTAAAGTCAGATTATAAACAAAGAAAACAAAAATAGGTCTCTGCATCTGTAAACATGAACCAGCTTATGGAATGAAAATAATTTTAAAATGTGCAATTCACACTTAGGACCCCTAGTACATAATTATTTAAGAGTTTAGGGAGACACTGTGGTGCGATTGCATCACAGTGGAGACACTGTAAGTACGGCGATCACTCAAGGAAGGGGTGGAGCCCGGGAGTAAACAATTAGACGGGTTATATGCAGTGGCGTATGCAGGATTTATTTTCGGGTGGGGGGGATACACCGGGGGCCAGGAGGGTATGGAATATCCCCCAGTCGGAGGGGGGTCCGGGGACTTCCCCCGGGAAGTTTTCATAAATTAAAACTGAAAATTCGCGTTTTTAGGCAATCTAGAGGCATAACAAACATCATGACTCCCGAAATTTGAACTAATTTGAGGCTGCTCGCAGATTAGATTCTGAAAATTGTGGATCACATTGGAATTTTAGAGAAATATTTTTTCACAATAAATATAAAGCATATTTATGTAATAGGCCTAACACTAAAGGACAAAGAGAAAGTATTCAAGAATATACGTTGGTAAACATAATTTTTTCTGTTGATTTCAAAGTAAAAAATATATCTCACACAATATTGCACGTCTCGGACCTTCTGGACCTGAAGTATGCGGATCCTACATTATCCGACCGAGGTTGATGAATAGAATTAGAAAATGATATTTTCTCACGATTGAAATGTCGTCAGATTTGACGGCGAGACTTGCGTGATTTTCACGCAACGTAGGCAGACGAGAGTCGTCTGCCTGTCGCAATGCTACGAGATTGTCCTACAGACGAATAGTGTTAAGTACACGGCCTTGAGAAGTCGACAATGTTTGTATGCCTCATTTTATCATCGTGACTTTTTTACCGTGAATATTGCACGTAGGCCTAATACGCGTATATTGTACATATGATGAGTTTTTTTGCCACATGTGACGACGATTGCGATGGCGGCAAGATAGCGGACACCATTAATTACCAATTTTGTTATCAGGAGTTATCGCTTGCTTGCCATTGGCCTACTCCCGCCAATTACTCACGGTAACCGCAAGAGATAAAGATACCCTAATAATCCAATATTCAATCCCCTTCCAAATCGATTGTCTTTAAAATAAAAGACTTCAACTATTTAAAAACCTTATAAAGGTTTAGTGAGTAGGCCTAATTCTTGTACAGTGTGTTCTCTATTTCATGGCAAGTTTAGTGATGCCACCACTTCATTATGAACGATATATTATTCTTTCCAAAATATTTCCAAAATCCCCAAAAATTTCGGGGGGGGGGATGTATCCCGATATCCCCTTGGGTACGTACGCCCCTGGATATATGGGGGGAAGGGGCGGCGGCAGCCGATTTCGCCCAGGGCGGCAAAGTCCCTAGGGCCGTGCCTGGTTGATGTGTTTTACCTTGAGTAATAACCGTTTACTCCTGAAGCAGTTAGAGTGGAATGAAAGTCATCAGAATACCACCGCTTATCTCTGAAGTCGTATTACCTGACATGTTAATATTTTCTAGCTGTCTACTTATATCTTTATTGTAACTTGTAATCAAACACAGTTAATGTTTGTTGAAATTAATGTTTACAGTGTTTGATAGCTCCGGCAAGGGAGTAGGCCATAGCTCAAGATATAACACACCAAGTGTACTATTAGGACTATAAATAGAGACCAAGCAAGTGACTAATTTTTTGACTGAAAAATTAATTGAATGTTAATTTTACAGATGTCCGAGTCTTCAGCGAAGAGTTCAATGAAGAAGGGGTTTCAAGCTCCAATTTTAAAAGTTTCAGTAAGATAAAAATATTTTTTAGCCTAATGTACTAAGCCTATCAGAATCAGAAAATCTTTATTTACAACTGCTGACAGATAAAATATAGTGTCAGAAAACAAGCTCACAAACTAACAAAATTAAGACAGCAGTCACTACTTACTTATAGTTATAAAAACTATAAAGCATATCCGCTCATACAGGGTCCAAGCCATCCACAACAGATTTCAGACTAATGGCTTAACATACAAGAACAAAAATAACTTTATGCCATTAACTCATACCCAAGGAACAATGTAAACATACTTTTACCCCTTTTGAAACAGGCTATTCCAAAAACAGGTCTTGGGTTAGAATCTCTGGAGTTTTTAAATGTTAACATATCATGTTATATATCATCTTAAAGCTCAATAAAAGTCAAACATTTTGGTGAGTAAACTTATCTTTGTTAAATTTTAAGTGGCAGCCAGTTTTATAAAAAAAGATTGCTTTTAGCGAATTTCCCCCATAGGGAAGAAGCTATTACCGTAGGTCTCATGGTAAGACCTAAGCCCGAGACCATGATAACTTTTCGTTTTGGGGCCACCAGAAGCAAAAAACACCATTCGTTCGAATTTATATATACAGGGTGTTTACGAAAAACTTTTACAGACTTCGGGATATGGTTACTTACATCAAAACTAAGAAAAAAGTTCCTATAAACATGGGTCCTAAAGTGCTCGGTTATCCGTCTGTCGGTCTGTATGTGTTTTTAACATGATTTTGCATAACTTTGGAACCACTAGAGATATCAACTTCAAACTTGGTACGTATATGCTGCTAACTAATAGGACCTATTTTTGTGCGGAGTATCAAGTTTCTACTTTGTACCATTTCAAAATGGCAGCCATTTTTATATTTTAAACCTTAATATCTTAAAAACCGTACATTTTACAAAAATTTTACAAGACACAAAAAAGTTGCATAATTTTATTTACTACAAAACCATATAAAGATCATAAAGATCGAACCACAAATAACGGAGTTATTGCAATTTTTCTAACAAAACAATGCGAATATTTGCTATAACTGTCATGAATAAGCATGTATTCTGCTAGAAAAATTGCAATAACTCCATTATTTGTGGTTCGATCTTTATGATCTTTATATGGTTTTGTAGTAAATAAAATTACGCAACTTTTTTGTGTCTTGTAAAATTCTTGTGAAATTTACGGTTTTTAAGATATTAGGTTTTAAAATATAAAAATGGCTGCCATTTTGAAATGGTACAAAGTAGAAACTTGATACTCTGCACAAAAATAGGTCCTATTAGTTAGCATATACGTACCAAGTTTGAAGTTGATATCTCTAGTGGTTCCAAAGTTATGCAAAATCATGTTAAAAACACATACAGACCGACAGACGGGTAACCGAGCATTTTAGGACCCATGTTTACAGGAACTTTTTTCTTAGTTTTGATGTAAGTAACCATATCCCGAAGTCTGTAAAAGTTTTTTGTAAACACCCTGTATAAATCTATCTATCTATATATATGCGTGTCTGTGAGCATGATAGCGGCCGTAAATATGATCCGATCTTAATGAAATTTGGTACAGACATGTAAAGTAGTAATCAATTGGACAAGTTCGTAAGCCAGCCCGATCGGACCATCGGAAGAGGGGGTAAAGGGGGATAAACCCCCCCAAAAATAGGCTTTTTGAGTTTTTTACATAGAAAAATAAAATTAATCAAATTTTCATTGGCAGCATTGAATTCAGCTCAAAAAAACAAACAATTTAGTATTTTGAATCATTGCTCTATGTCCATTGGTTACCAAGATATTGAAAGTGGTAAACAAAGTAGCTTTTTGAAGGGTTGTTTCTGGAGCCAGCTGCCATTGGTTGTTGGGCTATTAACAGGGCCGCCGAGAGCCAAGCGGGGCCCCAAGTCTGCACACTGCACGGGCCTTCCGGGAGGGTATGTAAAACCCGGAGGGCCCTCCCCCGGAAAATTTTAGAAAATGATATCTCTAAACTCGCGTTTTTAGGCAGTCTACAGGTGGAACATCATACATCAAAGAACTCCAAAAATCCGAACCAACTGAGGCTGAATGGTCGGTCAGATTTAGAAAATAGTCTACTCTTATTAAAAATTACCGCTATAAGTGATCCCGCACTTCTGGATTTTCCAGTCATTCATCTCTTTGTCATAACTTCCGCGTTCATTCCACTCACAAAGTTACTCTTCCATTTTTTCACGATCAGTGCGCACGATTGTTTTTTCCGGCCATCTGCGTTAATTGCAGCACATGTTACCACTCTTGTTGTTTACCATCATGGATAACGTCATCATAACGCATTTAAGTTTTTGTCAATATATTTTAATGCAAAAAAATGCATTTGTTTTCACTCTTTTAGTGGTAAAACAAATTGTACATTCATTTAATTAGTTTGTACAGTATCTTGATAAGGATTTAAAAAATATATTCTCATTTTAGCTTGACTTAGTTTGAAAGAATTTAAATCTATCTCTATTGTTACAAAAGTAATAATACTTTTACATAATTATTTTAAACAACTTTACAAAGCTGCTTTTCTCCTTTTTCATTTGCAAGTGTTTCAATTACATCTTCGAATTTTAATGTTTTAGCTAAATCACTCTATGATACCAACATAGCCTAACTTGTTAATCTGTCTTGCCTCCTATTAAAGCGGAAAAAGAGAGGGAGGTATGAGTTACTCACGCTCACTACACCGGTCTGACACTTAAATGGAGCCAAGTGGTAAGCTTATTGGAGCGGGTTAGTTCGAAGCACTTTAGTCAGATGTCGTTGTAAAAACATGGTTTTCTTCTTCTTCACTGAATCAGCCAATCAAAACCACGATAACGATCTGCTAACTTCCTATTCCGTTTCCCCTGATTTTCTGTCACGACGTGTACACAACCAAAACGAGTTGGAATTAATTTGAGTGTGGGAAAATACCTAAAGTACGTTTGCCACTAGTGCAAGTTGTTTCGCGAAATACTGTTCTGCGTGATTCATATTGTGCTTAAAGTGATTGATAGAAAATAAATACGTAGAGATGCTTACATAAAAGCACTTAATAAAAATTAACTAAATTAATTTTGATTAAGTGCTTTTATGTAAACATCTAAGTATTTATTTTCTATCAATCGCTTTAAGCACAATATGAATCACTCAGTACAGTATTTCGCGAAACAACTTGCACTAGTGGCAAACGTACTTAATCTAAACAAATCGGTAAAGCCATTAAAATTGAAAGTCTAGCAAACAAAACAAGAAAACGAAAATATAAACAAAGCAGACGACGACGACGACAATCGATATATCGCATCGACGATGATCGATATATCGCATCGACGACGATCGATATATCGCATCGATATTTTTAGTTCGTAGCACTTTTATCAGACAGCGCTACTGTTCCCTTACCACCGAGTTAACATGGAAATGCCAACTCTTTACGAAGTTCATTATTACTCTATGCTCACTACTCACTGGTCGCCACCGCCGGCGCCGCGCCGTAGTGGACAGTCAGTCGCAAATACTATAGTACAGACAGGCAATAATTTTTGTCTTGACTAAATTTTGTATTATCAAAGTAATTCGCGTAATAAGCATGACATTTTATTTTTTAACATATAGGCCTAATTTTATTTCCAAAATTCAATACCAGTAATTCTTCAATTTTTAAAAAATCTGCACATCCCGGGCCCCTTCGGAGCCCGGGCCCCAAGTTTCAGACTTGGCTGACATGGCCTCTCGGCGGCCCTGGCTATTAATTAACAATCCTGTCTAAGGAACATACCAACCTTAGTCAGTAACAAGGCAACAAGATCGCGCCACCATCATCACGATCATCACACTCATCCTTCACTCATATTCGGGGTAACGTCCTCCATGAGGTACCTGCCTTATTAAAGTGATTAAGTGATTAAGTGACAGTACGTTGTCCTAATGTTAACCTTATATCTCGCTTATTTCTCAACATATCTTAATAAAACTTGGTTTGTGGCTTCAACTAGATGAGATCTAATGTATATTAGTCTAAAATCCCCGAAATTTCCATTTTTGTGGCAGCAAACCTACATAATCATTCACCATGTTATCCTTATGGGAAATCAAAAAATGCTATATCTTCCTTTTTTTTTAACATTTCTTGATGAAACTTGGTATATGGCTTCTTATAGTTAAGATCTACTAAATAATGAATTAAAACCAACCAGTTTTAACATACCTGGTGCAGCAAACCTGCATACTCATTCCCCATGTTATTCTTATGGAGATTACAAAAACATGTCAAATTTCGCTATGTTGGATTGAATTATGCTCTTTTGCATTAGAAATTCGCTGAGTATGCAGGTCTACTGCAACGGGGGTATTTAATGTATATCCTGAATCTTGAGAACCACCAAACATTATTTTGTTCTGTTTAAAGATTCTTAATCCTTGGAAATTCAGATTTTATTTAATGCATCATGCCAATATTTAGAAGCTGTAATTTTTTTCAATACTTTTAATTTTATTTTTTATGTTAGTAGCTCAGAAAATAGGAAATTTTAAATGTCAGCACATATTGTAGGAAAGTTGACCTTAGACCTCAGTGATAAGTAAACAACCTGTTCCTATCAGTTCGGCAATTTCCGCCAAAATTAGTTTTCATTAGTTCAGACGGATTTTAGCAAAAAGTGCGTTGTCGAGGAGGCAGTCTTCGTCTAGACCGGACTCGAGCAACATCGGAGGTACGGAGGTGTACCTCCGTAAGTATATTACGTTTTCCTTCTATATATTTGAACATGGGTTGAAAATTTTCAAGTTTGTTTTCCAGTGTCTAGGGATAATCTGCTTACCGTTTAGGATAACTATACTTCTCCAAGACTAAATTTAAATAAATAAAATTAAAACAGGTTTTAATTACTTCTGAGCATTCCTGTGACTCGGTTAACGAGCTGGGAGTTGCTCAGCTAACTTGATGCAATTAAACAATCCATAAATAATTTTAAGCATTCCTGTGTCTCGCTTACGAGCTGGGAAATGCTTTAAATTCAGTATAAAGTAGAGATCCCACTAAATAAACAGATGAACATTCCTGTACCTCCTTTGGAGCTTGGAATCACTCTACCATTTCAAATAGGCCACAATAACTTATCTAAAAGTAATTACTTACTAATTCACTAAGGTGAACACTCGTGTGGTTCGGTTAATGAGCTGGGAGTCGCTCTGAATTTTAATAAGGGTGACATACGTGGTAGCTTTCCTGTGACTCATACTCGAGCTGGGAATCTCCCCGTTTACCTGGCCCTAAATTTCAACAGAGGTATAATATATCCCCCATCTAAACCAAATTTAACAGCCATCCTGTGCCTCGCACCCGAGCTGGGAAAGCTTGTTGTAGTTAGACGCATCTTAAATTAAAATAATTAAAGTCAGTGTCGTAGGTCAAAGTGCCGCAAATGCCCTCCCTTGCCAGGTTTAATCTTTTTGTGTGCCTACAATGAGTTCGACAAAGTGTCATAATGACTATCCATTGTTTTATCTGTTTTCCTCACCACTGAGCGTTCCTGTCGATTCAGTGACCTGGCCCTGGGGCAGTAACAAGGAAATTTTTTTATCAGTTGGCATGACAGACATTTTATTTCTACCAAACTAATTGTTGTATTTGTATTACATTAACGACAATATATGAGTCGCCCCAATGTCGCTAGTTTTATTTTAAAATTACTTATATCTTGTATCCCGGGGACGTTCTCAGAAATCGTGACATTTCAAGTGTATCAGTTACAAAAAATTCATATACATAGAAGGGGTATAATTTTGTGTGTGTAATAATCATAGATACATGTAGAATCAGGAAATGGGCTCAGCAGAGCATTTTCCTAAACTTCCAATGAGTAATAAAGTAAAATTAACAACAAATCATCAAAATTTCTCATTACCGTCCCCCATGTTTGTGGCATCAAATATTTTAAAATCAGTAGATTTATCATATAATTTTGACTATATTTATAAATTAGGACCCACACTTAAAAGTTTAAGATATATTTTTCATACTCTACTTCGTTATCATGATCATAAGTGCAGTTAACAAAATGAAATTGAGAAAAAATGCAATAATTGTAACATATAATTGCTATGTTTTTTATAGAGATTGTACCAAAGCTAAAACTCTTCCTTATATGTACTTACTAATGATATATGTATAAGATAAACCAATTCTTGCACCAAATTAAGTTAGCCTATATTATTTTTTTGGGATTTATTAACCAGGGACGGTAATGAATCTTGAGGGACGGTAATGAATCTTTGAGGGACGGTAATGAATATTTGAGGGACGGTAATGAATACTTGGGGAAGGTAATGAAATAAAGTGATAAAATTTTTCTAAGATACATTTAATTGGCTAATCAGTACAATACAATACTACTATCATTATTACAACATTATAGTACGATATTACTGTATCATTATTACTACAATATTACTCTAAATTACTATCATCGCAATTGCAATAAATTTTAAGACTTGATGATTTTGAAACCTAGTTTTCTTTCAAAAACTGCTTCACTCTAGAGTCTATTTCTTTAAAACTCTTAAGCCTAAAGAATCTGCTGGAAACTGGGATTGGTGCATCTTCTATGATACAAAATATTTCTTTTGTTTGTATTTCTTGCTTATCTTCTTTAGTTGGCCAAAATAAGCTATCTCGCGTTTTGTGCATGAAGAAAACAGTTGCAAGATTTCCATTGATTGCTTCCACTATTCCTGAAAACAACATATTATCAGATAATTATGTTAGGCTATAATTAATTAATTTCAAATAAAACTATTTTAATAAAATATTTAGGATCTTATTCTTATTATTTGAAGCCAATTAAACGAGCGCACTGAAAAAGGCACCTTAACTGAATTAGTTCTTTAGTCAGACACAACCAAAACCAATCATGTAATCAGCAAAACAAATGTTTAATGTTTGCAGTTTTAAAAATAAATAAATAAATAGGTAAATGTACCTGGATACCATGAATCATCATAGATTACTGCAACCCAATCACCAATGTTTACAGTTGTTACATCTTCATTGTCTGTGTAAACAGTTGTATACATCTGTTTTTTTGAAGTTGTTGTAGGACATGCTGATACTTTTGTTTTTTGGGCGAAAGTCCAAACATCAGGAACTATCCTGTGATGGTCGCATTTGCCGGTACACTGCATGCATGACAATGATCTGAAAGTATGGACAGTGGCATTAATTAAACTAAATTTTTTATATTTACAGGGTAATGAATTGCAAAACAACTCTTTCACTTGCGTGGAAAAAACTTTGGATTGTTTTAGTGAACCTTTTTCTACTACATTTTAGAAAAACAATTTTATTTAATTAGTCTACTTTAAAATAATTAGATTTATATTACAGTTTTCACCCTACTACTGCTTTGGAACAACAGTTATATTTAAAAAAATAAAAACTGCCTGAATTATAATTGTTCAAAAATAAAAGTAAAGGAAACATTATGTTGCATTAATGATTGAAACCAATGTGTACTGCAAAAGCTTAGCTTTATAATAAACCTATTTTGATTTCAATGTGGTACAAATAATTATATTTACTTACCTTAAGCGTAAGTTTTCAGGTTCTTGGGCGTCCCACACAATTTGCCTTAACTTCATTGTGTTTGGAATAGGTAAAATGTCATCACTGTTACTTTTAACAAAATCATCAATTTCAGAGATATCTTTGGTCTCAATTTTGAAAAGAGTAACATTACTGTTATTGGATACTACATCAAAAAATTGATTGGCATTGCTGATGTCAAATCCATGGAGAATTGCTTTGTCAGCAATCCTTTTAAGGTGTCCTCCAACTCCATCGGCAGTACCCTTGCCGTGGCCCGGTTCAGTAAAGTTCCATGTTGCCCTTGAAAAATTTAAATTCTTCATTAGGTGTTTGAAAAGAAAGAAGTTTGTTTTGTTTTTATATTGACTAGTTGGGCCGTCACTTTGTATGTGTAGTGTATCTACATTTGTATTGGCTTTCAAAAAATCTATTATAGGGGTGATATGAGCCCAAACTGCACAAGCATCGTGACGAGTATCATCACTTATACTGGCGAATTGCATTCCTTTTTTGTTTGGTTCGGTATGACACATGCCGGTATGTAGGGTTATTTCTCTTTTGGAACCGCCAAAATGTGCTCCCTGTACTTCATCCCGGTACTTACAGGAAAAATTTTCTGAAAAATCAATCACTAACAGGGCTTCATTGCTCTGTAGATTAAGTTTGAGTTCTTTTAAAGTTTTAAGTTGATGTATGTAGTTGAATTCATGTTTTAAAAAAACTACCATTTGTTTTTCAAATTCTTCTTTTAGTTTGCGAACATTCCATACCATCTTCTCTTTAACTGTTATATTACATTTTTTTGCAATATTCTTTTTTTTTCTTACAACTACCCTTTTCTTTTTTAACCATTGGAAACATTTGGCGTTATCTTCATCTGAAACTAGATTTGAATTGTCATATGAGAACTGTTTGCTTTTGCACCTCATGCAAGTTCTATACATGCACTGTTTATTGTCTTTTTTGCATACGATTTTTTCGACATACTCCATAAGGTTGCCTTCCACAAGTTTTAATGAGCGGAGTTTTTGAAATACTAATTTGATGTTTTCATGTTTTGCGCATAAACATGTATTGCGGCATTTCATAGTTGGCTCAACAATCCAAAAAGGTTTGAGTTTGCAAAAAGTAGAGTATGGCATATTAAAATGAGTTGTACAAAACTTTTTATGAAGAATTTTCAGTGGACTAAGGAGATATCTTTTTTGCTTCTTAACCTTTTTTCTCGTCAAACAGTCCTTTTTCCCTGGGGCCATAACACTGTTGTCATCATTTTCTAAAAAACTTTGAACAATGCTTTTACGTGCTGCCTTTGCTTGAGCCTTCATATTTTTCCTTTTATGTTGTAGAAGATGTTTTTCCTGATCACTAACATCTCTGTATTTAATTTCAGCACGCTTCAAAAATGCCCTCGCTTCATTGAGGCACTTGTATTTTTTCAAAATGCTACCTGATAGACATTTATAAAAAATCTGTTTGTCTGTGTTACTTTTCATCAATTTCATTCGACTTTTTAACTGAGCAGCCAAAGCTTCGCCGAAAAGAAGTCTCCTCCTGACTTCGCTCGTACCCTTTTTCATTGTCATCAATACTTTCTTGCTGGGCGATGGTGATAGATCGTTATTTTTTTTAGTTGCCTTATAATAGCGTTTCTTCCATTTCTCCATCAAAGCTTCCATTGATCGGGATTTATTTTTTTCTCTTTGTAATTCTCTAAATAACTTGCTTCTATCTCTCCGGACCAATTTACGCCCTACCTTCTTGTTTGATGATACAGATGATGTTGGGGAGTTGTTATTGGATAGGCATGCCTGTGGACTTTTTTCAACAGCAGTATCAGCATTAAGTTTAATTTTCTTTCTCATGAAATATATTTTACTATTTCGTCTCCATTTCTGTCTTTGAGCTTTTTGTTCACGTCTA
Organism: Flexamia atlantica; assembly: GCA_035578135.1. NCBI lineage: Eukaryota > Metazoa > Arthropoda > Insecta > Hemiptera > Cicadellidae > Flexamia > Flexamia atlantica. Next base: position 50,469,622 of record JAQJVK010000005.1, on the reverse strand, counting down.
TTAAGTTCTGTTATTTTTTTAAATTTTCCTTCTTCTCTCCTTTTTTGATTTCTTCTTCTTTCATATTCTCGGGCTTTTTCTAAAGCTGCAGGATCTGCTTTAATTTTCTCCCTCTGTTTTCTTTTCTTCTCCCTTTCATAGGCCCGTTTCTCCTCAGTGGACATAGTCTTTTTCTTTTTCTTTTCCCCTGTCTGCTTCTTCATGGTGGTTTCTTTTGAGTTCATTTGGATTTTCGGGGTAGTAGTAGACAACATTTCTTGAGCAATATTTTCAATAATTTTATTTTTTTTAACAATTCTTCTTTCTCTTCTCTTTTTTAGAGTTTCCTCTTTTTTTATTCTTTCATTTTCAAGTCTCCTTTCATAGGCTTTTTCACGATTTTCCTTTAACCGCTCAGTAAGCTTCCTCATATCTTCTTCCTCCTCCATCTCATTCAATTTTCAAAATTCAGCAGATAATAATTCAACTAAAAAACAAAACAGTTATTAGGTGTGAGCTACCAAATATCATCAATAGGCCTACTTCAATTTCATAAAAAATTAAAAACTTCTTAAGTTTAAAAAGATTTTTTGAAGAAACAATATATATATAGGTACACTGTGTTGGAACCTCTGCTATCCAAAATAAAGGGGGGAAGGCGATTCGAATACCCGAAATTTCGGTTAAAATCTAAATTTCTTCCCCAAAATTAAAAGGAAAAAGGTAGGCCTAAAGATAATTAAGTGAAAAAAAGTTTATAGGTTCAATTTGTATGTGAATATAACTTAATTTTGATCTTCAGTAATATTTCTGCTATATACAGGATACAAACACTTTTTGATAAAAAAAATATAAAAAAATAAAAAATAAAAACAGTTTTGATTGTTTATAAACAATTAACAATAATAAATATATGTGTACACATAAATACTCATTAATACATCTGTTGTTGCTATTAATTGGTAATCTCCTTCAAAATAAAAAAAGAACATACGGTAACTTGAAAATTCAATATAAAAAATACAGACATTTAACAATTAATTTTAAACTTTTATTTAAAAGCCTCAACATCATTGTTGGTTTTAAAAATATTTGATTTCAAACCATTTCTTACTGGTTAAAGATTTTGGATTATGCTTACTTAAGAAAGATAGGCCCTAAATATACTTGAGTTGTGTTGATAAACTTCCAATCCTTCATTAACTATCACAAAACTATTAATAATAATGAATTAAGGATGGTTCACCAATTAATCAAGGGTTCAAAGCACTTTTTGATCATTACCGTCCTCTTTTTTATTCATTACCGTCCCTTTACTGGAAAATATCGGGACGGTAATGAGGGGGACGGTAATGAAGATTCAAAACATTTTCTATCATGACGCTAAATAGGTTAGGGATGACCGAGTCGTTACGTTACCAAACTTTTATGTTCGGCATTTGAGTTTAAAAAACGATAAACACAACGTGTAATAAGTAATACGACAAATATGTCGGCCGGGACGGTAATTAGAACTAATAAACACACGCAAACAATATCGTCCTTACCTTAGTGCGCCGACTGAAAACTGTAGCACTTGAAGGTTGACGACCGGTTCTCATTCAAAATGGCGGACATCCTCTTTTGTTTGCAAACGAAGATACGACGCTAGCGCTTTCGTGGCCGTTTACGGAACTAATAATAGTTGCGGGGACGGTAGTGAAGAGAAAATGTCGGGAAACGATATCGTAATTAATTACGCATTCACTTTTGCCTTTAAACACGTTTTTATTAATGATATTATGATTTGAAATATCTATTAATATCTAGAAAGTAATTTTACCGAATTTATCTACCCCAAATACGTTCTCCCAAAGCTTTAAACTTGTCAAACGGCAATCGGGAACGGGGACGGTAGTGAGATTTGGGGTATGAAATGGGTCACAGGGTTTAAATAAATAAAAGAATAGGCATGAAAAATTGTTTTTAATAAGATTACATGTTAATAAATATAAGTCCTTAACTATTACAGCTCCAATGCTGTGATAACCTAGTTTACTTGTACAGGGAAAGCAAATGTCACAATTTCTGAGAACGTCCCCCCGTCTCCTCTCCTGCACCCTCTTTTCTTAGTCGTTGTAATGAAAAGCAGATATTTACCTTCTTAAATCAAGGCTTTATTAAACATGAAAACCCTGCATTATAAGTTTAGGTACTAGGGTTGTTGTTTATAAACATCAAATAAAATAAACAAATATATGATCACATGGTATACAAAGAGAATACTATTACAGAGAATACTATTACACTCTCCCCCCCCTTTCACTTAAAAACATAGTCTTTCAAATATTCTGGAGGTCGGGTGACACGAGATGTTCTCCGTAAAGCGATGGGGTTCGTGTCAGGAAAGAGTCTGGAATTATTGTTTTGCTGGTAGTCTTGCTGATTTACATTTGGGTGGTTATCAGAAGTGGTAGTTTCTTCTGGAAACAGGATCTGAGATTCTGTTGACTGAACTTGATGACTCTCTGTTTGGTGAAGATGATCATGTTGTATGTCTTGATGTTCTGAGTCTGAGGCATTATCTTCTCGTTGGTAACAAGATTCAGGGGTTCCTCCTGCAGATGCAAGGTGGCGCAGGTTAACCGTAGTTTCCTTCCCATCTGGGAGACGAACTAGAGCATAGTAGGGATTTGCTTCCAACAGATCCACTTCTTGCACGAGGGGATCATATTTACTATTTCGTACAAAATTTCGTAAAAATACTTTTCTCGAATCACGTAACCACGAAGGTAGGGCTACTCCAGACGAGTTTTTCCTCTTGTGAACAAACATTCTTTCGTGAGGGGTGGTATTGGTGGCAGTGCAAAGCAATGACCTTATTGATTGCAATGCTTCTGGGAGTACCTTTTCCCACTGAGATATAGGTAGATCTTTTGAATGCAGAGCAAGAGTTACAGTCTTCCAAATTATGCTGTTATATCTTTCCACCTGTCCGTTCCCAGAAGGGTTATAAGGAGTAGTTCGGCTAGTAGCTATTCCTTTAGAATGCAAATATTCTTCTAACTCTTTAGAGATAAATGATGTACCACGATCAGAGTGGATGTAAGAAGGATATCCGAAGATAGAGAATATACCACCCAAAGCTCCTACCACTGTTTTAGCAGACAAATCACTGCACGGGACGGCAAATGGGAATCTCGAATATTCATCGACGACAGTCAAAAGATATTTAAATCGGGTACTAGATGGCAGTGGTCCTTTGAAGTCGATACTGAGTCTTTCGAATGGTGCAGTCGCCTTGATTAGGGTACTTTGTCTTCTGCAGAAGCGTGGTTTTATGGCTGAACAAGTTTTACAGGAAGTCGTCACTTTTCTAACTTCTTCAACAGTGTATGGGAGATTCTGAACCTTGACGTAGTGATTCATGCGAGTCACTCCAGGGTGACACAGTGTTGCATGAAGGGCTTCTAGCTCACTGATAGGATGTGATGAACTGCAAAATCTTGACAAAGCATCGGCTACTACGTTTTCTTTACCAGGACGGTAAATTATGTCATAATTATAAGCAGCCAGCTCCAGTCGCCATCGAGTGAATTTTTCATTCTTGATTTTTCCTGGGTGTTTTGTATCGAACATGTAAGAAATAGATTTCTGGTCAGTTATCAATTGAAATTTACGACCGATTAAATAATATCTCCATTTTCGAAGTGATTCAGTTATAGCATACCCTAAGCCTCCTTTTCGACAGCTGAATGATGACGTTCACCTTTTGTTAGAGTCCTAGAGAAGAAAGCAACCGGTCGCTTGTTCTGAGTGAGAGTTGCTGCAATAGCGACATCTGAAGCGTCAGTTTCCACGCAGAAGGAGATGTCATCCTCGATATTGTAAAGAAAGGATTTGAGGATATTTGATCGAATAAATTGAAGTCTGTCACAAGAAGAGGATCAAGAGGAAAGCTTTTACAATTTACCAATCTGTGAACTTTGTCTGAGAACTGAGGTATCCATTTGGAGTAGTAAGAAAACATTCCTAGAGCTCGTTGTAAAGACGCTTTGTCTTTCGGGAGAGGAAATTCAATCAGTGGTTTGAGTCTGTCTGGATCAGGGCGCAAAGTGTTATTTTCAATGAGGTCCAAGGATCTTGATGGATTTCAAGTTGAACTGAGATTTTTGTGTGTTGATTGTTAGATTGTATTTCTTACAGGCCTCCATAAATCTATTTAAGTTACGGTCGTGTTCGTCTTGGTCTTTTCCACTGACAGTTATGTCATCCAGATATATGTTAACTCCTTTAAGGCCTTCTTTAGTTTTGATTTCATCCATCTTTCTTTGGAATGCTGCGACACCATTTGTTACCCCCATCGGAATCCGTTTATATTGCCAAAGTTTTCCTGCAGCTTCAAAAGCTGTATACGGTCGATCTTCTTTTCGAATTGGTATTTGATAATATGCACTTTTCAAATCGATGGTGCTGTGGATATTGTATTTTGCTATGTTAGAAGCAATCTTCTCTATAGATGGTATCGGGTTCGCATCGAGTAAAGTATATTTATTGATTGTGAGAGAATAGTCCACCACCATACGTTTCTATGTGTTCCATTTACGACTAGGACTTGAGCTCTCCAGGGCGAGTTGCTTTCTTCGATCACACCATCCTTTAATAACTCATTGATGTGACTTTGAATAAACTTTTCGTCTTCTTCCGAGTATCTTCTCGATTTTATAGATATAGGTCTGCAGTTAGGGTCTAAATGTTCAAACAGAGCAGCTGGTCCAACCTTTGAGCAAGCAAGACTACTTACGCTAAGAGTTGGTCTACTTCCACCAAAAGATACTGATAGGCTTGAATGTTGCCTGAGAATATCATGGCCTAAAATGACATCGGCACAACAGTTCTTCAGTACACTCAATTTAACATTAGAGTAAGAATTGGCTTGAGCCTGCAAGTTAACACTACAATAGGATTTTATAGGAACAGACAAAGAGGACGAAGCCATCGATACAGCAGAAGTCGTAGGATAGAGTTTGAATCTGTGTTTGGATACAAATGTGTCACTGATGAAGCTTTTCGTACTTCCTGTGTCTATTAGTCCTTCCGCAGGAAATCCATTGATTTTTAATGGTATTATAGATTTAGCAAGACTAGGAGGCGAAGCGGCTGAGATTCCTGATGGAATGGGACGAATAGTGGCTGTTGTCCCCCATTCGTCTTCGATTGAAGTGTCATTATGTTTCTGAGTGGACGCAGAAGTTCTCGATTTTGATTTACATACTTGAGCAAAATGTCGCTTTTTGTTACACTGTTTGCAAAAGGATTCTCGAGCTGGGCAAGATGAACGAGGGTGTCTAGATCGACCACAGAAATAACATTTTTGCTGGTACACAGCTGCGTTTGATGGAATGTTTGGAGTAGATTCAGCCTCGGGTGGAATGTTTTGATCTTGAACATTATGAGACGCGGTTGAGGCAAGCTGAGCTGTGGTGTAACATTCTGAAAATTCTCTAGCTGATTCTAATGCACGTGCTTTTGAGAAAGCTTCATCTAACGTTAGTTTCAAATTTTCTAATAATCTTTGCCTAATGTTGTTTGATGAAAGACCATTAATAAAAGCGTCTCGGATATACTCGTCACGATAGACATTGGCTTTAACGTCCTTAAACTCACAGTTTGCACTTAGAACTCGTAAAGATTGTAGAAATTGTTCAACTGTTTCATCTGATTGTTGTCGTCGAGTCATTAGTTTATATCGTGCAAAAATTTCATTCTTTGGTTTGATGTACAGAATATCTAATAGATTAATTGCTTCTATATATGACGAGCATTCTCTGATTTGTTCAAATATAGAATGACTTATGTGGTTGTATAATAGAAGTAGCTTCTCTTCATCTTTCGCATTTATTGATTTAATGAATACTTCAAATGTCTTTTTCCAATGAATCCATTTTGATGTACTCTGGCTTGAGGTATGTGTTGTTTCAAATCTTTCAGGTTTTAGGTATTTGTCCATTTAAAAAAATTCTGAGTAGTTGAATAATATGATAGTTATGTTATTTGATTAGATCATGTTTAATAAATTGTAATGAAAAGCAGATATTTACCTTCTTAAATCAAGGCTTTATTAAACATGAAAACCCTGCATTATAAGTTTAGGTACTGGGGTTGTTGTTTATAAACATCAAATAAAATAAACAAATATATGATCACATGGTATACAAAGAGAATACTATTACAGAGAATACTATTACAGTCGTCTTGTAGAATGTGTATGAACATTCTACAAGACGACTAAGACAGGGTTTAAGCTGGGAAAAAAATCCTTTGAGCAAAAATGCTACAAGCTCTTTGAGACTTGTAGCAAAATTATTTTCCTTTTAGCATTTTTATCGCATGTCATTAAGTTATAGCACATGCCATCAAACCAAAACAACTTAATCGAACAACATAACCTCTAACTATATTTCGCATCACCGTTTTCGAGACGTCTGTTTTCGCCAGTGTTGCCAGACTGGCCATGAGATTTTACCCACCGTGAGTTTCGAAAATCCCTGCTTTTACACGGCAGTTTTTTTAAAAATCCTAGCATAATCCACGGTACCGTTTCTTGTCCCTTAAATAGGGTATTCATGACTTGAAACTGAAATTATCGAATGACTATATTGATTATTCAATTCTATATCATTCTAAGCGGTGGCGAACTAGCCCCCCACATTCTCGCATTCGCCACCGCTCGGCTAGACTCGGCGACTCAGCCACTACAGAGTGCGCCCCAACTGCTCTTTAGCACAGAGAACGTATAGAACGTCTACACGTTTTCTGTGTCTATTTATAATCTTCTTTTTGACTGTGGATCTTAATGATGCGGCATCTAATCGAGGGTTAAGTTGACGACTACATTCCATAATTAAGTCTTATTTTATTTTAAAGTCATACAAAGTAATTTGTGGAAGTAAATGGACTTTTATTGAGATTTGTATTGGTTAACTTTGTTATTGGTTGACTTTATTTTCTGCAATAGAGTTAAATAATTTCCACTCTTTACTTTGTAGCAAAAAGGCGACAGCCTGTCCGAATATTGTCGCATTTTAGTGGAGCATGTCGCATTTTGCGACAAATGCGACCGCAGCTTAAACCCTTGACTAAGAAATGGGTTGACTCACCAGCAGTTTGTGGGCAACTTGATTCAACTAATGCAACTTCATACAACAGATATAAACCACGAGGACAAACCAGAAGTAGATGACAACAGCGTACAGCATTTAATAGAGCAAAAGGAACATGAAATTCCAAATTCAACATCCCTGAGAGACTTTCCACCTTTACCAACCTGTACTAGCTTTAATTTTCAGAAAAATGTACCACCAGTTCCAAATTGTGTACAAACAACCGCTTTGCCTTTAAACTACCCTCCAAAACAAACCACAAATCCCAATTGCGATATCAAAATAAACAAAATTCACATAACAAAATTTTTTCACCAAAATATAATGGATTTGAGAACACGATTAGAGTCATTAGAAATTAATTTAGATTAACTGAATCCAGAAATTATAGTTTTAACGGAACATAATCTGGCAGAAAATGAATTAGGAAAAGTAAATATTGAAAAATATTCAGTTATTTTACAGCATTCTCGAACAACTACATAGGGAGGCGGAGTTGTTATTCTTTCAAAAGAGGGAATAAATGCAAAATGGTTGGATTTCTCAACTATCAGTGGTTTATGCACAGATAAATTATTTGAATGCTCAGTTGTTAAATTTAAATTTCAAATTTTTTGTTTTATTCTAGTAGGGATTTACAGGAAGTCTAACTTTAACCCGCGAGGACTGACTTACCTGTCTAAAAGACCGGGTTGGTAGTTTTTTAACCTTAGACATTAGAAATTACGCGAGGCATGGGTTTTTTGTTTGTGAAAGTGGAAGTGCTTACACGCGTCAATTTCACGTAGGATATTCTAGGCTGATAAGCGACTCGGCGATAACTGGGCCTATCTCCGCCAGCCAGGCCGCCACGATCCTTTTATAGGAGCTGAGCGGAACCTGCAGGCTCCGTATTTCTAGAGGTATTTTTCGTAACAAAAAATTGGCTATGTAGAAGGAATTAGTAAGGTTTAACTACTCGAGGAACCTGCAGGCCCACGCCCACCGCGCTACGGGTACGGTAAGTGTGAGTCACAGGAGCCACTATCAGGTTTGGATTATTGTAACAAAACGTTAATAAGCTCTTTATGAATAACTGTCTGACCGATAAAAGCCCAGATTCTTTAAAAAGCTGAAGAGTCGGAAAACGCGCCGTCTTTTTGAATGCTACATAATAGATCGTTGGATAACATTTAATGGCTCTAGAACTGATTGAAAACTGCCTCCCCAAGCTATTAAACCATATTGCAAGTAGGATTGAACATAAGCATAATAAGCAAATTTAAGTTCTTTTTCGTCCAAAATTTGCCTCAGCTGATAAAAAACAAAAATAATTTTTCTGAGTTTGGATTTAATTAAATTTACATGATTTTCCCATCTCAATTTTGAATCAACAATTACCCCAAGATACTTATAATGATCGACTCTTGCAATCACTTGACAACAACAGTTTGCCCTATCCGCACCACTGCACAAGTGCAGAACCACTCTGAGCTCTGCGGGCGGCTCACTCGCTGGGCGTAACGTGATCGGCATACATTTTGTTTTACTTACATCCATTGTTAAAATATTTTCAGAAAACAAATTTTTCAAAATCATTAGTTCCATCGATGCGGTGTTGAAAACATCATCCCAATTTGGTCTTGTAAAAATCACGGCTGTATCGTCTGCAAAAAGAAATAGTTTACCAGAGATTGGAAGTTTATCAATATTATTTATATAAATAAAAAATAACAGCGGCCCAAGTGTGCTGCCCTGAATAATTCCGTAGTTAACACCCATTTCTTCACTTACAACATTATTAATTGAGACAACTTGACTCCTAGAACTTAAATAACTTTAGAACCAGTTCAATTCAACACCACGAACCCCAGCGCACTCGAGCTTAGAGAAGAGGATATTTCTGTCAATTGAATCAAATGCTTTTGCAAGATCAATAAACGTTAATAAAATTTTATCATTGTTGTTAACTGAATTAATTAAATGTTTGTTAACCCTGCAGTGGTGACGCACGGTCTCTCAGACCGATCCAATTTTTAGTCGTAGTTCACGAGTTTACCGATAGGTTGTGTTCGCTGCCGCTTGAGTTATGTAACACGCACCCTTCAGTGTGCCTCCATGTGCCGGGGCGTAATTTTAAGGTTAGGTAGTACTACGCAGCAGTGTTCAACGGTCCACTGCACCGGCGTCACCGAAAGTGTAAGTGGTCTGGTGCACCGACGTCACCATACACGTTGTGAATGTTGTAATTTTCGGTGTGTTGCACCGACGTCACCATACTCTGGTTCTAGGTTTTATAGGTTTGATTTATCTTTTAGAGAAATTATACCTAATTTCATTGATATATTATAGATTAAGTTTAAGAAAACATTTTTTAATTGTATGAAATTATTATCTTACTAATTTTATGAGCATTTAATAATATATAATCCCACAGACCGACGTCACCAAAATTAATATATGGTTCCTCAGACCGACATCACCATAATAGGGACTTCGCATATTCACTAATAAACCCTTTTTTGTCAATTTTCAAAACACGTTTTTCAAAAAACAATTGGATAAATTTTGGATTTTTATAACTTAATCACAAGATTAATCCTTTATAATTTAAAAAAATGAATAAATATTAGGTTTTTATATTTAGTTTAATACAGTGGAACCTGGATAATTCGAAGCTCAAGGGACCAGTGAAAAACTCCATTAATTCGAATTAAAGAAGTTCTAAAGAATGGGGCCAAAACATTAAAACTTCACATTGTGAATAACCTCTTTATTACATTGGCACTCTAAAAGAATAAATTCATCAACAAACGCTAATTATAAGGGTTCAAAAACTGTAATCATAATACAGAAATAACTACCTTACAATATAAACAACGTACGACGTACGATAATACAAAGAAACATTTCTTCACTACCCTTTAAATTACAGTACGTTCTGCTGCTTCTGAACTTAATACAGGCTACCAACTTAACTGACAATTGCACGCTTATTGACTTTCTGCTAAAGTGAGTGTTTTATAGGTCCGAGATTTTGTCGACATAATCACTACACTTATTTAATGTTACGTACAAATTTTTAAACACTTGAAAACAAGACACTGCACAAATTAAAAAAAAAACCACTTTGTTTGAAGGACGACCGATAACAACGGCATGCTGCACTGGAATTCGGAAGTTAGTTTGGCAGGTGGGGGAGGGAAAGGGGTCGCAGTGTCACGGTGTTGAGTAGCCTTTGTGTCGACGCAGAAAACTGCGCATCAGGTCTGGCGCATGGCTCGTCTGCCAGGAGCCGTTCTACACATGATCAAGCGCGAAAAGACTAGTGGCGCTGCCACAGCGATCGCAACCCTTTTCCAAACCCAGTCAGCATTCTGTACTGTTTTAGTTTTCTGTGGTTGTCGAGGTTACAAGCGATGTTGGGGCAGGGTGGGAGGGGGAATGGATGAGTCATTTGACTGTAACCTGACACGCCTTAGGTCTGGCGTTAATTTTTTGTTGAAAGTCGTAGTATAACGTGTTTTCCAATGAATTTGTATTCTGTATTTTCAGTCATAGAATGAAATTAATGAACCGGTACCTTAATTTGGCACTTAAAAAATTCGAATTATCAAAAATAAAATTCGATTTATCCACGATTTTTTAGCATTGTTTCGATACAAAATGCTAGGGACCAAGAAAAATATTCGAATTAAAGAAAATTTTGAACTTTACAAGTTCGAATTCTCCAGGTTCCACTGTATTGTTGAATTTTTTTCTGTGTCAAGTATTGAATAAAACATGTAATGCAATAAACTTTTTTTTTCTCCACTTCAAAACGTGATTTCTTTATGATAACCCTGTATAAATCTTCCCAATACTATAAAGTTATTACACAATTTTTTTCAAAAACAAGTTCCAATATTTAGTAAGTGAAAAAAAGAAATATGTAAAAGTTGGTCTCGTAGACCTACGTCACCAGTTGAAGCCGCAAAATCACATCACCACTGCAGGGTTAAGAAGAAAAAGAGCGTCCGATGTACTTGTTCCCACTCTAAACCCAAACTGACTATCTGATAATATGCGATTCTCCTCCAAGTAAGATTGAAGTTGGATTTTGATACACTTCTCCAGGACTTTACTTAGAACACTCAACAAAGATATCGGTCTGTAGTTATTTTTATCGTTTTTAGGACCCGATTTATAGATAGGAATCACTTTAGCGCCTTTAAATTTATAAGGAAAAATGCCGGAAGTTATGCTGAGATTGATAAGATGTTTCAAAGGCGGCAATATTTGTCTTAAGTGATCCTTAAGAATTTTGGGAGAAAATTCGTCACACCCAGGAGCAGACGTTTGCATTTGTTTCACACACTCCATGACCTGGCTGTCGGTGACCGGCCTCAGACGGAACTCATGCTCTACTCTATGAGCCGCATCGTCGACCAGTGGGGGGCCCACAGACAGAGGCTGCTCGTTCGCCAAATTGCTACCTACATTTGAAAAGAAACTATTAAACGAGTCAGCGATCTGCCGAACGCCCCCGACGCCAGCGTCCGAGCCCTGCATAAAATGTGAAATTGGAAATTTACATTTGCTAGTCTTAGGGCCATTGATTTCATTGACAGTCTTCCAAAATATTTTTGGATTATTTGTCTCCGACTTAATTTTATTCCTATAAAATGATTGCTTGATGTTTTTAATTTTTTTAGAAAGATTATTTCTAAAATTGTTGAACTGTACTTTTAGTTGATAATCATTTGGACGTTTTTTTACAAGTTTACTAAATTTGTCACGTTTTCTGATAGCGAAAATAATTTCAGTAGAAATCCAAGGTTTTAATTTTTTGAACCACGAAGTTTGTTTTTTAGTCTCATAGATCTACTTTTTAGCTCTGAAAAAGTATTAAGCATTGCGTTACAACAATCATCGACATCTCTATGAACCAGAACATAATCCCACGTCTGAGCCGCCATCAGGCCACTCAGAACATCCGAGTCTAAGTAGTAGCAGTTAGTGTCAAGGTCAGTAGTGCGGAAGTCTAGTTCAATTTTTGCTATCACAGGATAGTGATCCGTAATATCAGTTTTTAGTACACAAGATGTTATAGAATGGTAGTTGGGATGATCAGTGAAAATATGATCAAGGCAGGTTTTGGAGTTACCTACTTCCCTCGTCAATACATTAATTAACTCTTAAAAAAACCCTTGGAATATAAAATATTTAAATAATCATCCTTATAAATAGATACATTACTATCAAGCAGGATATCAATGTTAATATCTCCCATGAAAATATTTGTAAAATTACGATTTAAAGTTGAGTAAAAAACTTCCAGATCATTTAAAAATAAATTGCAGTTCATAGAAGGGCTGCGGTAAACAATCAGTACAGAAAAATGTCGCTTATTCAGGTCAAAGTCCAGTTGGAGTCCAGTCGCCTCGCCCAGTGTTATCTGTTGCATATTTCCGCTAAAGTCGCTGTTCAAGTACACAATTACTCCGTCGTTATTTGTCGTCCAGTTATTTGTCGTGGTAAAAACATCGTATCCGTCTAGTTCAAAAGCTGTTTTGTCGTCATCAACCCATGCCTCGGTAAATGCAATAATATCAAAATTAATTTTCAAACTCTGTAGCATGACCATAGCAGCATCAAAATTTTTAAAATAACTCCGAATATTCAAATGAATTATTGAAATCGATTTTTCTGAATTAATGCCTAGTAAACTGGTTACCTCAATGTGGTTTTCAAGAACTTCACAGTGTATATTCTTAAAGTTTTCAAGTTCAGAATCCCTATTTATAATCTCCATACATGCATTTCATTTCCTGCCGTGCCTACCGATAGAACAAATCTCATAGTTATGCTCGTGCATCAAAATAATCAAGGAATTTTATTGTGTGTATAAAAATAACAATTTAAGTTTTAGCAGCTGTGTGATAAGAAATTAATCTTTTACAGTATTTATAAAAAAAGTTATCTGTTATTTAAAACTTGAGCCTCTTTAATATAGAGACTAACAAATATATGTACAATGTTGCGACTTCAAACAAAACATACTAAAAATATGCTCTATTCCATGAAAAACTGAATTAATGAAAATATATGTGACATATCTACATATTATAGGAATTACTAAACAATTGCTTGGAATTTAACGGACAAAAGTACAGCTTTTGCAATAAAAGCTAAGTGATTATATGTTTGAATAGTTTAAAGTTGATTACAATATTGAATATAATTATTATGTGCAGTCAGGCGTTTCCGTGACATGCAATAAATAATTGAAAGTAAAATTAAATTAGTTTACATTACATTCAATATTTTATATGAGGTGGTAAAATATAAAAATAAAAATAAATAAAGCCTCTAACATGAAAGGATTAATACTTACAACTTGCAATCTTCAAATAAAAAATACACTTTGAAATATCACATAAAACCGAGAAATCGTTTAATACTACTCAAATGCAAGAAAAAAGGGGACCAAATGAAAAATTTAAACATTACCTCACATTAAATCCCACCCCAATCTGATATGATCCTATGAAACATGAATATTGTTTGGATAAAAAAATATACGTTAGGTTAAAAAATTTAAAAGATGTTGTCTTAAGGATTCATGTTACATATAAATATTTGGTGTGCACATATTTCTTATATAAAATATTCAAAACACAAATGTACAATACGTTTGTGGAGTTTTTGTCAGTATATACACATCGTTGAATAACATACGGACGTTTTTAACGCAATAACAATAATTATTGAAGTACCTACTGCAATTAAAAATATGTTTTTTTTATATTATACAAATATTTTGTATGCACATATATCCTACATGAAGTAGTCACATAACTAATGTAAAATACATTAGTGGAGTTTTTGTGCAAATAAACTCATAATTTTTCAATACACTAACTTTTATGTAAGACCTGGTCCAAAAGACCGTGAGTCAGTCATCGCGTTTTCAAATCGAAGTCAGTTCTGCCGGGTTAAAAACATAGAATTTCTCGAAAAATTAAATTCTGTAATCAAATTTTTACTAGATAAAGAAAAGCACATAATTGTAGCAGGCGACTTAAATATTAACATTTTAGAGAGTTCATATGAATCAAAAGAGTTAAATAACATTTTTGCCCGTCATGGGATGAATTATTTAATTGATTTCCCGACCAGAGCCAGAGTAACAACAACTTCTGGATCATGCATTGACAATTTTTTAACCAATATTAATAAATGTGAGACAAGAGTTTCTGGGATTATAACTCTAATATCGGACCATGATGGTCAATTACTAGAACTGTCAGAGCCACAAGTAACAGAAGAAAAAAATACCTTAACATTTTTAACTAGAGATTTTTCTGTAGAAAACATTGAACTATTCAAAAAGTTGTTAGGGAATGAAAATTGGCTTCCGTTGTACTGCTCAGAAGTTGAAGAAAAGTATGATTATTTTGATAGTGTTTTCATGTACTATTTTAATTTATGTTTTCCAAAAGTTCTTAGGAAAAAAATCAATAAAAAACAAACGGATTAATTATGAGCTCAAAAATGAAAAGTAAATGCTTGTACAACTTAGCAGGTTGGCGAGACAGAATAAGCTCTTAAAGATGAACTGAAGCTTAAAAATAAGCTTTTCAATAAAAAATTAGTTGATGCTAAAAAAAGATACTTTGAGAACAAAATTAAAAACTCTGAGAAGATTCAAAAAACTACATGGCAAATTGTAAATAAGGAATTGAAGTGTAATTAAATTAAATCAAAAGTAGGAAATATAAATCTGGATATTGATGGATTCATCGAAGAAAATCCCTCATCTATATATAGATGATATGTTAAGCGAAATAAGTGGCCGAGTGGTAGTTATGAAGTGCCAATCAGTTTAATAAAATTTGCCAAACACCAGTAAATCAAACCAATTATGCACTTAATCAATTCTTCTTTCATTACAGGGATATTTCCAGACAAGCTAAAAATAGCTAAGGTTATTCCTATCTATAAAATACCCCCGTCGCAGCAGACCTGCGTACTCAGGGAATTTCTATAGGATTTATTTAGCATATGTGAGCATTCAACTTATTTGAAGGAAAGTATTGTTTGAATATATTAAGTAAATAATATACTAAAAACGTATATTTAATCATTCATGAGCTTAAAACATGATAGTGAGGTAGGATAGCTATTTTTTTGGTCGAATATTAGGTATCTGGCTACCACCATAAAACTTTGCATAATCAATGATCATGCATTTTAGAACTAAATTCAGCCCAGACCCCAAAAATTTGACATCTAATTTTCAAAATGGCGGCTAAAAATTGTTGTAAGAGGACAAAATTTAACTATTTAGACCATTGGCCGCCAATATGAGACCCTCCCCCCGTGGGAATTTTCGACACATGTATTTTTTTGTTGCTACTGACATTTACTTTAAGGTTTTGCTTGTTTGTGAAGTTTTAATTACAACATAACCCAGAAAAACAAAAAATATCATTGATAAATCGTTGAAAAAAATAACATGGGATCTTATTGAAAAAAGTCACCCGACTGCATTTTTGACATGCATTTTTTTAGATATTGACTCGGGACCAACGCCTATCATTGTTGGGTGGCTAATCCTTTATTTTGGCAGGATACAAATTTTCGTCCGCCATCTTGGATCCGCTATATTGGATATCAATTTATTTTTTTTTAATGTAAAGATGGTGTTATGTCACCTCATAATGAACTAGATTTTTAAGCTGATTACAATGCTGAAATCCGTTTTTGAAAATATGCATTCGTTAAAAAGATATGCACTAATAAAAATTTATCCCTATACATTTCTTATGGTCGTTTCGTATTTTTAATATTTTTTGGATTATTTTTCTTCCATCTCTCATTTTAATAAAGATTTGTAGTTCGTTTTAGTCTTAAAATACTCAGTGAAATATCGGCTTTAATTTGTGATATTAATCATCAACATCGGTTAAGTGACAGATGAGCTATAAGGCTCAATTTAACTTAAAAATCAATTCTTCAGAAATTTAATTTTAGTCAAGTATTAATATCTCCGGTTATAAATTAGGTATTGAATTCATTTTGGTCTTAAATTACTCAGTAAATCATCAGCTTTCATGTAAGCTGACTTTCAATAATATTAGAGTGAATTTTTATGTAACTTTTGAGCTTTCACTCAACATAAATTCGTTTTACTTGCATATTTTTACATTTCTTGAAGGATTTCTCTAGTTCCAAAGAAGGTTCAGAAATCGTAAAGGTCTTAATTGACTTATTAGATTATTGGCTTTCATTTGAGTCATAAATTATTATTATATTTTGAGTTTCAACTAAGTTGTGGTTCTAAATCCCACATAAAATTAAAATTTTCAGACATTTTCGTTTATTTAAGGACTGATATCTGCAGTTCCAGGAAAGGTCTGAAGTTCTGAATGTTTTTAAAAGACTCAGTAAAATATCGGCTTTCGTTTGAGACTGTGATAATTTAATTCAAACACGTTCGGGGTGAGTTATATTCCAAATTAAGAGTAAAATTAAAAAATAATTAAACTTTATATCGTAACAAGCCTTAAAATTCGTTTACAGCTTAACCGATTTTACGTATCAATATTTCTAATAAAAGCTGACATATCACTGCTTATTTCAAGACCAAAATGAACTATATACCATATTTACAACCAGAGATATAAATACTTGTTTGAACAACATTTCCCGAAAAATTGATTTTTAAGTTAAATTGAGCCTTATAGCTCATCTGTTACTTGTCCGATGTTGATGATTAATATCACAAATTGAAGCCAGTATTTCACTGAGTATTTTAAGACTAAAACGAACTACAAATCTTTATTATAATGAGAGACAGAAGAAAAATAATCCAAAAAAATATTGAAAATACGAAACGTCCATAAGAAATGTAGAGGGATGAATTTTTATTAGTGCATATCTTTTTAATGAATGTATATTTTCAAAAACGGATTTCAGCATTGTAATCAGCGTAAAAATCTAGTTCATAATGATGTTCATAACACCATCTTTACATTAAAAAAAATAAATCGATATCCAATATGGCGGATTCAAGATGGCGGCCGAAAATTTTTATCCTGCCAAAATAAAAGATTGGCCACCCAACAATGAAGGCGTGGTCCGGAGTCAATATCTCAAAAATTGCATGTAAAAATGCAGTCAGGTGACTTTTTTCAATAAGATCCCATGTTATTTTTTTTTCCACGATTTATCAATGAAATTTTTTGTTTTTCTGGGTTATGCTGTAATTTAAACGTCGCAAACAAGCAAAACCTTAAAGTACATGTCAGTAGCAACAAAAAAATACATGTGTCGAAAATTCCCACGGGGAGGAGGGTCTCATATTGGCGGCCAATGGTCTAAATAGTTAAATTTTGTCCTCTTACAACAATTTTTAGCCGCCATTTTGAAAATTAGATGTTTAATTTTTGGGGTCTGGGCTGAATTTAGATGCAAAATGCATTATTGATTGTACAAAGTTTCATAGTGGTAGCCAGAAACCTAATATTTTCATACTAACCTACCTCACTATGAGGAAAATTAACAAGGAGACCACGTTTGTTTTCATTTGTATATATATGAAAATGAACCAACGGTGCTTTTGGGGTCTGGGGACATAAAAATGAAAAGTTACTGTGGTCCCGAGCTTAAGTCTTACCATGCCGCCTACGGTAATAGCATTGACTTTAAATCACTTGAGACATCCCATTCTGTACAAAAATCTGTCGTCAACAATCGTAGTGGATTTCAGGCGAACTAGTTGGGTAAACCGTCCCATGCAGTGTCGCACCTAGCGGCAATGGCTGGAAGCTCACCCGGCTCCGCCCTCAGTGCAGCGCGCGCACACGTGGCATGACGTAACTGACGTGCGTATCCCCTCTCTCCTCCCACCCCGCTTCCGCCACCGCAACGCCAGCACCGCCAGCCCAAGCCAAATCAGCCTTCTCCTCGCCGATGCGCCGGTGTTTCTTTACGATTCCGTCGCCGCCTCTAAGCCCAAGCCTTACCCTCGGAATTCAGAGTAGGACAGAGCCCACGAATAGGAAACAATGAAGAATTTATTCATTCTTTCCTATTTGGTATTCATTAGAAAAATTATTAAGCTTGTCATTTACCTTGAGGGTGTTATTTTAAACACTTCTCAACCACCATCATTGAAGGAACAACAACACAAACATTTGGAGAATAATTGTTGTGCATTATTTAAGAATACAATTAATTGGTTATATTTGTAACTATATGAAATTTCCCATGTAATCTCTATACCTTTTTATAAAACCAAACAAGAACCGTTTTGATGTAAATAATATTTTATTGACTCGACAATCATAAGCTGAGGCCACACTGACTAGTGCTAGTGATTAGTTAGTGTTAGTGATTCTGTTATTCCTTCTTTGGTTTTAACTGAATAACCTTAAATCCAGGTTAGAGTAGACTGGCTGACATGGATAAAAACATTTATGCTTTCGACCTTTTATATTAAGGAATAAAATTTAATCAATATATAAATTTAGCCATTAGGTGAAATTCCTGAAAACGTACATGAATGTTTGTTTTAAAACTTCATTCTTTGGAAAATTCGTTTCGAATCAACCTAAACGTGCTGTTCCAAGCCTCGAAATTCTATGATTTTGTCGGCCGAGGCCCCCGGGTGTTTGTTGGGGGCGTTATCCATTACGTCTGCAGCAGTAGCCTACATTGGTATTAATTTTATTACAATGTTATTATAATAATTAATATTTTTTTAATTTTGGCTAAGCCTCTAAGTTATAAACACCGCGGTAATAACGGTACCTGTCAAGTGCGTCCTTTTTCAACACTAACCTTGGGGCACATTTTAATTTTAAAACATTTTAAACGACCATAACTTTGGTTGTGAACATGATATTAACCTTGGGTTTGCGGCTTTTTATTTGCGACAGAATGTTTGTGGAAAACATTTCTATTGTAGGAATAAGAAACAAATTGAAACAAAATGTAGACAACTAATTTTTAAGAACTTCAACAAATGGATGAAGTGCGGCAGCGATTCCTACCCTCACCGAATGTTCTTGGTCAGAAAGATTTTACCAGGAAAACCGCTTTGGAAGGTTAAAGAGATTTCAAAAGATATTCTTCAACCTGGAGGGAAGCATGGTAGCTATCACAAGAAAGCGAGAATTTTAGAACGAAAATTAGTGTTCACTATCTTTTTATTGCTTTATTTTTCCTAAACACACATTTTAATTTGGATTTGTTAATAATTTAAGGCAATTAGAGGCAATCTTCCTTCGAGACTACCAGACGTTAGCTAACACTCTTAACATTATGCGAATTAATTTAATTTTACTTTTAATACTTCTTACATTTATCTATATTATTAATTCTGTAAGCGATTTTTTTAAATCAAAATTGTGAGAGTTTGCCAGCTCGCAGGATAACAGGAGATGGCTCAAATGAAAGGTCTCGGCCCCAGGAGGTCGGGAAAAATAGCAGATTATGTCCAAATATACCAGAAAATGAGAAATGACGAAAATATCTTCCATTTAAAATGCATTGGGATTGAAAAACGTCTGCTTTGTTTACATTAAACATGTGGTGCTAATGCTTGATTCAAAGCCATATGGTAGATGTTGACATGTGGGATTTGTTTCAAAATGCAGCTAACTATGCACGTTCAATTTACTATAACAACAAATATTTTAAATTTAAGATTTTCTGATTTTATAATAATTAAGGGGTTTGAGTTTTCATAATTTAAAATTATATAAATTAAGTACGTTTGTTTAGTTTATGTTATAACAATGCAGATTTAATACCAAATAGTCTGATATTCCCGGTTCGCTAGCATATTAATATACGCTTATAAATATACGCGTATAAATATAAATCCAGAACAGGGTCAGCGTCAAAGCAACCGCGCATCGGTTAAGAGTGACCTTGACGGAATCCTCCCTCCTCCCCCAACATTGTGTTTAAAAATTTATTTAGAGAAAACTCAAGTTTTTTGCCTTCAAGTTCTTTTTCTGGTTTCTTTTTCCTATACTGGCTACCAGAGAGTCGTTTTCTCCCCTCCATAATTTAATTTAGCCTACACTGCTGCACAAAACAGATTTTCAAAATATAGTCTATCAGTAACACACGGATTCCCAATCGGCTAAAACTAAAGTCGTTATATCCTTATTACTGGAAGTGGCACTAAATTTGCTAAGGTTGGTAAGCAAGTTGGGATGTTAATAAACTAATCATTATTTTTGTACATAAACTAATCTGTGAAATGAGTCAAACTATTGATTTAGCTGGCCATAGAAATGCATTTTTCAAGATTTGCATTAGGCCTAGTTCTGTTTAATTGTGTCTTTGAAATATCGACAAATAAGATAATTTCATCAGATATATTATGTTACTGTTCCCTAACATTTACATTTGTCAAAGCCTTTAAAAAGTTTAAACCAAAAACAAAAGTTCATTGTTTCACGAAATAAATTATGCACTATAGCCTACTCGGAGCGTCTTGAAACGGCGCGTTCCTAAATTACTTGATCAGCAGATCACTTCCCTCTACCTAGGGAAAGGGTTGTTCAAGTGATTTCGTTGCTCACGATTGTATTACGCTTGTCGCCTGGTTGACCTACAGTCGATTTTTTATTGCTTCAAACAACAAGTAAATGTAAACAATTTATTTTTTAGATTTGTCTAAAATGGCTCTTACAACATCTCGGCATAGTCAGGTGTAGGCCTATATTCAAAAAGGCCCACACCTAACCCCCACAGCCTTTCAAGGCTGTGTAAGTTTAGTTGTGCTATCAGAATGGTACTTAGGTTATTTCTTAAAACTGCGAACTTCTTCAAGCAGGGGAATATTACAAATGAACACGTTTTAAATGTCATATAAAATTAAATAGTTAAGCATATATATATCTAACATCTAATAACGGCTTTCTCTGTTATGTCCCTTTTTTCCCGACCTACTCAACCAATTTTCACGATTGAACTATTTTAAAGCTTATGATCTAGCGCACGGCGGACGAGTAATTAAAAAGGATATTTCGTTTGGGGCCCCCCAAGCTTTTGATTTGTTTCTAGAGGGTGCTTTAAAATGTTGACCTATTTTCCTTTTATTGCACGCACAACACAACTATCCTCGGCCGTTGACACGAGCAACACTGATAAGAAGACGCCAGCTGATTTATTGCGAGGTGAGGGTGGTAAGTAGTGTCTCGACAATATCATTTGCCAAGCGCATGCGCCCCTAACACTCCGAGCACTTGAGCAGTGGCGCCGACGCCGCTGAGCAGTGGCACCGTTCTCCCTTGTTTGAGGTCAATGCTATAACGAAGTCGATTTTTGAAGTCGATGCGTAATGTTGAAAAAACAATAAAACTTTGCCAACAATTATTTTTTGCAACAAACAGTTTTACAAAGTAAATTACTTTGAAAGTAAGTAAGTAATAATTTCCCTCCTGATTGTATAACCGAAACAGGGTAATCAACTGTTACAGTAACTATTTTTTACGGATTAGCCATTAAATTCACTAACTGAACAGACCGATTTTAGGGTCACCTCCGACCGGTACAGCCTCCTCGTTTGCATGGTAGGTCTACTATGAATCCTATTACTTCAAATGAGCAATGAATATTTATAAATCCTATCTCTAAAACGGCTCTAACGATTTTGATAAAATTTTGCATGTAGGTGTAGTTTTTATTTTTAAGTTCACCTACGTGGTTGAATTTGCTGTAGAAACGCAAATTTTTTTAGAAAAATTAAATTTAAAATTTATAATTTTTAACATGGGGTCATATGAGTTGCCAATAACAACAAAAAAGTAAACAAAAGAATCATCAGCTGTTCATGACAAAGCCACTTAAAACTTTTTATAGCACGTTGCCAGTACAGTAGAATTAGTCAGGGCGCCAGCAAGGAGGACCTGGAAATTTGGGTGGACAATGATTTTTTTGCTGATTCTGACTTAGTTTTTTGCGCTGATTACGAATCTGCCTGGTGCAACTTTGGCACCCTTGGGCAAACGCCGCCATATTGGAAAAATGGCGGCAAAGAGGTTTTTCAATGTTAACACGATAGAATCCGTAAAAATGGTCCGATCTCAACGAAAATTGGTACAGACGTGTAAAATGGTAATCCCCTAATAAATTTCAAAAACCAGCTCGATAAGACCACCGGAAGTGGGGGTTAAGGGGAATAAACCCCCTTAAAAAGGGGTTTTTTGGTTTTTCCCAAAATTGTTACTTAGAAAAAAGGAGTTGTTATGTACAATGGAACGATAATCTGCTATTCTGCTAGACTTAGATTTCATTATAAGGAAAATCTTCTTCCTGAAGCAGTTTATCTCTCATTCTGGTTTGTTGATTGAAGCACACTTTCCATAGCATTTACAAAATATTGTGCATGACAGTTTTCCCGCACAAGAACACTTTGACAAGAACATTTTTCTTGTACTTTGTAACCGATTGGTAGCTAATACTTATAGCTATTATGTGGTCATGCTCTATCTGGTTGCGATAGGCTACTGTGCCTTACTTGTATGGCTTACGTAAAGCCTCTATCATCAAGCACCTTCATGAAATTTCGTTTGATAGTTTTGGCAAAGAAGAAGCCAATATAGAACAAATTGTGAGAGAAGGAACCAGGCTAGTATCAGCCTGCTATGGGGTCATGACTGCCACCTCAATGGCTGATGTCCGAGTTGCAGTTTGGACAAGGAGGACTGGCAGCATCAGAACAACTGCTCCACCTTTAAAGACACTGCCGCCCACAACCGAGGCATTTATCGAAAATGTCAAACGAGCCCATCTTCAGGTCTTATACTGGCATTCAGCCAAGCCTCTGAACCACCTAAAGTTGACCCAACCAAGTTCGGATGGGAAAAAGATGACATAATGAAAGACTTGAACCCCATTTCCTTGCCCAAAGACACTGAAGTCGCTCCCGCTGATGTCTTTAACATCATAAAGTGAAATTGCAGTTCCGACAAACCATGTTCATCGTCAAAGTGTTCTTGTGCGGGAAAACTGTCAGGCACAATATTTTTTAAATGCTATAGAAAAGAGTGCTTCAATCAACAAACCAGAATGAGAGATGAACTGCTTCAGGAAGAAGATTTTCCTTATAATGAAATCTAAGTCTAACAGAATAGCAGATGATCATTCCATTGTACATAACAACTCCTTTTTTCTAAGTAACTTTAATAAAAAAGTAATATTTATATCCGTAAGTGCACCTTTTATTTCTTTATATTACAACAGTGAATAGCATACAAGGTATATGTACTAATAGTTGCCTCAAATAAACTGGCAGATTGTCGCTGCCTCAATCGCGGTGAGACAACTCAGCGTGGCTAATATAAAATATATCTCGACTAGTTCAAGCCACAATCCAAATTGTATTCTGATATGTTCAATATGCTAATAAAATACCTCCGTCGCAGCAGACCTGCGTACTCAGCGAATTTCCATAGGATTTATTTTTTATGTATGAGCGTTCAACTTATTTGAAGGAAAGTATTGTTTGAATACGTTAGGTAAATAATATACTAGAAACGTATTATATTTAGTCATTCATGCTTTTATGAGCTTTAGACATGAGGAAAATTAACAAGGAGACCACATTGGTTTTCATTTGTAATACATACAATTTTGTATTTTATATAATTCTTAGTCTTTTAATTTTTAATAACTGTAATCTTGTTATAGTACATAAATCTCAACAAACATAAAATCAATTAATTCAAAACACTCAAACAAATAATTCAATATCATGAAAAAATTAAATTCAATCATATTATGGTCTATAACTATCATATGGTCTATAACTAAAACATCCCTGTTGGAGCAGACCAACATCTCCAGCCAATTTCAATAGAACATATTATCAATCCTCATCATTGTAAACATACCATATATTATGCTACATTTTCAGGCAGTTTAGACCAAAACATACCCCCTTTCCAAATACTCATAATTTCTTGATCAAATTTAAAGTAATTTGTGTTTTTTGATATAGTATATATTTTCTGTAGAATCTTGATCAATGAACTCTTAACTATTCAAAATAAACACAAGTAAAATATTCATCACCGGAAAATATAATCATATGTTCAGAATTGTATTTTTTAATGTCTTAAATCAGGGTAACTATACTTTTTGGAGGGAAAAATTAAAAATAATATTGGACAACGTACTGTGTTTAGCACATTAAAAAGTGTGAAAAGACATTAAATCTTGAAAATAAATTTTATTTTGTCAAAAAAATCTTCTTAGAGTAAACCAATCTTGCTGGTTTTCGAACTCGAAGTCATGAATGACGCTTTACACGTTTGTTCCAAATTTCATTAAGATCGGACCTTTTTTACAAAAGTTATCGCGCCTACGGACAGGTATATGTGTATATATATATATATATATATATATATATATATATGTAGCATAGTGGGCCGTTATTTAATTAATTGTGAAACGGTTCGGTCTCTAACATGATTCCTGCAGATGCAGTCGCGAGGATCTTATTCCACGAATTATATTTTCCCCCCCCGGAGAGCCATTTTTGACGTTAATAGATTAATAAACGATAGAAAATACTAGCAGGAAATGAAATACTTGACCCCTTAATTTTATTCTGACTAAAAACTGCAGTCGGAAATTATGAGGATCTGTTTCGACAGGCTAAGCCTTGAGTATAATGATTCTAAATAAAGAATAATAATTGTACCGAGAATAATAAGTTGTTTAATTTGGAATTTAGAAGGATCGTATCGGGCCTAATTTGACTGCCAATTAGTTTCTTACATACCAGCTCCAGCTCCCCCGCTCTCACCCCATGACCGTGCTGAAGAAGTCTACTCTTGCATCGTGGGTGGTGGATGATCTGAACTGGACAACGGTCAGCAGGCGAGAGAGCGACGACTTACCTGGGCCGCTGGGTATACCCTCTGCACTCTGAACCTTGACCTTGGTCTAGACTGGGCAGGGCTGAGGTCGAGTTTCAAACAAAAGCTGGTGCGACGGTTATATGAATGATGTCACAATCTCCCCCCCCTCTCCCCGGCAGCTGAAGGAGGAAGGAAGGTGTGATTGATCTGTAACTGTTATTTAATTAGCAACGTAATCAAAATCTGAAACTATTAATTTGAGAGCTATGGATTGAAATGCAGAACCGTTAATTTATGAGTAAGTTATTTGAGATTCCATTTAAATATAATGGGGGGTCAAATTGATCTATAAATTAAATAACAATAATAAATATTTTCAAATAACAACAATAATACATAACAACGATAACATATTCTAAGTGCAATAGTGATATAATTGATTGAATATGATAATAATAAATTCATCATTGAATAGGCATGCCTCTTCTACATTGAGACAAAATATAAACAAACATTTATTATATGGGGGTAGTAGGCCTACTAACAAAACTACATTTATGTGATGTGTGTGTGTTTGGTGTTTGGGTGTGTGTGTGTGCGAGTGTGTGTGTGTAAGTGTATTGGCTTATTCCCTCTCCGGTGCAAGGGAATACTCATCCTTCCTCCAGTGCATTAGGGTTGGAATTGCAACCAGATGAAAAAAATATAAACAAAAAGTCTCTGGAGGCAATTTCATTTGTCGCGCACAAACTTGGAGAGAAAAAAAAATTAAGACCTAATGACTGGAGGCGGTGGTTGGCCAAGTGTGTGTTTGTGTATTTCCCTCTGTGCCTGACCCTTCCTTGAAGGTGATGCCTTCGCGAAGCATAGCCCAAGTCACAAGGGGTGTCAGACACAAAGAGAGTGTATGTTGTGTATATATGTGTGTATGTGTATCTTACTTCTAAGTTCTTAACTAATATCACTTACTCCATTTGGGGGGCATGGACTTTTTTTTAATATTTTGGCAAGAAATATCTTTTTAATTGAGTTACATGAGCCCTTGCTATGGATTTTCCACTAGTAGGGTCTACTAATTGGACTGTTACTGGTGATGTGAAAGCTCCTATTACTACAGGTTTGGACCAGAGGGGTAAAAGCTTGGCATTCACTTGGTCTATAGCTTTGGATTGGTGGTGTAGCTTATACATTACCCAATCACCTACTTTATATGGTTGTGGTATGTGTGTGTTGCTATATCTTTCTTTTCTTTTCCCATGGGCTTTTTTAAGGTTTGAAATGGCTTCTGCCCACTTGTCTATTGTCAGAGTTTTGTGTGGGTAGAAGTTGATCAAGATTCCAAGAAAGTTCTAAAGGGTGTTTGATTGTAAAATTGAGAAATAATTCAGCTGGAGAAAAACCTGTACTTTCATGTTTCGCAGAGTTAAATGCAATTTGGAAAAGAGAAATGTCTTTATCCCACTCGGTTTGATTTTGTGAATGAAAAACTCTCAAGGCGACTTTAATATTTTTATTTGCTCTTTCTGCATGGCTCGGGTTTGGATAATACGGTGTTGTGGTAATGTGACGAATTCCATAAGCTAAACACATTTCAGAAATTTCCTTAGAACGGAAACATTTGGCATTGTCTGAAACTAGTATTTTAGGAAAGCCAAAATAAGCAAACAATCCTCTTTTAAGCAAGTTTTCGTGTTGTGTTGGTGGAGGTATTTGGTCTGTATTGTTAAAGTTAATTAGTTGTTCAGGTTCGACTTGTCCGGGTTTAGTATTAGTCTTTTTCAAGTTTTCTTTGTCGTCTGCTAGGTCAGGATCGTCGTCTTGGAAATTTTCTTTGGCTTTGGCCTTGACAAAGTTTTTTAACTGCACACGGTTTTCCTCCAGCATGGCAGCTGGTTGAATTTGCCATAACTCGCATTGTTGGATCGCTTGAGCAGCGTTTAATTTTTTTATCCAACTCGTTGTAGTTGGAATGTTTTCCAAACTGAATGTCGCCATTTTTTTTTTGGGTGGGAACGTTTATTGAACTATTTTTTTCTTACAAAATTCAAATACTCAGAATCATTAAATTCACAGGTCTGGGGGTTGAGCAGGGTAGTTTGAGCTGGGAAATTGACGTTATTTACTATGGTTGGTTTTATTTATTTACTGGATTTATTCTTGGATGGAAAAGTGAATGAATGGTTTTAGCTCTTGGAATACTAGTTTAGTTGCAGAAAAATATATTGGTTTGTTTCTACTTCGTGTTATGGATAGAGTACAGGATGTAAGTAAGGAATGTACCACTTTAAGCCAACCTCCCAAGTACAACCCACAACATCTCGGATTTTGGAATAACCAGCGATTTGGCAACTTCCCTCAACACATTCATTCCTAATCCAGCGACAAGTTTGCAGCAGAAGCACACCTTTTTTTTTTGACGGTGTGACGCACCTTGTTTTGGGTGCAATACAACAGCTAAGCTAGGACTCTTTTCATTTCTCTAAAATTACCGCCAAATTTTTTTTTTTTTTTTTTATGCAAGGGATATGAGGCCTCTCAACCTATTGAGTGTTGGATACACATTTATTAACCTCTAAGTTACAAGACAATATAGCGTGTGTAAGCAAGGTTGGAATAGAAAGGAAGTTCTTAAAGAAATTCTTTGTTCTATACCCTTTTTTTATTTATTTATTTATTTTTCGGTGTGGCGCCAGCAGAGATATATAAAGCTATAGAAAGTAAGTACCTCAATCAACAGCCTCAATCAGCTTGCCCCGTCACTGCCAGCGCTGCCAGTTTAGTAGTAGGGGCAACATTTGGGACTCCCGGAGGACGTGCACTAAGGCCTTTATACACATCCCCACGGTTGCTTGGATTGTAGGATGCGATTGGAGTTTTTTTTTTGTATTTAAGCATTCAAAGTCAAAATCTCTGCTATAATATACAGTGTAGGCCTTTTTTTTGGATAGGTAAGGGAATGGTAGTCACGCTACAGTGCATTGCAACATGAAAATTTCCTTTCAAACTACTAGAAAAATCACAACACTCAAAGGCTGGTTTTTTTTTTTTTTTTTTTTTTTTTTGGATGAATGAGAAACCAGAGTCCAATTTTTCCCTAGCTGAATGTGGCCTTGTAGAGGGAAATTGCCCTTTTTCACACCCTACTCTAAGTTTTAAGTCGAATGACTTCGCTAAATCAGACAGTTCCCTATTGTAGGTGGCTTGTGGTTCTCGAGGTTTGCGGATTCATAGGGTCAGGTTAGATTAGTATAGGGTTCGGTGAAACAATATCTTAAATGTATAAAAAGGTTTTCATAAAATATTTAAGTTTAAAAATTAATCAACTATTGTTGTTGAGAACTGAATAATTATATTTCTTGAGTTTTTTTTCTGTTTAAAATTGTATTATTTGCCTTAATTGGATGAAAAATAATTCCAAGAGCTGTAAAATAATAATTTACTTATAATTCTATTAATTAGTTGTAAAATGTTTTATTTATATTTAGCCTATTTTGTTTTCCAAGAAACTTGCCTGAAGAGCAGATGTTACTTTAAACTTATTTCATTATTTAAGTTATGAACCAGCGAGGATATCGGCTATATTCATTGACAAAAAATGAAATGCATTGTCATTTAAATGAATTTCATCTTTTCGACGAGAATTTCGATAAGTTGAATGAAAAAATTCATGAGCGTTTTCAAAACTGATCGGTAGTCGTATTAAATGTGTTGTTGAAGTCTGTAGAGTGGACAAAAATTTATTTATTTGGTCGATCAGTAAAAGTGCTGTATTGTTGTAAAATAGTCTAGGGTAAGGAGGAATATGAACAATTAGGAGTTTTGATGGGCTATATAACTTCTTTATCAACCTCAAAAGTGACTTGAATTTACTTGAAAACAACTGAAAATTGGTTCCTCTTAAAATGTCATTGGTTCCTAAAAATACTACAATGGGATCATTTCTTGTAAGGTTGGGGGGTGCTGCCTTTAATACTTGTTTGATATCCCCTGTAGTATTTCCAGATATTGCTAAAGATCCTTTTACAGACATGCCATAATTTATTCTTGGCCTATGTTGCAAGTAATTTTGATATCTAACAAATTGTGAGTCACCTATTATATTAAATAAATGCATTTTTCCAGTTAGGATTTAATAAAGGAATAGCGGTCAAAATGAAAATGTTTTAAGTGTGGGGTAAGAAAATATTGGCAACTCAGAACGGAACGTACAGTAGTAGAAATTCTATTGTGAGGGAGGAGAGAGACAAAAAACGTTTGGTCTTTGTTGTGTGAAGGGTCAGACGTGACCTTGAATACGTCTTATCTCGGCGTCGCAGATATTACTTATTTGTACTCGAGGGCATAGGAATATTTACGTTTTAAAATTGATAACAAAACTTGATTGGTTTTGAAGTTTAAGTTTAGTGTTTATTTATGAAAGATGTGATGGACGTCATTAAATTGAAAATAACTTCTATTGCTAGCAATGAGTGAATTATATCAAACATAACACAAATACAATGTAACAATGTACATCCGCGATGTGTTACGGCATGCCATCAACCTCCACGCTGTTCTGGGTAAGCTGCCGTGACACCACGCCGCGTCTCCAGGATGTAGTGCAGAGAGCGGCTTTCGGCTTGACAAATACCAATTCACCTGGTGAAAACTCATTGTCCGGTTGATCGTCACGTTTTACTGGCTCACCTTTACACCTCCACCTGTAGCTGTATAATTGAGAGCTTGGCGACGACTCTTCATAGAGGTCTTCTTTGGGTGTTAAATTATACCAATAAACCATTTCTTGCACACTTCCCTTTGTTCTTGCTGCCATTCTTTTTATGGTTCTATGGTTTCTTTCGACGATTCCATTCCCACCTGGTCGGTTCACACACCTAAAACGACGAATAACTCCCCACTCCTCACGAAGTTTCTCAATTTGTTCACATCTGAACGTTGCGCTATTGTCCATCAGCAGTTCTTGGGGTGGACCTCTCTCCGGAAATATTTCCAGTAAAATCCTCACTACATGCTCTTTGGTCTCACTCGGTATTCGACGCCATATGCAGAATCGACTCGGTCCGCAATCTATGATTGTAAGGAATTTGCTTGACCCATAATGGGTCACATCAACCGCAAGTCTGCGCCAACTCTCAGTACAATGTAAGTGTCCTGACTCCCACTTAATTGGGGAAGGATCGACAGATAAACACTCTTTACAAGATTTCACCACACTTTCGACATCCTGTTTGCTAAACGCAATGTCTGGGAAACATCGCCTGACCGTGTAAAGTGTCCGATTTACACCAAAGTGATGTAAACCATGGATTCTTCGGACCAAAGTTAATTTATTACCACCCTCCTCTTCACTTAACATAGCAACACTGGTTTTTTCATCTCTTGCCAACCACCTTTTAGCAACTCTCGTTAGGCGATCTGCTTTGTTGAATTGGGACTTAACGAGATTTATTCTTACCCTAAGGTCGCATTCAGATATGAGGTCTTTGAACAAGCCCAATCGTCTTCTAACAAGAGCTTCACCTAACCCATGTGTTTTAATTCGTCGGTCTCCAGTCAATATGGATGTTATCCAAGCATAAACCGTGGCAGAATCAGTGACTAAGTTCAATTCTTTCAAATTCCACTTTAAAGCCAGATTTACTCCTTTCAACAAAGCCTCTAACTCAGCCAGGTTTATGTGCGCCGCATCACCTTCCTTTCTTAGCCAAGACGCATCCTCAACTATCTCACCTTCAATCTCTATACAAACACCTATTGCCAAGCTGCTAGCGTCACACCAGACTGTTCCTTCATCACTAGATGGCACAGCCCATTTCCCAAACACGGGGTCCTTTTCTTTTATGCCTTCAATTATGTCTCTTAACATTGCTTTAATATTCTCGCCAATAACATCATTCCACTTTAAGTCTGTCAGATGTCTTTTGATGAAGCTACATGCTGGTCTAAGCCAACCAGCAACCGGGAAATGTCCAATTAATTGTCCCCAGAATGAATAAGCATCTCTCTTAGTTTGGATTTGATCTAAAGGTGTAATTTTATTATCTCTAGTCCACATCAACTCACCATCTTGTTTGAAGATTTTCAGCCCCAAAACCCTGCCTCCATTCAGTGGCTCAACTGGTTTTGCTGATAACCCATATTCTTTTATTAACTTCTTTACAACATTACCGTCAACAATCTTTTCATTCACTATTATGTCATCAACATAAGAGTCTGTGGCACTTCGGACTACTGGGTCCATTGACAGCACTTTATTGACTATCTTACACATTATCTTTGGTGCGACATTAAGACCAAACCCAAGCCGTGTCAAACAATACATTTGATCTTTAAACCGTACGACTTGATATCTCCATAAATGAGGAGCAATATGAATTTGGAGATAGGCCTTTCGGAGGTCGATGGTACTGACTTGTTCTCCAAACTTTCTCCACAATCTTAGTTTTTCGCCACAAACCTCACTCTCCGCTGTATGGCTGGATACATGCTGGTTCAGCTCTCTGTAATCCATAACGGGTCGCACTTTGCTCTTATTGTGTTGTATGACTGCCATCAGAGGTATTAATCCATCAAACTCCCCGTCATAAGGCTGGAGCCAGCCATCTCTTATCCAGTCTCGTACTTCTGCGTCAAATGCCTCCTTTGCCTCCTCTGGAATCGCGTATGTTGGTATCTGATTAGTTATCATGGGTGGTTTGCAGTCATCTTTCCATTTCCATTCCACAGTCCATCTTCCATCAGAAAATTTCGCATTGAAGTCACAATCATTAATAATAATTTCATTCTTACCAGGATTTTCTGGGATTTCTTTCACGCACAACTCCTTCTCTTCTTCAGCGACTACTCCGATGCCTAACTCCTTCTCAACCTCAGCGACTGCTCCGATGCCCATAAACTTAACAACACCTTCTCCATCAATAGTAACCCCTCCCATTGCGGACACTGCATCCATCCCTAGAAGCATCTGATACTTTGGTAGAACTCTAGCAACCAAACAGCACAAAGTCAGTTGAAAACCTCTTATCAAAACTCGAATAACACATGTCAAGTTACACTCAACTGATTCTCCATTCATCATTAATATTCTTTGCCTAACTGGCTTAGACTCTATCCCATATCTCACCAAATTAGGTGACACGATACTCCTTGAACAACCTGAGTCCAGCAAAGCACAACATTCAAAACCTGCAACACTTACTATCAGAGTAGGAGGTTGCGCTGACAAATTTGGGCCACCCGCGCAACATAAGGTAGCCCCAATTATGCGTTTTTTGGAACCCCTGAACATGTTGTGGCGTAATGCCCGACTTCCCCACACCGGTAGCAGGTGATACTTGAAGCATCTCGTTTTTGGGATGGACATGAACATGCTAAATGACCTTCCTTGCCACAAGTAAAACATTTCTTACCTTCCTTCTTGTGTCCCTGTCTACGAACATTGAAATCGTTGACGTCAGAGTGTGCAACTGCTCCAGAATTGGACTCACTGCCCAATAGATTCCTTGCTCTTACCATCACATCAGATAACTCCATGCTTTGAAGACAACAAGCAGCTTTTAACTGGTTTTGTGTATCCGCTGGCAAGCCGTGTACAAGCGCGCTCTTAATCCAGTCATCCGACACAAAAGGGTCTACCAATTTAGCCAGCCTCTTTAGATCAGAAGCGTAAACATCTAGGGGCGGTTTGGGAGCTCGGCCCCAGCTAGTACGCGCCTAGCTTTAGGTGCGCCTAACTTTAGTCCACGTAGCAAAAGTCGGGCTTGGGAGCTCGCGACCAAGTTGAAATGGTTCAGTATCATCTTTAGTCGGTACTAAGAGGAAGTGTGGCTAGTTGGACAGGGAATCGCGGGGAATTTTGGTTTTGGGGCTGGCGGCGGCAACTGCGAAACACCTGATCGACGACGGCAACAAAAGCGCCCTATTGTTGTGCGTGGTGAGGGGAGTTTACAGCCCTCATTATCAGTTTTGTGTGAAGTGTTGGGGTAGGTGGATGACACAGTGAGAGTAGTTTGAAATTTGTGGTTTTTATGGTTTTTTTCAATTAAAAAATTGTGCCTATTAAAAAGTGTTGTTACTTTTTCATTTGTTTTTCAAATTGTTACTGCTACTTAATGAGCATGAAAATGAGTTACAAATCATTTTAATACACTTTTAAAACATTTCAATATAAGAATGTTTTAAAACAATTTTAACAAGACTTTAAAATAAATTTTAACTGTTTTAATACAAGTTATTTGACTTCAAACTTTTCAAGTTTTGATATCAGTTTTAACGCTTTAAAAATTGTTTTGAAATAATTTTAATATGTGTTTTACAAAATTACATTAGTACTAGTTTTAATATAAGTTTGAAACATTTTAAAAATTGTTCTGATATAAGTCATTTAACGATCGACATTGATACAAGTTCGTAATAATTTTAAAATTGTTTTAATACAAGTTCCTAACAATTTTGAAATTAATTCAAAAAAGTTTTTAACTCGTATTGAAATGAAACCATTGCCAAGTTTCGATTTATTGATAACAGTTTTAATACGAGTATGAACTTATTTTTAGCTCATGTTTTTGTTCATTGGGATTTGAGCAAGTGCGAGAGAACATGGCTGATAAATAGAAAAAGCGAACACCAAATTGAATGGATTGTAATTTTGATGTCGAGCTGGTTGTATCCGAGGTGAATATATCCTAACATAGTCCAAATAGTCAAGGTACTCCATGCTGATGTTACCGGCACAAATTCACCGTACACTCCGCACAGTGACAACGCACCTGGCTTTCAGAGTAGTATAAAACGGAACTCAACTGATAACGACTGCTCAGCGCTTCTGCGCAGTATCGTTGGAATGTTTTTTGCCTCAATATCTTCACTCTTTTGCGGAAAGGGGGAGAGGGTGTACTTTTCTAATAACGTCAGACTTTAAAGTAGAATTGAATCATAATTTACAGGGTGTTTTTTTTTCAAATGCAACCCAAAACCTAATTATTCCCCCCCAAGATTCCCAGGTTTGTCCCCACTATATAATTTTCTTTGGGGATGCATAAAAATTAAGGGCTACGAAAAAATTCACAGGATATTCAGCACCTCAAAACAAACAAATCAAATTTAATGCAAGAAATTCAAAGACGTACCTTGCAACACGTGTTCAGGAATTTGATGGAGAGGACACAACTTTGTACAAATGCCAATTACGGATTGTTTGAACACATATAATGTGGGCTAAATGTGATCAAACTTAAATAATAAGTTATTTAAAATGAAAGGATTAATAAAACAATACTGATTTAATATTTATGTGTGCAATATTCAATCATAAAAATGGGTTGCGTTTAAAAAAACACCCTGTATTATTTGCTTAGCTTAACGATGTTAAAAGCCGCGATATTTTGTAACCCTGATAAGTATCGTAAAAAATGTTTACAATCCAAAATATGCCTTGTTGAATAGTAATTTATAATTGGAATGTTGTGAATTTTGTGTGTATTTGCTATTTTTGTCGTAGCTAAATCATACACCATATTTTTGGTTACAAAATTGTATTAATTTATTTATCAACGGAAAATAAATTACTATACACGAATTTTTATGGCCAATTTGTTTGATTTTACTGTTGGCTAGTCAAAATCTTAACTAAAGCAAAGTAATCTACGCGATCTCTAGTACAATGTGAACATCAGGAACCAAAAATTATTTTTTTTAATATTACTTAAGGGTAATGGAATTGTTCGGAATTTAATGACGAATCCAAATATAACAATCCTTTTATTAAAGTGAGATCAATAAAAAAGATAATTAGATAAAACCGACATGATGTTTGCTTAGACCTGCCCCCTAGCAGGTCTAACTTTTGGGCCTAAAATCGCCAGTTATGATGACAAAAAAATATTTATTAGGCCCGAACTTGGACTCCCAAACCCAACTAGATTATCTCTTAGGCGTGAGCCCAAGTCTACTTGACTCCCAAACCCAAAAAAGTTAGGCGCGAGATTATCCCTGCGCCAGTTAGGCTCGAGACCAACTAATACCGAGCTCCCAAACCGATTTTTTGGACGCCAGCCTAAATACTGGATAAAACCGGTTCTTAGGCTCGGACTAGCGCTAATACCGAGCTCCCAAACCGCCCGCTAATGACTCAACGGGATGCAAGCGCCTAGCAGTAAATTCTGCGTAAGCTTGGAAGCAGTTTGCAGAAAAGGCCTGCAGCAACGCATTGGTGAGGGCCGTGTAGTCACTCTTGACATTTTCCGAAAGTCCGTCATAGACAGCAAAAGCACCTTCTGACAGAAATAATGGAAGGACAGTCTGCAATTCTTTGACTTTTTGTAGCCTACACACGAGTTCTAGTTTTTTCAGCCACTCACTAA
Organism: Flexamia atlantica; assembly: GCA_035578135.1. Lineage (NCBI taxonomy): Eukaryota > Metazoa > Arthropoda > Insecta > Hemiptera > Cicadellidae > Flexamia > Flexamia atlantica. The sequence continues at coordinate 50,434,288 of JAQJVK010000005.1, read as the reverse complement.
AATCTCCATTACCATCATACTGCTTGATCAAATCTGAAAACCTCGCACCGGTACTTGACATGATGAAAACGTTGTTTTGCCGAAATAGCTTGTAAAAAAAAACTGCAAATTCGTTTAAAGTTACAAAAAAAATGTCTCTTTATTCCACTAAATTCACCAAAACCAAAACAAAGCCGAATTTTTCTTAACCTAGTTATTTTATCAAAAAGAACAGATGATCTTTAGCATTTGTAATATAATAACAAAAAAAAACAAGGGATGTTAAATAATGAGAGCAAAGATCTCATGTATCATTACATGCACAGGAATTAACAATTATATTTTTACTCAAAAGCTATGGAAATTAATGAAATTGTTAGACATCGTGAATAGCCCCATTGCAGCAGATGTACAAATCTAGGGTATTTAAAACTCTTAAAATAATATTTAAACGCAACATAAACGGTATATGACATATTTTTATTTTCTTCATAAGAATAACATGGGGAATGAGTATGCAGATCTGCTACTGCATGTTTGTAAATATTGAGTGTTTTTCAGTCATTATCCCAGTATAACTCAAATAGAACAGGCTATATTCTAAGTTTGATCGAGATGTCGAAAAATATGGAGGTTATAGTATTTTATTTATTTCCCATAAGGATAGCATGGGGAATGAGTACGTAGGTTTGCTGCAGCGTGAATGTAAAAATGGAGTACTAAAGGCCATAATCCAGTATCTCTCAACTAGAAGAAGCAACACACCAGGGTTTATTCAGATATATTTAGAAATAAACGAGATATAGAATTTTACTTTTTTCCCCTTAAGGATAACATAGGGACGGTGTACGGTTTTTCCGCTTTCAATATCTCGGCAACCAAAGGACATAGAGCAATGATTAAACATACCAAATTGTTAGTTTTCTTAAGCTAAATTCAATGATGGAAACCATATTTTGGTTATTTTAATTTTACCATGTGAAAAAAACCAAAAAACCCCTTTTTAAGGGGGTTTATTCCCCTTAACCCCCACTTCCGGTGGTCTTATCAAGCTGGTTTTTGAAATTGATGAGGGGATTACCATTTTACATGTCTGTACCAATTTTCGTTGAGATCGGACCATTTTTACGGATTCTATCGTGTTAACATTGAAAAACCTCTTTGCCGCCATTTTTCCAATATGGCGGCGTTTGCCCAAGGGTGCCAAAGTTGCACCCGGCAGATTCGTAATCAGCGCAAAAAATTGAGTCAGAATCAGCAAAAAAATTGTTGTCCACCCAAATTTCCAGGTCATTGTAACTTACAATGGGTTGGCACCCTGACTAAATATAACAAGGATAATACAATTGAGTACAGATTGCTCATGGAGTATTATCCCCACCTAAAAATCCCAGACAGGTAAACAGCTGTGTTTTAGGTATAATTATAAATAATTAATATCAAAGCAACAACGAGTGTTTGTTTACATAAAGGCTTTAGGATCCACAAAATAATGATTATTTCTAGCATTTGGTTTTAATTAAACAAAGCAGACCTTTTTATAACCTAATGGTTTTTAAATAACAGCTATTTTACGTTATTTCTCATTTTAAAGTAAGCTTAAAGCAATTTCAGAATTTTCCCCGGGTTCCTGAGATGGAGACCTTCAGTTTCAGCCCCCCCCCCCCATCATCCTGCGACCATCCAAACGCCCACAATTTCTTCGCAAAAATTACGCTTACGTAATTATATATATATATGTGTGTGTATAGATCATTTGGTATTAAATCTGCATAGTTATAACATAAACTAAACAAACGTACTTAACTTTTTTTATTTTAAATTACGAAAAACTCAAACCCTTAATTATTATAAAATCAGAAAACCTTAAATTTAAAATATTTTTTGTTATAGTTCAGTGAATGTGCATAGTTAGTGCATTTTGAAACAAATCCCACATGTCAACATCTACCATATGGCTTTGAATCAAGCATTAGCACCACATGTTTAATGTAAACAAATCAGACGTTTTTCAATCTTTTTAACCCCAATGCATTTTAAATGGAAGATATTTTCCGTTATTTCTCATTTTCTGGTATATTTGGACTTAATCTGCTATTTTCCCCGACCCCCTGAGTCCGAGACCTTTTATTTGAGCCATCTCCTGTCATCCTGCGAGCTGGCAAACTCTCATGCACAACTTTGATTTAAAAAAATCGCTTACAGAATTAATAATATAGATAGATAGAAGATAGATTATTTGTGACGCAAGATAATATAATTTGCATTTTCTGTGATATTGTGATCTGTTAAGGAATGGCAGTGTCGAGCAATTCATGAAGGCACCGTTGGGATATACAACAACAACGAGCGTTTGGCCACTGAAACGAGCAATGAGAGCATTGATTAGAAAACAAAGACCGAATAAATTCAATGAATAAAACTTAATCCTCAGTAAATTAAATTACACAGCTAATTGTCATTGTGGGGAGCAATATGAACATGTACATTTGAAAATGTCACTGCTTTCCCCCGAGCGAAGCTCGGTCCCCAGATATTTCAGATTAAACTGTGGAAGTATGGTGGGAGAGGGGGGACTTGAGTGTACGGCGCCGGCGGGCGCAGCGGCAGCGGAAGCGTTGGTCGGGGCGGGGAGCGGTGAGTAAGGGGGGACTGACAGCCGTTGAGGGCGCTATCTTATGGCGAAGCCATGAACTAAGACCGTCCGCTGCGCTTGCAGCGCTGTCTCGCGGAGGCTCAGACGAACTAACTGAACCAACCGATCCTGGCTCAGGTCCGATCGCTACAGCTGTGCCGTATGCCTGAGATGTCTCAAGAGATTTAAAGTCAATGGTAATAGCTACTTCCCTATAGGGGGAAATTCGCTAAAAGGCAAAAAGACAGATATTCAAAAATACAGACCAGTTTCCCTTCTACCTTCAGTCTCAAAAATGTTTGAAAAAGCAATGAAAAATAGATTGGTAGAACATCTTGAATCAAATAACCTTTTAGATGAGCAACAACATGGTTTTCGGAAAAACACATCCACTATTTCAGCATTAGTTGATTTGACAGAATCTCTATTAGAATCAATTGATAAAAAGGACAAATTAATTGGCATATTCATGGACTTATCAAAAGCTTTTGATAGCATATCTCATGAAATACTTTTGGATAAACTTCAAAATTTAGGGGTTGACAATCATTATTTGAAGTGGTTTCAATCACATCTGACCAACAGGAAACAATATGTAGAAATTTCTCAAGTAACAAACAACCAAATTTCAAAATTCAAATCAAAAACTCTTACAATAAAAAATTGCATACCACAAGGTTCAATTCTGGGCCCAGTGCTGTTTATCTGTTATATGACTGGCATGCCTAATTGTTTAAGTAATTATTACAGTATAAAGAATCACCTGTGTTTATATGCAGACAATTCAAATATGATCATGGCTGCACAAAGTGAAATGGAATTAGAAATAATGGCACACATTGAGGTCTCCAAAATGTTTGATTTTTTTGTGAAAAATAGATTATTACTGAACAAAGAAAAAACTAACTTCATTGCATTTTGCACAAAACAAAATAGAACTAATCCAAACCCACTAATATTAGGAGGAGATGAAGAATTAATACAAATTGAAAGTACAAAATTTCTTGGCCTGAATGTTGATAAAAACCTAAGTTGGGACATACATGTTGAATCTGTAACTAGAAAAATCAACTCTTGAATTTTCGCACTGAAGCGACTGTCTTACATATGCAGTTTCCCATTCTTAAAAATGATATTTTATGCACACATTCAGTCACGTATTGCGTATGGTATAGGAATGTATGGAGGTACTTTGGACAAAAATCTAAAAAAATGTTGATTCTGCAAAAAAAGCACTAAGAACTATGTTAAAATTAAAATACACCCGTTGCAGCAGACCTGCATACTAAGCGAATTTCAAGTGCAAAAGAACTTAATTCAATCCAACATAGCGAAATTTGTCATGTTTTGTAATCTCCATAAGAATAACATGGGGGATGAGTATGCAGGTTAGCTGCAACAGGTATGTTAAAACTGGTTGGTTTTAATTCATTATTTAGTAGATCTTGACTAGAAGAAGCCATGTACCAAGTTTTATCAAGAAATGTTAAAAAATAAGGAAGATATAGAATTTTTTTATTTCCCATAAGGATAACATGGGGAATGATTATGCAGGTTTGCTGCCTCAAAAATGGAAATTTCGGGGGTTTTAGACTAAAATACATTAGATCTCATCTAGATGAAGCCACAAACCAAGTTTTATTAAGATATGTTGAGAAATAAGCGAGATATAGAATTTTACTTATTCCCCATAAGGTTAACATTGGGACAACGTACTGTGTTTACCACTTTCAATATCTCGGTAACCAATGGAGATAGAGCAATGATTCAAGATACTAAATTGTTTGTTTTTTTGAGCTCAATTCAATGGTGCCAACAAAAATTTGATTAATTTTATTTTTCTATGTAAAAAACTCAAAAAACCCATTTTTGGGGGGTTTATCCCCCTTTACCCCCCCTTCCGATGGTCCGATCGGGCTGGTTCACGAACTCGTCCAATCGATTACCACTTTACATCTCTGTACCAAATTTCATTAAGATCGGACCATATTTACGGCCGTTATCGTGCTTACAGACACATATATATATATATATATATATATATAGATAGATAGATAGATAGATAGATAGATATATATATAAATACCCCCGTTGCAGCAGACCTGCATACTCAGCGAATTTCAAGTGCAAAACAACATATATCGATCCAACATAGCGAGATTTGACATATTTTTGTAAGCTCCATAAGAATAACATGGGGAATGAGTATGGAGGTTTGCTGCTACAGGTATATTAAAACTGGGTGGTTTTAATTCAATATTTAGTAGATCTGAACTAGAAGAAGCCATTTACCAAGTTTTGTCAAGATATGTTGAGAAATAAGCGAGATATAGAATTTTACTTATTTCCCATAAGGTTAACATTGGGACAACGTACTGTGTTTACCACTTTCAATATCTCGGCAACCAATGGACATAGAGCCATGATTCAAAATACTAAATTGTTTGTTTTTTTGGGCTGAATTCAATGGTGCCAATAAAAATTTGAAAAATTTTATTTTTCTATGTAAAAATGTCGAAAAACCCATTTTTGGGGGGGTTTACCCCCCTTTACCCCCCCTTCCGGTGGTCCGATCGGGCTGGTTTACGAACTCGTCCGAATAATTACTACTTTACATGTCTATGCCAAATTTCATTCCGATTGGACCATTTTTGCGCAAGTTATCGTGCTTAAAGACACATATATATATATATGTATATATAGATATATATATAGATATATAGATATATAGATATATATATATATATTTATGAAAGTGAACGAATGGTGTTTTTGGCATCTGAGGACCTCAAAAAGAAAAGTTATGATGGTTTTAGGCTTAGGTCTTACCATGAGACCTACGGTAACAGCTTCTTCCCTATAGGGGAAATTCGCTAAAATTCGAACGAATGGTGTTTTTTGCTTCTGGTGGCCCCAAAACGAAAAGTTATCATGGTCTCGGGCTTAGGTCTTACCATGAGACCTACGGTAATAGCTTCTTCCCTACAGGGGAAATTCGCTAAAATGATGAATCTGTCAAAAACAATTATATTAAGCACAGAATCTTAACTGTTTACAGTTTTTATGTTTTCGAGTGTATTATGTCTATTAAAGGGAGCGAACAAAAATTTATTGAAAATGAAGGTAATCATCGGTATAAAACTAGGAATAAAAAGGAAAAAAGATTACCTCAACATAAATTAGATTGCTATACGAAAAATACTTCTTATGCTGGCTTAAAATTCCTTGGGGCAGTTCCAAAAGAAATAAAAGAAACGGAGAATTTAGATAAATTTAAAAAGTTGTTAAAAACATTCTTGCAAGAAAAGGCTCTTTATTCAATAGATGAACTTTGTTAGTAAATTTAGTATGTTGTAATTATTTTTTGTAAATATTTATTAGTTCTATTCATGACGCTATTTCTTGTACAGTTGTACATTGTATAGATAAAGATGACTTGACTTGACTTGACTTGACTTGACCCTCACCCAACTGACTATCCAAGCCCTAAATAAAACCATTACAATATCAAATTGCATATTATTTTACAGGATTTTCAAAGACAAGCAACTTTTAAATTTATACTTACCTATTACCTTTAACACATTCACTATAAGTGTCCTGACATCGGGCCATAGGCCTATGCAGCAGCCCCAGGACGCATGTGTCCCGATCCCGGGCATGAGGTCAGCTGTCAAAAAAAGCTAGTGATCACCTTGGATCGTTGCTATTGGCTGTGCCCACTCTGTAATAATCCCGCCCACCTGTTGCACCGTCAGTTTCACGGTCCCGATGCCTTATATTTTAGCAGAGTTTTAATTTCACCCTTGTGATGCCAATTTTGGGTATTTTTATTGACGTGCAGTATTGAATTATTTTTTACTGTGATTGTATTGTAATATGGCAGGTTTAATGCAAAATATGTCAAATAATGATGCTCTGTATGATTCAAGTGCCAGTGACATTGATCACAGTCCACCTAACATCATCTCTGACAGCGACGAAACTACTCACAGATCAAAAAGTCTGTATACTCTAGTTTGAGCTTAAACTGCAACATAACCAGTTGAGGTTCTAAAAAATAAACTAAATCTATGTTTCAGGAATTTTATTTGGCGTTTATTGATGTATGTTAAGAAATTTTCGTTCGATTTTAAGACATTGTTTAGGCAGATTGGATGCTAAAAGTACCGGTTATTTGGCGGTTTTTCTTTCATCCGCACACTTTGAAAATTTATATTGTATAAACTACTGTTGCGGGCCATCTAAAATTGACAAAAAACTAAGGTTAAAACCCAGAGCTTGTGTTCAAATACTTTTTTTATTGAAAAACATTCTTAGTTGGCCTCGGAAAAAATACAATGTTATTATTAACAGAAACCTTTTGCTTAATATATTTATAATGAAGAGTCGAGAATTGCATACCGCAGTATCGCAGTCATCTCATGCTGTCGTACTCTTAGCCGAAGCCCTGCGGAAGCTACCGAGAAGTTAAAAAAACATGTGTGAAAAACATATAGGTGTAAAGGTTCAGAAAAGACGTCTCACTTTATAAGCACAGTTCTGGATATTTTAGCTTTGTTTGACCGAGTCAACAACAGAGTGTGCTGCACCATAGATAAAATAGTACCTAATTAATACATACCGGCAAACCAATACATTATTTCGTGCCCATTTTTCAGGCGGCATTAAGTTCGTTGGGCTGTTTTGGCACCCATAATTCACCGATATCAAAGAAAATTACCTCAATATGAAATATTTAGGTCTCAAAGAAATGATATAGCAGATAATTACTTTTATACCAGTCAGTTTGGGATGCAAAGCAGAACAACAATCGTGACGCTACAAGAAAAAAGGGCACAAAAAATTGCATTACTTGCCAATCTGTATGGACTTTCATATGTAGCAGGACTGACAGCGATTGAATGTACAACTTGTATAGGATCCCATTTGGTCTTTGGAGCCAGAGTTTGGGACATGAACAGGAGAGCCTTTTCTGGATACATTTCTAGCCAGCTGGAAGCTACAGACGAGCTATACTCTTCGGTTTTTCATGACATCATGAGTTGTTTACATTTTTGGGTTAATGATAACTAATCTACAGTGTGTAAAAAAAGTCCCGGAACGGCTAAATATTTTTTGAACCGAATTGGTTAGAGAAATAAAACTTTACACATTCACTCGTATGTAAAAAATCTACTTTCTGAGGTACTTACCGACTCTTGGTCCCCGATGGGGGGCGGCCCACAAGGAGTCGGCACAAAATCTTAAATGTAAGCATAGGTCGATATGCACATCATTTTAAAGGGCTAATCAAGTAGAATTCAATGCCGCAAACCGCACTTCAAAAGGTCCATTCGTTACAAAGTGGCGGCAGATCAAAAATCAAAAGGAAATACACAGTGTTCCCTCAAAGATTGCTTAAAAATTGTTTACAGACTATGTATGAAAGATCTAAACTCCGGAATAGTTTGTCAGACCTAAAATCCTAAATTTTAGGGTGCCTTAGAGGATATTACCTCCAAGGGGGGATGGCCCACAAGGAGCCGGTACAAAATCTTAAATGTAAGCACAGGTTGAAATGCACATCATTTGAAAGAGCAAATCAAGTAGAAATCAATGCCGCAAACCGCACTTCAAAAGGTTCATTTCTTACAAAATGGCGGCTGATTCAAGTTTTCAACAAAAATTCATAGGTGTAGGTTTGGGGGGGGGGGGGGGTTGGAATAAAAGATTTAATAAATCAAATTGCGTAACAAACCTAAGCCTACGTATTTTTATTGCAAACTTAAATAACCCGCCATTTTTTAACCAATAATCCTTTTAAAATGCGGTTTGCGGCATTGAATTTTATTTGATTAGACCTTTAAAATGATGTGCATATGGACCCATGCTTACATTTAAGATTTTGCACCGACTCCTCGTGGGCCGTCCCCCATTGGAGCTAACATCCTCTTCGGCATCCTAAAATATAGGCTTTTAGGCCTAACCTTCAATCCCGGAGTTTTGATTCTCCAGACATAGGCTGTGAACAATTTTTAGACGAAATTTAGGCGAAAACTTTGTAAGTCTATTAGATTTTTGATCAGCCGCCATTTTGTAACAAATGGACCTTTTGAAATGCGGTTTGCGGCATTGAACTCTACTTGATTAGCCCTTTAAAATGATATGCATATCGACCTATGCTTACATTTAAGATTTTGTACCGACTCCTTGTTGGCTGTCCCCCACCGGGGCCCAAGAGTCAGTAAACACCTCAAAAAGTAGTTTTTTACATAGGAGTGAATGTGCAAAGTTTGATTCCTCAAACCAATTCGGTTCAAAAAATATTAAGCCGTTCCGGGACTTTTTTTACTCACTGTATGTATCTATTACTCTATGGACCTTGGGTGGTCCCGACTGTGCTGGGATATGAATAATAAGTGCTACAATTTTAACCTTTGGAACTTTTTCAAACCGGAACTTTTTTTCCATGTTTATATGTTTAATCAAAAAGATTAATTAATTAAGTTAAGTTTGTTGAAATGTTGACGGATAGCGCAACTGTTCCAAAGATTCAGCTCTCTATTGTACTTAGGCAATGGCTTTTCTTAAAACTCCGAGAAATATAGCAAATCTATATAAAAATACTTTTAAATTGACATTTGAAACGTTAAAATCATTCTAGTTGTTATCATATTATTGCATTTCTAATGTTTTGTGCTAAAAAATTCATCATTTCATTGTATTTTATTCTTTAGGGGCTTTTGCCCCTTCAAGCCACTAGTTGATTCCGAAACATATATTCTTTTTATGTCTTCTTATGGAGTAACCCCAAATCAAGGACAGCAAAATGTTGATCATCAGCTGAGGAATCCTGAAAGGGACAGCAGCTGAGGAATCCCAAAAGGGATAGAGGCCACACATTGCAATATCGCAATGAGCAGATGCTCGGGTTGATCGCAATGGATGTGGTGACGGCATGAGGGTTTTTTAGCAGGTATGCCCGGGGAGATTTACAGGCCCTCTGTATGCCTCCCCTTAGCCGCCTCAAGGCGGGGCCTCAACATCAGTGCTGTCGGTGTCACAAAGAGGCTGGAGACCCCTGCTAATCGCTTTTCTTTCTGGAGTGAGCGGCGTAGAGGGCCCGCATTTAATGTGTGGGTAAGAGCTATTTTAACCTCCTTTCCAGTGTGGAAAAAAATGTCTAAAGTTATATGTAAATTTTATAATATGCCCAAATAAAAAATATAGCCACTGGTAATTAAATTCCTCAATTTGCATGGAAAACTAAAAAAAAAACTAAATATCACACATTACACTCACTCCCTTATCAAAATGTGCTTTACACTGTGAAACCCTATAAATAATCAGTATGAGACTACGGCCCATTTTAATAAATGGTTTTAATTTCTCCCCCCTACACGTAGTATTTGGAGAAAGTATTGTTTTCGTCAACATTTTTGAATTTTAGTTGTTGGTGGATATATTCGTTTTAGTGCTCCCTGAATCAAAAAAAGTGGTTTTCGGCATGGTGTCTGTCTGTCTGTCTGTCTGTCTGTCTGCCTGTCTGTCTGTGTGTGTGTGTGTGTGTGTGCGAGTGTGCGCGTGCGTGTGCGAGTGTGCGTGCGTGCGTGCGTGCGCGCACGTGTGTGCGTGTGTGTGTGTGTGTGTGTGTGTGTGGATGTAAACAAAGCTAGAGACGACACCAGTGGTCCGATTTTCATGAAATTTGGCATGTAGGTATAAAGCTGTAGTATCTCCAGGTATAAAGCACGTAGTATCTTTTAAGGGTATTTACCCCATAAAAACCCATAAAAAACGTCAAAAATCCAAAATTTTCAAAAACAGCTCAAACGATTTTGATAAAAATTTTATGGTTTTTAGTGCTTAAGATGACTAACAAAATTACACCACCCGAATGACTGTAAAAATTCAGGTTCAGAAGTTATGGGGGTTTAAGTGTTAAAAATTCATATTTTTCAAATTTTACAAAATCTGTAACCTCTAAAGAAAATATACTTGCAACCATTAAATTTGACTTTAAAACTAAATAGGCCTAATCCGGTATTTTGAATCATTAATTTACATCAACTAGTTGCAGAGATAATTGATATTTTAGTTTGCAGTACATTTTCCAATGTTATTCTTATGGCAAATATTTAAAAACCGATATATCCGTTATTTACGTACCAATATTTACAAACTTTGTATGTATTTGTGTGCTAGTTAATTGTAAATTGGTTTTATTTCACTATATGTTTTCCGGTTTCAAATGACTTGAAGGGAGAAAGTATGTGTCAGTTTCCTGATACCGTTTATTTAAATCACAAAGTGACACAGGCTGCTAATTAATTTCAATTTTATATTATTACAACCATAAAAATTTTATTGCAGAAGCAGGAAAAGATATTGGGATCAAATGAAGATGAACTCCATCCAAAAAAGGAGAAGAAATTAAAAAAGGTAAGAGATATGCTATTCAGTTTTAGTTATTGTTACATAATTTTCTCTGAATATTTAAAATTAAATTTAAAGCCACAAAAAAAATGAATTAAATTAATTACTGAGAGTAACATTAACAGAAATCTTTAATCTCTTCTGAGCTATCTTTAATCTCATTCTTTGTACGAATTCTTGAGGCATTATTTTTGTCCCCTCAAACTATGTTCAAATTCTTGAATCAAGAATCAAGAATTTTTATTGCCATTGATCTATTACATAACAACAGAAATAGGCAAAGTCAACAATCTTATAACCATAGGCAATATGACAATCTCAATTCAACAATCAACAGGCACAGGACAATCTTGTGCTAGAAAGTTTAAAATGAGTTAAAACCTTATATCAATTTCACAGGCTAAAAATTTATCAGTTGAGTAAAATGGATTGGCAATGAGCCACTCACTTAATACGACTTTAAAGCGAGTTAGGGAAACAAGTCTAGCGATATCAGGTAGCATATTAAAAGATTTAATGCAGTTGATTTTATGAGAGTTACCTGCCATCAACAATCTATGCTGCGGAAGGTAAATCTTATTTTTCCCTCTGATTTTGTGGTCATGGATTGTTTTTCTTTCATTGAATTCTGTAATGTGCAACATGATCAACGTGTTCTGCAGTTTTTTCTTTCTTGAGGGATTTCAGCCTTTGGTCATATTCTTTTTTCTTGGCTGTCTCTGCTTTTACCTTCTGATCGTCCTGTACGTTGTTCTCTCTCCAGAGCGTTGATGTAGTTATTTTTGCACGGATGCGGTTATGACCTAAATCCGCCCATGTTGCCAGATTTGTTGGAGATGTTTATCTACTATATATTTGTCAAATACCACTCACCTATAATTGCACAGCCCAAACTAATTGCCCTAGAACCTTAAAATTTTGCATGGACACCACTGTTAGGTTGTAGGCTCCCACTAAGAATGGATTTTTCATAATTCAAAGTTTTAAGGGTTTTTAGCGGTTTTTTTTACATGCTAAATCAAAAACATGTCACCCGTTTATTGATTGTTATTCAAAGAGCAAAACATTGTTTCTAATATCAACCCACATTTTGTTTTGGTTTAGTATTTTTTATCTACCAGACTAGTAGCGTAATGACATGGCTTTGTTTACTCCCACGTCATCGATGATTTCCTCCCCTCCTCTGCTGAAACTTCAAACTCAAGCTTCTTCTTGTACCTCACTACCTCTAGCAAACTGAATCTACCTTATGTTGATATCTAGCCTCCCACATGGTTTTCAATCAAGAATCAGCATCACATGTTTTATGTAAACAAAGCAGACGTTTTTAGATCTCAATGCTTTTTAAATGGCGGTTACGGTATTTTACGTTATTTCTAGTTTTTACTGAATTTCAAGCAATTCCATTATATTTCCCGCCATCACGGAATAGAGACCTTTATTTTGAGCCCTTTCCCACGACTTGCCAGACACCCAAAATTTTGACGCAAAGAATCACCTTACGAAATTAAATATATGATGACCGCTCGTTCAGCGGTGCGCGAGGCGGGCAATATATAACTGGCGCCAAATCTTAAGGCCCACGCCGTCCATAAGACTAATGTTAATTTTAGCATTGGGCTTATAGACGGCGTGGGCCTTAAGACTTGGCGCCAGTTATACCTTACCATCTCCACAACAACGCAGTCTGCGGCCCTATACCATCATGTATAGGTTATGTTAAAGCAAGCAGATAAAATGGATAGGTTCAGACTGTCTTTTCGCCGCAGAACGCCGCTCACTGCACTCATAAATTCTTAATTTATTTATTAATCTATCATGGTAAATGTAACTCTTAAAATAGAAAAAAATTAAATTAAATATTTCCTACATTACTCAAATCAGGCACTACGCAAAGTTCATCATTGTACGACTTTTGACAGCAGAGTTAACAGTATTTTTGAAATAAATTACATAATTATTATTAAATTTAGACATCTCAAATTTTGATATAGTGTTGTTGAGATACTAGACTAAAGATTCTAAACAGAAAAATTTTCCCCGGTACTTTTAAGCAGAGTTATTCTAAGTCAAATGTAGGTACAGTACACTCCCGACTATCCGAGGCCTTCGGGACTGAGGCTACCTCGGATAATACGGAGTTTACATGTGTTTTGAGGTTGAGCTGTAATAAGACCACTTCAAAATGTTTTATTAGACATAGTATTAACCAATAAATACGACAATGAAAGTCCTTTCGAGTTGCAAATAAAAGAACTTTAGATAAAGACACGTGTTTTACGCATTATTATAACGCTGAGTAAGAAAAAAAAACGTATATTTAAGCTTAGAGCTACCTCGGATAACCCGGAGTCTCGGATAACCGGGGCTCGGATAATCGAGAGTGTACTGTAATAGAATTTTTTAATTCCTAAATCGTGTTTTGATAAATATTACTCACAACATAAAATATACGAAGTATGCTAAAATTTATTTGAAACTTTCGGTAAACACGCAATCAAATTATTATTGAAATAAAGTTTATTCCAATTTCCTTCTCTTTTTTTTACATTTCTACAGCGTTATGGAATAGAATCTTTTTACTGCTGAGCGGTCGCTCTGCCGATCACCCTCTTTCGAAAATCAAGGTATAGAAAATGTTCAAGTCAACAAAAAATATATAAATTTAGAACTACTCTCAGGTACTTGACAAATAAATGTTGTGTAACAATGGTCCTAATTCTTTAACATTTGCCATGGCAAATTTCTAATGTCCCTAACGACTGATGAAGTAAATTAAAATTTAGTCGGACCCGGTGTTCCGACTTTTTGCCGGATAGTGTGAAAGAGTGCTCAGTTTTGTGTCGGATGGTTATTCCGACACCCGACATTTTTGTCGGACCGACAAAAATCGGATAGTGTGAAACTGGCCTATCGGTCATTGTTTGTTCATAAAGAAGAATCACTCCAAGAAGAACTCCAAGAAAAGTTTTAACACTTTTTGGTTGAAGTTACAACAGTGGGCACTCAGTGAAAGAATTGCTCACTGACGATGGAAAGGAATTTGTCAGCAATGATGTTAGAAAGCTCACGGAGGAGTATGGCATGAATCACCGCTCAACAATGCCATACACACCACAGCAAAATGGCGCGGCAGAGAGGGAGAACAGAACATTCATTGAAACAGCATAAACAATGCTTCATACTGCTGGATAAACTGTTGGGAGAGGCAGTTATGACTGCTTGCTACATACTAAACCGCACTGGTCCATCTTCAATTGAGGGAACAGCTACGAATGAAGCTTGGTTTGGAAAGAAAACTTCTGCGAATCATAATCGCAGAAGTTTTCACTGTTAGGCACTGAGTGTTTAGTACATGAGCCAAAAGAGAAGAGGCTTTTGACCAGAAGGCAAGAGAAGGATATCTTGTTGGATACTGTGGTGACAAAGATGGTTATCAGGTGTGGATTCCAGAAGACCAAAAAGTTGTCATATCTCGAGATGTTTTCAAAAGAGGAAAGGCGACACCTGCAATCTTTGAATCTTCAGCAGTTGAAAATGACAATGATATGCATCCGGAAGACATAATGTTTTATGCTGGGCAGAAAGAAAAGAGTGGTGTAACTGTTGAGAAGAGGAAACATTATGAACTTCGTGATAGATCACAGTTGAAACCACCTGTAAAACTATCTGATTGTGCTCTTGTGGCATGTGTTTTCGAACCTTTTCAGCATAAACTGAGAGGTTTCTGGAGGATGCTTAGTTTTCAAGATAACTGTTGTAATCTAAAAAAAGCTCATTAAAAGGTTATTTTTAATCACTACTGGTGCAAAGGGAAAATTTGATTTTTTGTTTTATATTTGCCATGAGCCCAAAGTGACATTTATCAAAGATTTGTGACTTGTAACAAAAACTTGGTGAGTTTACCTTTCATTTGATATATAATTTGAGTCGATATGATTTATAAATTACAATTTAGAGATCATCAAAATTAGGGAGTTATTTTACGGACACCTGGTATAGATACCGCCATCACAAACATGACATATTGTAAAAATTCACAAAAAACCAAAAGCTAGAAAATAATCAGACTTAACGAAGAGGTGCACTAACCCAGGTACCCCCTCTCTATGTAAAACTTAAGAATTGAGATGTAATTCTAATGAATTTAATATATTTTAATTTTTTTTCTAGAAGCTTAATGAACGTGGAGGTTGTGGAAAGAGTGAAGCGGTGTTTCCTAAAGAGAAGAAGTTAAAAAAGGTAAATCTGATTATGTTTTAGGAAAATTTCTATAGTTAGTTGTTTCCAGTTTTGGTAAAGTTTGTTTTTAATTATTTAAAACCAAGTTTCAAGCTTGATATTGAATCTGCACTAGCATATTAATACTTTATTTTGATTTGGATTTTTGCGGACATTTGCCATCACTGATTAGTAAAAAACAAGTTTCACGACGTTTCGGGATCTGGAATCTGATCCCGTCTTCAGGTGGAAGAAAACCTATAACATAACAAGATTAGTAACACATGGCAAGGAAAGCCTGGACAAAAACACAGCTAAAACAGAGAACTGTAAAAGCAGTCACAAAAACACTATGCTGAAAAGAAAAACAATAACACAAAATAACAGGAATCATAAGTATCAAGAATCACCAGACGGGAGAGAACACGTCCACACCCAATCAGAGCTGAGCTAAGACTGGTGGGAGGAAAGCAAATGGCGGCGGCGACGGAAATGGCGGCGCCCACAGCCAACCAAATCACGGCGCGCTACCGGTGGCGAAAACCTGCAATTTTTTTGCAATTTTTGCATTTATCCACTAAGCCCTTCCTCGTGTTATATTTGTGTTCTTTGATTCTAACATTTAAAGGTCTTTTTGTCTCGCCATAGTACAGCCTAGAGCAACTATTGCAGTTTATTCTGTAAACACAGTTTTTTGATCCCTGAGTGCCATTTTTTGGTTTGGTTTTTACAAGACATTGCCTAAGAGTGTTTTGTGTCCTAAACACGGTTCTAACTTTGAACTTCCTAGCAACTCTTCTAATTTTTTCTGATAATCCCGGCACATAAGCCGGGAATTCTTATGTGCATGTTAAAATTCTCACAACATGTTAACCCGTAGCAAGGCCAAGGGGCAAAATCAGGTTAAAAATTAAAAAAAAAAGACACAGACACACGGAATTTGCATATCACATGTCTCTGTTTCAGGTTTTCGCCACCGGTAGCGCGCCGTGATTTGGTTGGCTATGGGCGCCGCCTTTTCCGTCGCCGCCGCCATTTGCTTTCCTCCCACCAGTCTTAGCTCAGCTCTGATTGGGTGTGGACGTGCTCTCTCCTGTCTGGTGATTCTTGATACTTGTGATTCCTGTGTTATTTTGTGTTATTGTTTTTCTTTTCAGCATAGTGTTTTTTTGACTGCTTTTACAGTTCTCTGTTTTAGCTGTGTTTTTGTCCAGGCTTTCCTGGCCATGTCCAGGCTTAACTAATCTTGTTATGTTCTAGGTTTTCTTCCACCTGAAGACGGGATCAGATTCCAGATCCCGAAACGTCGTGAAACTTGTTTTTTACTTATCAGTGATGGCAAATGTCCGCAAAAATCCAAATCAAAATATAAAACCACCATCACCAACAATGAATTTCAAACAAAGAATATTAACACTCATTTTCGTCCATATGCTATAGACAATAGTTTTTCATTTATTTCAAGCATTCTGGGATATCTGAAATGGCTTTTTTTCAAATCAAAATATTCTTTATTCATTAAAATGAATTAATACATTGAATATAGTCAACATTACATTGCAAAAACAAGCAGTGCACAGTGCAGAAAACTTAAAACTAAAATACATATAGCTTGGGATTAATTGAGCAATAAAATTATATGCACAGTATAATATTGTGCATTTCTCAACTGGCTGTTTGATATCACCATACTCTTCTAAAGAATAAAATGGCCTTTCAAGTAGGAATTCTTTTAGCATTTTTTTGAATTTTTTAAAATTTTGCTTAGAAGATATTTTTTTTGGTAGCTGATATAGGATTTTTTTGCCAATATATGATGTCTTTTTTTTATAAAATTCTAAATTGTGCTTATCAATGATCCTAGCATAACGAGTATTGTAGTGTCCATTATTCTTTGTACAGTGGTCAAATTGTTTAACATAAATTATGGTTTCAAAAACATATAAACTAAATACAGTAAAAATTTTAAATTCTTTAAAAATATGTTTGACAGAATCAGTCCTCTTCAAATTCATCATGATCCTCAAAGCTCTCTTTTGTTGCAGCAGTATTTTATTTAAATTATGTTTGGTTGTTGCACCGTATATACTTATTCCATATGACATATGAGAATGAATCATGGCATAATAAATGGCTTTTAGTGTTTCCACATTGCAAACTTTTGACATTTGTCGGCTTCTTCTTTTAAAGCTGGTTTTGTATTTTAATATAATGATATCCATGAGGGACTAATGTTGTTTTGAAATGTAAGAGGAGGATATTTAAATGTTTTTGTGGCCTGAGTGGTTAATTAATTATAAGCACGCGTTTGAAATATAATAACATTTTTATTGAAGGTAAATTAGATCTAGGTAAACATCACAACTTATTGAAAAATTGAAAACAATAGAAAAACAGAATGTAAATATAAACATTGGTAATGCCAGTTCTGTAATCACCTGTTCTTGAATAGTCAAGTAGGGATACTACAGTCTCCCCCACTTTTTAGACTTCATCTTGTAGCGTAACTTTGTAGGTGTACTGGCGGTCTTCGTATACGTGTTGATCTTCGAAGAGGTGTTGGTTGATTAAACTGTTCGTGTCTTGATGGTGTAGGTTGATGTGGTACTGGAGTGTCTCTTGTCTGGATTTGCTGAGGAGTTTTTGTCAATGTCTTCATCAATCCTGGAAGTTGTAATGGAGCAGATTCTTTGCCCTCTTTTTGGTCATCCAACTTGAAATGAACCTTTTTAACCTCCGTCTTCCTTAATTGGTCCAGGTGACGCTTTAAAGTTCTTCCTGAATCCAGTTTCACCAGATAGTGTAGAACTCCTAGCTTTTCGCAAATTTCTCCTAAACACCATATGGGTTTATTGTTTTGAGAATATTCCCTCACGAGTACTCTCTCCCCTACTTTGAACTTCCGTAGCCGTAAACTTCGATCTTGGGGAGGATTTTTCACAGGATGGTAGGGACGAAGAGCATCGAGTTTAATCCGAATCCTTCGATTGAGATACTGTTCTGCCGGGGACATTCCGTTTGATAGAGGAGTCGCTCTGTAAAATAGAAGGATTTCTTGAACTTTAATATGTAAAGGGCGAGGATCATCTTTAGCGGCCTTAAGTCGTCGTTTCAATGTCTGCACTGTCCGCTCTGCTAGTCCGTTAGTAGCAGGGTGTCCGGGAGCAATCAGTTTTTGGAAAATACCATTCGTTGAACAGTATGATTTGAATTCCGTACTAGTGAAGATCGAGGCGTTATCTGAAACCATCACCTTAGGGTAGCCATGGGAAGCGAAGATGTTATCGAGAAGTAAGACGGTATTTGCGGACGAAGGAGCATTTTTTAAGATTTTCACTTCAATCCATTTAGATTTAGCGCAGACACATACCAGGAAGTAATGATTTTGAAAAGGTCCCGCATAGTCTATGTGGATGCGTTCCCAGTTTTCTTCTGGTTCTGCCCAAGGATGTAGAGGACATTTTGCAGGTTGTGTTTGACATGGGCGCAGCTTTCACATGATTGAACTATTTTTTCTATGTCCTTGTCGATTCCTTTCCAATAGACATATCGACGGGCTAGTTGCTTCATTTTAGTGATGCCAATGTGAGTTGAGTGAAGTTGCTGTAGTACATGAGATTGAAGGCGCTTTGGGATAAGTACACGAGTACATTTGAAAAGCACTCCGTTGTCCAGTGTATAGGGCAGGTCTGTCGAAGAAGACAGGAGTTGTCGTTTAATTTCTTTGAGATCGTCATCAGCTTCAGTTTCCCGAGCTAGAACATCCGCGTTCAGAGTTTCAGACGATATTTCGAATATTGAATCAGAATGTAAGGCGAAAACTTCATTGTTTAGAAAAATATCCATAGTTTGAGATTTTTGAACTAACGGGGCTCGTGACAAGCAGTCAACATTGGCGTTGTCTTCTCCTTTCTTACACTTGATCGAATAGTTGAACCCTGAAAGGTAAGATGCGTAACGAAGCAGTCGGCTGGAGGTCATAGGAGGCAGAGATTTGTCCTCATTGAAGATTCTTGCAAGTGGGGCATTGTCTGTAACCAGTGTAAAGTGGATACCACATAAATAGTTATAAAAATGACTGACACCAAACACGATTGCGAGCGCTTCTCGATCAAGTTGACTATAGTTGCGCTCTGACGCTGTTAGGGACCTGGATGCATATGCGATTGGTTTTTCGATGTCATCAATAATATGACTCATTACTGCTGCAACTCCTGTAGGACTTGCATCACATGTTAGGACTATCGGACAGTGAGGATCGTAAGGAACGAGCACTCTCTCGGAAGTAATGTCATCTTTTAGAAGTTTGAACGCATTTTGACATTCTTTAGACCAATTGAATTTCCGGTTTTTCTGGAGCAATTGACGTAGAGGAAACGTCTTTGAGGACAGATCAGGAATGAAACGCGCGTAGTACGTAATCATTCCAAGAAACTTCCGTACTTCATCGACGTTTTTTGGGCATGGCATTTCGCAGACAGCGCGTACCTTTTCTGGGGATTTAGATATTTGGTTGTGTTGAATCACATGACCGAGGTACTCGATCTTTTCACAGAAAAATTTACACTTTTCCTTGTTCAAGTGCAAGTCATTTTCCTGTAAACGGGTAAGACATAACCGTAGGTTGTTGTAACATTCATCTTAAGTAGTGCAGTGAACGACAATGTCGTCGAAACAAACTTCGGTCTTTGGTAACCCTTGTAAGATTTGACTCAGAATGCGATTGAACTCGGCGGGAGCGGTTTTGATCCCAAAACTCAGCCTGTGCATTGAATATGTACCGCGGTGAGTGGTTATGGTCTGAATTTTACTACTCGCGGCATCGACCGGAATATGCAAATATGCCTTGTAGATATCTAGCTTGCAAAAGAATTTAGAATTACGCAAACTATGTAGGACATCCGGGATATGTTTTATCGGAAAGTTTGAAGAAACTAGACGATTATTTACGCCTTGTTTGTAATCAACGCATAACCTGACGGTACCATTACCCTTCGGAATAACGACCAAAGGAGAACCCCAGTCGCTGGCATCGACCTTGGATATTATACCAGCTGCTTCAAGACTATTAAGCTCTTCTTCAACCTTAGATCTTAAAGCAAAAGGAACATTTCGCTCTTTAGTGTACACAGGGGTTGCATTTTCACGTAGCTGAAGTGAGACTGTATGTTTGGGTACGCAACCGATTTTCTGCTCGAAAACAGTTGAAAACTCTGCGAATAAGTCCTCTGTGGAGTACGAAGAGGATCCTGAAAGATTGAAACAACTAATCTTCGTTACGTTACCATTATCAATTTCTTGAAAACTGATGTGAAGATGTCGAATCCAGACCCTTCCAAGTATCGCTGGTCGACCCTCCGGAAAAATGTACATGTCTTCGGTTGACTTCTGACCATTATATGAAACCTCAACAGTTACCTTACCCATCGGCCGGAAAACATCATTAGTGTAAGCTCTAAAATATACATTAGTATGTACAATATCTACATTAAGAATCAAACCTTTGAAAACATCTTCAGGAATGAGTGTAAAACCAGCTCCTGAGTCCACTTCAAAACTCACGGGTTGATTCTGAATATCGACTGTAACAAAATATTTCTGACAGTCCGAAATGTTCGAACGTTGGAATTGATCGAACACATCTTTTACCTCTTGTTCATTAACATCAGTAATTTGATTTAGCCCGAATGGAGATTCATCAGAAGTTGAATCTATGTAATTGTTTGAACTTGAATCAGGAAATCTATTTGAAAATTTATTTTTCATCTTAGAGGAGATACAACAAACTTTGGCAACATGACCTTGTCTTGAACATAATGTGCAGTGAAGAGCTGATTTATTCGTACGGCATTCTGAAGCGCGGTGGTTATTTCGACCGCAACGAAAACAAACGTTTTCCATCTCGATCCGGGAGTAACCATTGTTTGATTTTGAATGTGATCGTGAGGAAGGACTAGTATGTTTGAATTTACTACCTTGGCGGCTGTTTGAACTACTTCTACGGCTTGAACTACTGTGGTTTTTGCCTACACTTGAAAGTTTGTTTATGTCAACATCGGTCATTTGAGAGGGTTGATTTTTACTGAAAATACGGGTTTCTAATCGGGAAGCTTCCAAAGCGGTAGCCTTGGTTAGAAACTCCTTGAAAGTAACAGCATCCGATTGTTATAACTGTTCTCGTAACCAGTCATCTTTAAGACCCCTGATGAACTGCGCTCTTAGGAAAATGTCAGAGACAGAAACCTGCTTAGTACATTCACAATGAACCGTGAATTAACATTCTGCAATGTCTTTCTGTAGTGAAGCTACGTACTCAGTAATAGATTCATTTGGTTTTTGATGAATAGATAGATTTTTTTGGTTTTGTACTTAAAAAATAGTGTTGAGAAACAACAGCATTTCGGTGAGGAGAAAGCATGTCACTAAAAGACTTAACCAATGTAGAAAAATCTAGGTCTTTTATTGGGTTATTAGGTCCAATTAGGGCAGAAAGATTGTTATAATGCACCGAGCCCATTGAAGTGCAGAGCAGTTGAGCTTTCTTGTTATCATCAGAAATGTTTTTCATACTAATATAATTTTCAAAACGTTCCAAATAGTTTTTGAACTTTTCCTTTTTGTGATCAAAAGTTTTGAAAGGCTGAATATTACTTACAGACGTATTGCTGTGTTGATCTGGACGTTGCTGAAGTTGAAGCTGCTCAGCAAATTTTGCAGCAAGTGTTGTAGCAAGAGTGACTTGGCTTTCCGTAAATGCTTTTAGCAGGTTTTGAAATTGTTCTTGATCCATTGAAATTTAACTGTGTACTATTTATAAAAAAATAAATAATCTGGTTCACTGAGTCGCCACTTTTGTGGCCTGAGTGGTTAATTAATTATAAGCACGCGTTTGAAATATAATAACATTTTTATTGAAGGTAAATTAGATCTAGGTAAACATCACAACTTATTGAAAAATTGAAAACAATAGAAAAACAGAATGTAAATATAAACATTGGTAATGCCAGTTCTGTAATCACCTGTTCTTGAATAGTCAAGTAGGGATACTACAAATGTGTTAGTAATATTTTATTTAAATGTGGTATAAATCACTTAAGTAAAACAAATATATTTTAGAAACACAATGAAATTGGAGAGGATGGGATTGTTAAAGTGTCTCCTCCAAAGGAGAAGAAGTTCAAAAAGGTGAATATATTCATTTATTTATGTTAATGATTATATTTATAAAAATAGACTTGTGTATTGGTATAGCACACGCTACAGACAAAACTTTTTACCTTTACCTTTTACCTTCGTCGTCATTCTGTAGACCTCAGAATTCATCAATTCCTAAGGCATGGAATCCGTCAAACTAACTTGCATGATTCATGTCCTCTTGGTTGGTCAGGGTGTTGGGTAAGGTTATGTTAGGTGTGTAAGGAATAGGTTACATAACACCAGGTAGAAATTCTTCAATAGTATAGAAACAATTTGAGATTAAAAATCGCTTGAGAGCGAGTTTAAATTTGTTGAATTGTTGTATTGACTTGATATTGACAGGAAGGTTTTGGAAAGATAACTATTAAGCAAGGATGGAGACAATCAAATCATTTATATATTTATATCAAAATTGTAGTTATAATTTATAATCTCTTTTTTAGCCAGAAGTATCTCTCACTGATTCACAATACGAGGATATTTTTAAAGCTGTTCTGCAGGGGTCTAACAGTCAACATGTAAGTAAAATTTAAGTTAAGTATCGTTGAAGTTTTTGACTTGGTAAAATTCAAATTTTAAATTGAATTGAATTCGTGGACTGTTTTTAAAAAGGTAAAATATGTCAAGATCTGCTCTTAAGGCTAAACATCCCAGGGTTAGTTATAAATTCTGCCACCACGTCGCAGCACCAAAATGAAGTCATTCTGTATTAAAGTTTATTGGTGGAATTTTCGTCCGATGTTAATTTGATGAACTGATTTGTAAACAGAATAAGATTATGATTCACGCTATTCAGGCATATTTTTTATTAAGTTGCTGGTTAAAAAAATAATAACAAGATATTCATGTTACAAAAAGAAATATGCAAATCGCAGGTAGTCATTTTGTAGGCAATAATTTTTAATTAATTTTAAAATTTTAATATTTAAAATCGCCCGAGTGGTTCAATCGGTATCAATTTTTATAAATTTAATGAGATAGCGCGCGGGAGACAAAAAAATTATGCAGTGCAGGGCCGGCCGGAGGTGACTCACTGTAGCTCTCCCCCCACCACGCGGCTCAGCCGTTGCTCGTCGTACAAACACTCCTTGTGGTGGATGATGACTTCCCGCCCGTCCATCCATGTGCTCTCGGTTATTAGTTACCATGATTCTTCTTACGAGTTTGTTTCTTTGCCTGTTAATTATTGTTATTGGTAACGTTATTTTGTTAAACTTTTATGTTCTCCATGGCCCACGTGTTTCAAAAAATAATGATGACGAATTTGAATTTCTTGTTAAAATATGTTACATCTATTATTATTATTAAGCTATAATGATATTTCGAGGGCTTGGAACATTAGGGTTCTAACTGCCAAGTCTTAAACTTTACACGAAAATAGATTTAAGATTGGGTACTGCAGTAATTAAAGAGATCAATGTCAACACATTCAGAGTATTTTTTCTGAAATTTCTTATGCTAAATATGAAAAATATATGTTTATCTTTGCTTAAATGTATAAATAAATGTGTTAAAAACTACTTTTAAAAATACGGAAGAACTGTGTTGCTCTTTAAAAGGCTATAGGGTATTTTATTTGACTATGTTCTATATTTCAAGTTCGTATTTCATATAAATTGTTAAATTGCCTCTAAAATGATGACAATAATAGAAAATAACAAACACGTCATGATTTTGTGTGCTTCTAGTCCGACTGATTCACCAACAAAACCAAATAATCTCTGTCAAAAACAACAGGTAGAAAACCTACCTGTATTTATACATATACAACCATTTCGGAATAAAGACAACGGAGTTCTTTAAAATCAAATGGACGATGTTCTGCTTCAATAATCGAAGCAGATTACTTAGCTTCACTGAATGATAGTTGGTTCACGCAGTTTTAAAGAGCAGAAGCAATAACAGCTGTTTCAAGCTAATTGAAATACAAATTCCACTGACTATGAATTAGGCTTTCAACCACGTTACAGTTGCTAGTTTCAATTTGGAATAAACATATTACGTGTAGATTAGATTGAAAGTTAACCTATAATCTTATACTCTTGTGTACGACCAATGTTTGCTTGTATGCTTATGCTTGGACAATCTATCTATCTATATTAATAATTCTATAAGCAATTGTTTAATAAAAATTTTGAAAGTTTGGCAGGTCGTAGGATGATGGGGGAGGGTTCAAATTAAAGGACTTAGCTTCAGGTGTCGGTAAAAACAGCATATTATGTCAAAATCCACTAGAAAATGATAAATAACGAAAAATATCTGCCATTTAAAGACACTGGGATTTCAACACGTCTGCTGTTGTTTCTTTTTTTAGCTAAGCATCAACAGCTGTTGTTAATTCTACGATAATTCCTAAACCTAATATGTACTTTGTAACCAAAACAGTGTTGCATACCTGAGTTATACTTAAGAATAGGGAAAATAAACTGTTGCAATTGTAACCGGTAAAATAATAGGGCAGATTTATAAATGCATTACCTAGAAATAGTTGTGTATGGAGAGAAATAGTAATTCCACATGCAGAATTGACTTTCAATGGCGAAACATCAATGGGCAAACAGCCTAAGCCACGTAACATATATCCTTGTAAACATTTGCAGGTAGTCATTTTGTAGACAATAATTTTTAATTAATTTTACACATTAAATATCGGTCTATTGGTTAAATCGGTATCATGTTTTATATATATTTTTAATAAATGGAATATGAGCGCGCGGGAAACACGTAACGGATGCAGGGCCGGGTGACTCATTGGGCTCTCCCCCCACCTGTCGACTTTTCGAATTCGAGCCGAAAACATCAAGGGGCAAATAGCCTAAGTCAAGTAACATTTGTAAACATGTTTCCTGTATATTTTTATACTGTGCATTTTGTGCATTAAGTAAATGAAGGTCTTTTGCAGTAATTATTGTTTATTTATTTATCATTTTCATGTACTGAAAGGTAACTTTTATTTTAAACAAGTGACTTAACTAATTAATCATTTAATTTAACATGGTGTTTTAAAGCAACAAAAATAATGGTAATTTTGTTTGTGGTAATATTAATATTGAACAATGAACCCCTAGATAATTTCATAAATCATCTTCCTTGTAATCAGAGGATTAATTACAAGAGTCTGGTCTAGTGTGCCCGGCCAGAGTGCGAATGCGACTACTGAGTTGACGAACTAGTGATGGGAACTATCCGATAGAAACAAACGATTCATCCAGTTGTTGCGCTCCAACCGATTTATGAGATGGTTACTTCAATTTTCATCCGGATGAACCATCCATTAGTTCGCAAGCGAATCAACTGAACGGCATTATTATCCATCTACCTCAAAACCATCCGTCTATGTTTTCATTCAATTTTGAAACAATTCGTCCCTTATTTTCATTAGTTTGAAAACTACGAGTCAGTTATTTAATTACTGAAACTGTTCTGTTAATTGCCGAGTATTTGCGCCAAAGATAAAACAACCTATGTTAGCACCAATAGGTTAATCTTTTACCTTATTTAAATACTTCAACCTAAATACAAAATGTTTAAGGTTAAAAAATTATTCATTTATCCATTTGCAGGTGAACCATCTGCTCAGCGGCTCGACAGTATATATTTTTATCCGGATGGATACGCCACAAAACCCATGAAAACTATCCATCTGAATCAGGCTCGCGAACAGATGGTTTTTTCATCCATCATCCACTAGTCGGATAGTTCCTCCCATCTCCGCACACAGCGCGAGCCAATCCGCTCCCCACCCCAATACACAGGAAAAACATCGGATGAATCATCCATCTGAAAACTATCGGATGAAAGAAAAACCATCGGATGAACCATCGGATGGTTAAAATCAGTCGTTTGTCCCATCACTATGACGAACGATACTAAATAGCAGCGCCGCGCGTCAGAGTGGCCGGGCAGTATGGCGGTGCGCTGGGGGGGGGGCGCGGGCGTGAGAGAAATAATGGTAATATCTTCAAAAAACGATTCCGATGCGACCATTTGACCGATTTCAAATCTGAAAACGCCAAAACTATTTTAAAATTTTTGTTTACAAAATGACTACCTGCGATTTAGAAAAATGATGATAGTAATCGTATTCTTCTCTAAAATATTTTTATTAAATAACTAAAATTTTTTTTACCCATATAGCGTACATTTCTTGTTCATGTTATATACAACAAAACTTACAAAACAAAAATCGGTCAATAACTTTGCATATTATCTTTAATACAAATTTGCCACAGAGGTGCTGCTATCTATCGGGCCAGAAACACAACTTTTTCTGGGATGTTTAGCCTTAAAGTTGTCATGTTCATGAAAAAAATTTACCTGGCCTAGCATGTTATGTTGAAGTAATTTAGGATTTTTTCACTAAAGCCAAAAGTGGTGCTTTTTGATGCAAGGTGTAAAATGACCCAGGCAGCAAGGTTATTATTCTGTTTTATCAATAAGATTGATATATTGATTTATGAGGTTGGTAGCTATTTTTTCTGAAGAACCTTCACTGTTTTTTACAATGAAAATATGCCAATAGATACAATAACCCATATCCTCGTTAATTGACTTATTTTTTTAAGTTTCATTACACCACCATAACTATAATTTATTTATTTATTTATTTAAACAATTTTATCTCTTCTCCAATGTCAATTATATAAACACAAAGAATATTGCTACAACAAATTCAGATTATTTTACAGAGTCTTTCAGTAATGAAGGTTAAAGTCGCTTAAAATAGTTTAGTGACTAAGAACTATAAACATGTCATATATGAGTAAAAGTAAAAATAGCTGATTCCATAAATAATTTATGGAATTGTTCTGATTTAGGAAATTTTCATTAAGTCAATGCTGGATACTCTTTGTCCTGTTATATTTTTAAGCACAATGTTTCGAATTTATTTTTCAGAGCAATCCGGTTGAAGAACTGTTTGAGGCAGTTACATGCTTATCACAAAAGTCATCAGTTACAGGTACTTTCAATTTCAACATAAATTTATAAACTAAATACTTATGAAGAACTTTAATGAAGAAGTTTTTGTGTTTTTAGAAATGGTTCAAGTTTTTATGTTTTTCATCAATTGGATAGGTAACAGGTAACACATTACTGACATGATTTTTTCATGCTGTCATCCGGTCATATACGATTGTGTAATGCTGTGTGCTGAGTGTGTTTAGAAAGAAAAATTCCTTTTGCATGTTTGGATACAGTAGAACCTCTCATAACCGGCCACCATGGGACCAAGCCTCGGCCGAATAATCCATCCTATTATGAAAATGATTATTTGTACCTAATTAATAATAGGTAGCTAATGAATTAAGTCCTATGTAGAGCTTTAATTGTATTTTTGGGTTATTTAACAAATATACAGGTTATTAAAACCAACACATCACTTCAACACTGGTTGATCTAGTTTTACTCATGGTATTACTGTAATTTGTTTTAAACCAAATCATTTCCCTATTCAGTTGTATCCGCTACAGCCTCAGCTTTCATCAGCGTTTGTATGCCTACTATTCAAAGGGACACAAAAAATTAAAAAAAAATTACTGAAAACCACACTGGACAAATAACATTAGACAACATTTATTAAACAACATTTTAGAGGTTACTAGCTCAACTTTGTAAAGTACGACTTATTGGCCGAAATCCACTATTGCCGAATCAGAGCGAATCCAATTTTTCCAAATGTTCGGCGATCAATTTTTGTTATGGTCCTCTATTTTATTTCAGGTATATTTTATTTAAAAAAAGACTAATTGAATACCTGTTTTAATTGAACATGAGGCTCAGAGGCCGTTACATTTTTATTTAAGTCATAAATCGTATTTTACTTTAAATTTAATCTCAGGATTTTCAGAAATGCTAATTTACATTCTACTTCTGATATCATTCTAAATTTTTATTTGAATTACTTTGTATTTCTTAGTCTCAAAAAATTAAAATATTTTTCACTGGTAAACACCAAAATGAAATCAGAATATTTTATAACAAACACATTTTATTATACATTTTTTAATCATAGTCATTACTTGTGAACTTTTACTTATTGTTCATAAGTTTCTCAAGTCTTAATTTCTAACTTCATAACTTTAACAAAATATTTTTTACCTGCAGAAAGTGAATTTCACTTGGTACTTACCGGTTGCTGTAGACACTTGTAGACAGTAGAAAATGGAGTTCGTCCGCGCAGAATCTCGATAACCAGAATGTAGTAGGCTGATCGCGATATCTCCTGTTTCCTTCTCGCCTGCGTAGACAATCCGATGCCAATGAAGGAATTGAGTGGCTATCTGAAGGTTTGCCGTTGTTGTCTGAACTATGCAAAGTCTTTCGATTTGATTAATATTGAAGAAGTCCCTTTCTTAAATTAATTGGAACCATATAATAACTGACGGTTTTGTCCTGATTAATGATCCGACACTCGATGTGACTTTAATTACTCGGAGATTGCACAATGGTGTAATCCCAACGCCAACTCGGATACATGAAAACGTTTTAAGTCCGATTCATGCTAGCTGAAGAAGAAGGACAAAGCTTGAATGACGAACTACCCAAGCGCTCCGACTGCTGCTTTCCCTCTTGCGGGCAATTTTTGAAACTGAATCGTTCAAGACCAATAGGAGTGTGTTTAATTTTCATGTCGGTAGCTCTCGTACAGTGCTGCTTCCAACCGACTCAAATTTAAACTACAAAAATCATTATTCCGTCGTCTTGTGACGTCATGGAACCTTACCGTGGAATCGTGGAATTATCTCGTTCTCAGGCAAGCTAAAAATAGAAACTCGAGCAAGCAAAAAACTTGTTGACAGCCGGTCTCCCGATTCCTGCGACGCAATTCCTTGTTGTGCCACCAATTTCACAACGAATACTTTTGAAAATTATTTTACTTTCGGATTTTACTTATTCATTTAGTAATTGTATTCATTTATTTATTTATTTTAATGCTTTCATGATTATACGCCCGTCACATTTTCCGCAAGAGGCCTTATGACAGTGATGTAAAACGAGTCATCAATTTGTTTTTTGTTGTTGTTGGGCTACACTCACCTAGTTGGTTGGAGAGCGGGCTGCTGGTCTTGTCAATTTTTTGACCCTCAGTTCACACTTACACATACACAAAACGCACAAACACATGCATTGACCGGACAGTTCACTCTTAATCCAACGTTTCGCCGCACCAGAAGTTGTTAAAAACGTGCAGCGTTTTCAAGGTTGTCCCTAGCAGATCGGTCGCGGATGCGGTCCAAGCGCCTAACCAACACTGACGACTCCAGTGGCGGCAGAGGGGGAGGGGGTGCTCTGTTATCACTGCCATCCGATAACAAAATCTTTCTTTTATTTCCATTCTTATTGAGCCCCTGTATCTCCTTCTCTACCAACCTTATGTAAACATTATTTACCTCCATCGAAGGCCGTGAAAGTGGTTCATTTTCAGAGGCTATAAAAAGCGCTTCAACCAAATTTCTCTTTCTCCAATCTGTTTCGTTATACAAAATACAGCTATCATTCCACTTGATGTCATGCCCCGTGTCATAAACATGTTCCGATATTTTTGAACCATATATTTCCTTTGTTTCAACCTTCTTCCTGTGTTCCTGTACACGGGTGAGAGCAGGCCTAGATGTTTGGCCAATGTTATTACGACCGCATGAGCAAGGGACTTTATAAAAAACGTTTTTATTCTTGTGCCCACAGTTTGACGGTTTGACCTTAGATATCTGGCTACGCATGGTATTTTTGCTCGTAAAAACAGTTCTAATATTGTTCTTAGCATTTATTCTTCTATTTTTTTCCGACAGATTTTTTACATAAGGATTGCAAACAGTGGCAACAGGTCTTTCTATGACCTCATCAGGGATTCAAGAATTTGGTGTTTCGGCCCTTTTAACAGCTTTATTGATGACAAAATCTGGATAGCCACTGTTGCGTAGGCGCTCTTTGATGTTTACAATTTCCTGCTCAAACGTTTGCTGATCGCTACCGACTGTTTTTGCTTTCCGTACAAGCCCAATTATGAGACCTATTTTTACATGCTCTGGGTGGTATGAGTCATAATGTAAATACTGACCAGTCACAGTTGGCTTAATATACATGCTTGTATGCCACACTCCTGAGGATTTGTCCACCAAAACATCCAAAAAAGGAAGTTGATTGTTAGTTTCAAACTCCACGGTAAATGATATGGACTCATATTGACTGTTCAGGTGGTCTTTAAACTTACTAAGATCATTAATGTCATCGTCTCATATGCAAAACTCATCATCAACATACCGGAGCCACAACTTAGGTTTTACTATAGCTTTCTCGAGAGCCTCATGTTCAAAATGCTCCATAAAAATGTTGCTTAGAACCGGACTTAATGCTCCCCCCATAGCCATGCCTTCAGTTTGGGCGTAAAATGCGTCTTCAAACTGATGATAGTTGTTATTCACACAAACCGTGAGAAATTCCATTATGGAAGAAACAGGCAGTTTGGTCCTTTCAGATAACGAGTTATCGTTTACAAGCCTTTCTCTGACAATATTTAAACATGGGGTTATAGGAACATTTGGAAAAAGATTGCATACATCAAAACTAACCATGATTGTTCTATCATTTAATGGAAAGGCCTTAAGCTTTTGTACAAAGTCATCTGAATTTTTCAAATGTGATGAAGAATTGCCAAATAACGGTGATCATATTGGTGATCGGTGCCGAATAACGGTGATATTATCACCGTTATTCGGCAATTCTTCATCACATTTGAAAAATTCAGATGACTTTGTACAAAAGCTTAAGGCCTGTCCATTAAATGATAGAACAATCATGGTTAGTTTTGATGTATGCAATCTTTTTCCAAGTGTTCAGGCAAATATAAACAAAGGGGTTGGCGTTAAAATGTACTTTTGGCAAAATGTCCCTACTTTAGGTACTAGCAAACAAATACTAGTCCTCTGACTTGGGAAATACAAAATTAGGATCAGTGTCCTAAATATTTTACTGAGATTAACACATCCCTCTTCTCTGGAAGCTGGAACAGGAGTCTCTCTGGTAAGTTCCCTCAACACATTGTTGGTCATATGGGGTTCACGCATCTTGAAATATAATTATTCTTGAGTTCACTTCACTGTAATTTGGATTAATCATGAAGCTGAATTTATAATTTTAATTTTAATTCTTTATGATTGTAATTTCCGTACATTATATATATATTTATGATAATACATTATTAACTTATTTAGCAACTGATTATTTAACTATCAATCAACTGATAAGGAACCAGGTTTATAGTTGAAATATAAATTATTAATTATTATTTAATGAAATTAACAAATCTTATTCTAACTGATTGGTGACTTTCTGGGGGTAATAGTAAGGTATCTGCATATTTTAAGATAAAGTGATATATATTTTGGCATATCCATTACTGAATGTCTAAATTCATCATTTGAATCATTGACTATCTGTTACTTAAAATACAATAGAAATAAACTTTGTTTATAATAAATATGAAAGAAATGGCATGAAACATCGCAATATCCCCTCAGAAATTTGTATGAATGAAATTCAGGCAAATTTTGATTTATGTTGAATGGCATTTATGTACATATTTCATGAATGGTATTCTAAATTAGTATGGTAAAACATTAAATGATTGATATTAAGGGTGATCTTAAATCTAACATATCATAACAAGAAAATTATTAAAACATTTATCACAAGGAAATATGGAGCTATCTGGGACAGTGAGCTGTCGTTTTAACAAAAAAAAATATAGTTTATGGTGTCTTTGGGTAACACAATATAGAAAATGTATATGGTTCACGCACTCGCAATTTCAGTTCATTTATTAAATTATCCCCTCTATCACTCGAAAGAATTAATATTGTTTATTACAGTTTACACTTGCATTTATTACCATGACATCTTTTGATGATTAACAAAATTTGCACACTTTTACCCTTGAAATATTCACACAAGTTTTTTGTGTCCTTTGCACATATATTTTATTGAAAGTGTCCATTTCACTTTATGTTTGGAAAACATTGTCCATTATTTTTGGGGAAAACACTGTTCTTGGGGGGAAAGTTACCACTGCTGTCAGATTTCAACTCTTCGATCGCCTCCACCTAACTGAATGTGTGGTTTCGAACTGTATTTTTTCAGAGCTGAGATATGGTAAGGACCATATTTATTTTCTTTCTTCAAGTCACTAATATGATATGTTGCATTTCCAAGGATTTCAGTAATGATGAAAGGCCCGTTGTAAATTTCAAACAATTTTGATGTTTCTCCGTATGCTGCTCTTGACAAAGGATGTGAACGTACCAGTACTTTTTCATTTAACTGTAACTCCTGTGGTCTATGTTGTTCGTTAAACTTTGCTGACCTTTTTCTTCTCTTTTCGTCTAATCTTCTTTTTGCTATTAATAATTTTTGCTCGTGAGGAATATCTGTGTTGAACGAGTTTTCTAAGTATTTTTCCCAAAATCGAATATTCCTTTGGCCAAATTGTAGTTCGTTTGGTGTGTAACCTGTCGATTCGTGGTAGATTTCATTGAGGCAGTCATTTATGTCAGATGACTTAAATGCATGTGGCCCACTTAGTGCATGTGGCCCATTTAGTATGTTGGTGAGAACAGTAGGTTCGCAAACAACGTTTGATTTCTTTAATAGGTCGTTCAGCTAGGTTATAACACGGATAATACACTGGGTTGTATACTGGTTCAATATGATTTGCTTCTAATCTGTCTATCCAATCGTTGCTTTTAAATTGTGTTCCATTGTCCGACGGTATTCGTTTTGGAAAACCGTATTTAGAGAAATGAATATTGAAAAGTTTATTTAAAATAATTTTGGTTGTTGCTTTCTGTATCGGATAGAGCTTTACGAATTTCGTGAATATGTCGATTACAATTAAGATAAATTTTACATTTCCGACACTGGTTGGAAGTGGTCCAATAATGTCAACTGCAATTTGGTCATTTTTCTCTCGGCATTGGATTCCTTTGGCTAATCCAACTAATGGTCGATTGCTAATTTTGCATCTTTGGCAGGTGTCACATGAAGATAGGTATTGGTGAATGATCCTTCGCATATTTTTGAAGATAAAATACTCTTGTAGTAATTGGAAACACTTTTTGGCACCGCAATGTAGATAATATCGATGACATTCCCAAATTAAATTTTTGATGACTGCATTTGGCACAGCTATTAATCATTTATCGTTCAATCTTTGGTACAAGGTATTGTTGTGTAGCCGATAGTTTCTTGATAACTTTGGTCCGTCTGGGGAATTAGGTTGATTTTCTAAGGTTTCTATAATTGGTTGCAGTTTATTGTCCGCACGTTGTATCAGTGGTAAATTTAGAAGGTCTTGTTGTAGTTGTGGGTCTGGTATCCTCTCTATATAATGGATGGTTAATTCAGTGAATGAGTTGTACTCTTCTAATGAATGGTTTGCTGGTATACGACTTAGAGTATCGGCAGTTATGTTCTCGGACCCTGGACAGTATACAATTTTGAAGTCGTATTCTTGAATAGCTAATATCCACCGTGCTAGACGATTGTTCAGTAGTCGGCAAGTTTTCAAAAGGTTAAGGCTTGATTATCAGTAATGATAGTTAATTTTGCACCGAGCATGATATATCTAGTCTTTTGCAGGCAGTGTATGATATCCAAAAGTTCCTTTTCCGTTGTAGTAAACTTCTGTTCTGCTGGTTGTAGCGTCCTTGATGTAAACATAATTGCTGCTTTTTCGCCATTTTCTTTAATTTGGAATAGATGACCACCGATAGCGAATTCCAATGCATCTGTCTGTAAATAAAATTCTTTTGATGGGTCGGGACGGTTTAGAACATTTGTTTTAAGGAAGAGTTGTTTGATTTTGGTAAAAACAGTATCGTCTGCTGGCGTCCAGTGGAATCGGTTCTTTTTAGACGTCAGTCTTAATAGAGGTTGGACTGTAGAAGAAAACTTATCAATGAATTTATTGTAGTAATTTATACAACCTAGAAATGCTTTTAACTGAGTACGGTTCTTTGGAGTGGGAAAGTTTAAAATGGGCTCTACTTTACTTTGGTCCATCATAAGTCCATCATTAGTTAGTGTGTATCCAAGGAAAGGTACTGAATTTTGAAAGAATTGTGATTTATTAAATTTTACGGTCATGTTGGCATCTGCTAATCTTTGTAGAATATATTCAATGTGGTTTAAGTGGGTTTCAAAATCTGGTGAAATTATACATATGTCGTCGACATACAGGGGCGGCTCCAGGACAGTTTCTCGGGGGGGGCCAAGTATGACAAAAATTTGGTTCATTTTTTGTTCACCCCCCCCCCCCCCCCCCAAATACGTGTTTATTATCACCTCTGACTATGAGATATTAACACTTTGTCAAAAATTGTACTTAAGGGGCCATCCTTAAATTACATAACGCAAAAATCGGCCTTTTCAGAAACCCCTCCTCCCTTTTAACGGACTTGTAACGCTGGCGCTAACTCCCCTCAAAAGTTACGTAACACTGTACCCCCCCATAAAAAGTCAAAACTTTTTACTTTGAAGATAATTTGAATTTGTTTGAATAATTTATGAAATTGATTATTAAGGTTTAATAGGTGCTTAACGTTGCGTTGAAGCCCCCCTCTCTCCTTTGTAACGGTGCATAATGCTGACGAAACCCCCCCCCCCTCCTCCCATAGGTGCGTTACGTATTTATGGACGGCCACTATTTTAATGATTGAATAATTTGTCCATTTTTTAAATAGGACTAAGACAGACTAAATGAACTCCAACTTTGTTATGATTGTACGTTCAGTTGAGACTATAGTAGCATCGTATAGTCCGAAATATTGAATGCCAGATAGTATTCAAACGTATCAATTAATTACTTACTCGATGGTCTTGGTAAAATTAAAAATTATTTCAATCCATACACACAGGGGGCTGTTTCTAAACGCGTTTCACAATTACTAGCTAATAATCACTAATTACTAGTTACAATCCATCTCCATTTTATCTTTACGGTTTTGAAACGGAATGAGTATTTAAAAATACAAAATCAGTTTTATTAATTCACCAACATCGTTTAGAAACAGCCCCCAAGAAATAAGTGCTACTTTCATAATAAGCGTATATTGATTTGTTTTTGTCACAAATAATATCACTGACTTTGATAATATTTTCCAAACCCAAACCTCATTATGGCGGCAAATCGTGACGCGCTGCCAACCTAACAACTTGAAATGTCTCGTACTATTAATATTGAACAAAAAATGTAAGCTTAGATCAAGTGTACATAAGTAACAAATATATAGAAATAAAAAAGTTTCGCCTTCGAGAATCTTCTAGACGATACGGTTTTTCCGATATTAGGTCAAAAATAATTTCATATACACAAGAATGAATTTGAGTAAAATCTTGTTTGAAATTTTAACAAAATTCAGAGCTCTCGGGGGGGGCCATGGCCCCCATGGCCCCCCCCCTGGAGCCGCCCCTGTCGACATAGATAGCTGTGAAGTCTTCAATTTCGTTGTCAAATACCTTGTCTAGCGCTCTCACTAGGGCTGCTTGTGAGGTGGAAATGCCGAATGGTGTTACCTTGTATTGATATGTTTTACCACAAAATTGGAAGGCAGTATATTGGCGGGATTCATTTGCCAATGGTATTTGCCAGTACGACGCAGTTAAGTCAATACTACTCATAAATTTTGCATTTTTACATTTACTTAAAATTTCATTCACACTTCGGTTACACTCAAAGTCCGGTACTATGATTTCATTTGCTTTGCGAGCATCTAAGCAGAGACGTATTTCGCCTGATTTTTTCATAACTGGTATGATTGGGTTA
The DNA here is from genome assembly GCA_035578135.1 of Flexamia atlantica. Lineage (NCBI taxonomy): Eukaryota > Metazoa > Arthropoda > Insecta > Hemiptera > Cicadellidae > Flexamia > Flexamia atlantica. The sequence continues at coordinate 50,398,019 of JAQJVK010000005.1, read as the reverse complement.
ACATATGTACTTTTACTACGTTCGATTATATTTAATTCTTCCATTCTATTAATCTCTTCTTGTACGGCATCTTGATACTGTTGGGGCACGGGATAAACATTGGATTTGAAACTTTGAGGGTTTTCTACTTTAATTTCATGTACATATTTGTTGCATAATCCAGGTTTGTCCGAAAATACATAGTTGCATTTCAGTAATAAACTACACAAAGATTTTTGTTGTTGTTCATTGATGCATGCATTAGTTGATAAAGCTTCGTTGATGGTTTCTTCAGATAATTCGTCATCGTTACTATGATTTTCTGGCTGAGCTTCATAAATTTTACTATACATATTATCGTACTCCTTGTATATTAAATTATCATCATTAATATTTGACATTTCGTCTTGATAAACATTTATTTGCCTGTGGCGGTTATCAGTAGTGATCATACATAATTGACCTTCATTGAAAACCATGTCAAACTTTAATATTATATTCACATTATTTATACACATATTTAATTCATAATTATCAAAGTTTATGTCCATCTTCAAAATAGCTAAAACATCCACTCCTAAGATCACTGGTTTTATTAGGTTTGGTACGATTAAAAATTGCATATACATGGTCTGATTCTCGATAGTAACAGGTGCACAGATTACTCTGGATATACGCTTAGATTTTTCCCCTGTAGCAGTTTTAATTACTGTATTTGTTAAAGGTAGTTCTTCATACGGTTTCATTAGCTGTTGGTTGTCTTTAAACCATGACTCAGACAAACATGTTACGGACGATCCTGAATCGATCAAAGCGTTAGTTTTTATATTATTTATTTTTATTTTAATCTCTGGGCATCTTATTTTAATTGGGTTGGGTATAGGATTATTGTTTAAATTTTCGCTCATGAGGAAATCTCGCACACATGATGTTGTTTATTTCATAGCTATATGTATTACTAGGTGGATTTAAATCGAGGACTTGAAATTCTGGCGCTGTAGTTACATAACTATTTACATTGGTAACTCCTCGACTTGCAATTACAGCGCACGGTCGTTTCCCTGTAGTGTTGGGGAACTATCGCTGCTGGTCGTATTGTTTGGTATGGGTGGGGGTGGATGACGCATGGCTTCGGCAAGTGCTCGAGGATCATTTTGTCCTATAATAGCAAGTACTTGTTCTTGTTCGCGAGTTGGATATCTTGGCTGGTCTGGTGGGTAATATTCACCTTGCTTTTGAGGATATTTTTCTTTGTTGTTGTATGGTTTATAATCTCTATGTGGTCAATTGTTTCCATGTTCCGGTCTGTGTGTGTTTTGATAGTGATTTTGGTGGTAATGATTACCATTCATCTCGTTTCGTGGTGGGTGTTGGTTGTTTGATGATGTGTTGTGCGAATTCCATTTAGGTTGGTATGCACGATTATTTGTGTGTGGATCATGGTGTATGTTTCGACCGTTATTTGGACTATTTGGTCTCGAGTTAGTCTCAGTGTTCGCATGTGAAATTTGTTTGTTTCGTTTAGGTCCCTCTCGAATGTCTTCACGCTGCAATAATCCCTCGAATTGCTTGATTGTAGCGATGTTTTGTACGTTAATACTATCTTGTATCAAGGTATCAAATCTTTCTGCCAGTAGCGTGACTATTTCTTCTTCGGACATTGATGGAGTCATAGATTGGAGTAGGAGAACTCGTTCCGTGAAATACTCGGTTCTGGATAGGTTGCCTTGTGTACGGTATTTTTCATTTTCGATTTTGTTTTTAATTCCTCTCTGTACTTCTCGGCTCCAGTATTTTCCTATAAATTCAGAAGCGAAGGTGTCCCAATCTTTAATATCGTGTTTGATTAGCTGCAACCACCTCGACGCAGGTCCTTCGAAACTTATTTCAAGAAGATCTTTCAAATGTTCTTGATGATTGATAGTCGGCTGTCTTTCTGGACTCTTCTGGTAATATCGTTCTAATCTGCGTAAGTATTCATTCGGATTACCGCTTCTTCCATTGAATTTTGGAATGTGTCTTTCAATAGTCTCGTTTCCGCTACAGATTACTTGTATGGGTCCCGTTGTGCCGCTAATGTTTGTAGCCGATGTTTTTAACGATTTGACGTCGAGTTCACATTTTTCTAACGCCTCAGTAATATTTTTAATTTCATTCTTTTGTTCGATTAGCATGTGTTGGTTTTTGTGTATTTTAGGTACGATATCATTATGTAGAGATTTAATGTATGCTTTGGTAGTGTCTTCGGCAGCAATAAGTGTCTGTTTTATTTGTGTCTTAATATTTTCTTCAATGTTGGTTTCATGTTTTTTGATACGGGATTCTATCTCAGTTTTCAATTGGTTCTGTTCACGGAAAATAATTTTCTCAGTAGTTTCTTTATGTTTGGTTATGTTTTCTTGTACATAAGATTGGGTTTCATTTCGAATTTCACTGAATTTTGAATTTATTTGCGTCCCTATCAATTCAATTTCAGCAGATTGTGTCGATTGGATTGTTTTAATTTGGTTTATTTCGTTACGAAATTCGTTTTGGGCTTCACGAATTTCCTGTACTTGATTTTCTAAAACATGACGGCAAGCTTGAATTTCCTGACTCATTTCATTTTTAGTTTCTAATAGTTTTGATTTAATTTCTGCATTTGTTTGGTTCAATTTTGTGTCGATTTGTTTAATTTCTGAGTTTGTTTGATTCAATTTCATATTGGTTTGTTTAATTTCTGATTTAATTTCTGTGTTCATTTGTGGTAAATAGATTAATATTGTGTTAAGATCTAGGTCGTTTGAACTGCGCGCATTCAAGCCTGAGCGACCCGCGTCGGCTTCTTTGATTGGTCCGGCTCTGTTGCCATGGTTACCGACAAGGTCAAGGATTGCGTCAGCTGTGCGTTCTGTGCAATGGTCGCGCATGCGTATGATCGCTTCGTTTTGCCTAGTTTCTATTTCGTTCCGCTACGCTTCCAGGTCTGGATTGGACTCGGGAATGTGTTGCGATCGTCCCTAGAACGTAGTTTTCGGACGGTTCGAGATCCATTTCGTCCGTGTCGTCTCGATTCTCGGGCTGTGATTGGTCGATTGTTAAATGTGTAGAAATATCGGTATGTGTGACGCTGTCGTCTGATGATGAGGAAGGAGGTGTTTGGTTTTGTGTTTCGTGTTCAACATGGCGTCGGTTTTGTTTACATTCATCGTCGACCGTATTCATTGTGATAGGGTATTTTTTTGGTTTCCGTAAATTGTAGGACATTTATTAACGTGAGGGGAATGGTTATTACGGGAATTGATATTCTTATAACTAATAATACTTCAAAATAAATATAAACTTAAAATTATGTTCTTAGATATAGGAAATTACAATCTTATGGAACTGAGATTGTCAGCCACACCGTTGGGCGCCATTGAAATACTACCGGCAACATCACCTTTGATTAAATTAAGTACACATGTCTTATATTACCTGTTTTGTCTGAAATACCTCAATACATACAACAAATTGTAATGTCAATTACCATAGATTTATTTAAAACTTACAAATATGATTTATTTGGGGTCACAATGATTTATTACAAATATGGGCTGTGGGTTATGCTCTAGGCTCGTAGGCCAATGTTCAAATTTTAGTTCTGTGAACTTGAATTACATAAAATATTACTGCTCCGACTGTTCAATAGTAGAAACACATCTCTTCTAAGGGTAGGTTCGTGCTGGATGACAATCTCAGTTAAAAAAGATGGTTAAAATATTAATTTGGAAAAGATGAATTTTGAATTTCACAACAATGCCAATAAAGCTTCAATCATAAGATGGCCGAATTAGGTAAGTCACTGATTGTTTATTCAACTTTAATGCAAGTTTTTTGGTTCGAAAGAATGTAATAATAGGTTCAAATCTTGATATTCAAATTAATAGGTACAAATTAGGCTAGTCAATGTTATTGTTGATTTCTTCAAGTAGATATGATAATTTAGGCTGGTCTTACCAATCTGCAACAACAATTCTTCGCCAAGTACTTTAAATGTTCAGGCAAATATAAACAAAAAAGTTGGCGTTAAAATGTACTTTTGGCAAAATGTCCCTACTTTAGGTACTAGCAAACAAACACTAGTCCTCTGACTTGGGAAATACAGAATTAGGATCAGTGTCCTAAATATTTTACTGAGATTGACACATCCCTCTTCTCTGGAAGCTGGAACAGGAGTCTTTCTGGTAAGTTCCCTCAACACATTGTTGGTCATATGGGGTTCATGCATCTTGAAATATAATTATTCTTGAGTTCACTTCACTGTAATTTGGATTAATCATGAAGCTGAATTTATAATTTTAATTTTAATTCTTTATGATTGTAATTTCCGTACATTATATATATATTTGTGATAATACATTATTAACTTATTTAGCAACTGATTATTTAACTATCAATTAACTGATAAGGAACCAGGTTTATAGTTGAAATATAAATTATTAATTATTATTTAATGAAATTAACAAATCTTATTCTAACTGATTGGTGACTTTCTGGGGGTGATAGTAAGGTATCCGCATATTTTAAGATAAAGTGATATATATATTGGCATATCCATACTGAATGTCTAAATTCATCATTTGAATCATTGACTATCTGTTGCTTAAAATACAATAGAAATAAACTTTGTTTATAATAAATATGAAAGAAATGGCATGAAACATCTCAGATGTTTACAATTTCCCGCTCAAACATTTGCTGATCGCTACAGACTGTTTTTGCTTTCCGTACAAGCCCAATTATGAGACCTATTTTTACATGCTCTGGGTGGTATGAGTCATAATGTAAATACTGACCAGTCGCAGTTGGCTTAATATACATGCTTGTATGCCATACACCTGAGGATTTGTCCACCAAAACATCCAAAAAAGGAAGTTGATTGTTAGTTTCAAACTCCACGGTAAATGATATGGACTCATATTGACTGTTCAGGTGGTCTTTAAACTTACTAAGATCATTAATGTCATCTTCACATATGCAAAACACATCATCAACATACCGGAGCCACAACTTAGGTTTCGCTATAGCTTTCTCGAGAGCCTCATGTTCAAAATGCTCCATAAAAATGTTGCTTAGAACCAGACTTAATACTCCCCCCATAGCCATGCCTTCAGTTTGGGCGTAAAATGCGTCTTCAAACTGAAAATAGTTGTTATTCACACAAACCGTGAGAAGTTCCATTATGGAAGAAACAGGCAGTTTGGTCCTTTCAGATAAAGAGTTATCGTTTACAAGCCTTTCTCTGACAATATTTAAACATGGGGCTTTAGGAACATTTGGAAAAAGATTGCATACATCAAAACTAACCATGATTGTTCTATCATTTATTGGACAGGCCTTAAGCTTTTGTACAAAGTCATCTGAATTTTTCAAATGTGATGAAGAATTGCCGAATAACGGTGATAATATCACCGTTATTCGGCACCGATCACATATATGATCACCGTTATTTGGCAATTCTTCATCACATTTGAAAAATTCACATGACTTTGTACAAAAGCTTAAGGCCTGTCCATTAAATGATAGAACAATCATGGTTAGTTTTGATGTATGCAATCTTTTTCCAAATGTTCCTATAACCCCATGTTTAAATATTGTCAGAGAAAGGCTTGTAAACGATAACTCGTTATCTGAAAGGACCAAACTGCCTGTTTCTTCCATAATGGAATTTCTCACGGTTTGTGTGAATAACAACTATCATCAGTTTGAAGACGCATTTTACGCCCAAACTGAAGGCATGGCTATGCGGGGAGAATTAAGTCCGGTTCTAAGCAACATTTTTATGGAGCATTTTGAACATGAGGCTCTCGAGAAAGCTATAGTAAAACCTAAGTTGTGGCTCCGGTATGTTGATGATGTGTTTTGCATATGTGAAGATGACATTAATGATCTTAGTAAGTTTAAAGACCACCGGAACAGTCAATATGAGTCCATATCATTTACCGTGGAGTTTGAAACTAACAATCAACTTCCTTTTTTGGATGTTTTGGTGGACAAATCCTCAGGAGTGTGGCATACAAGCATGTATATTAAGCCAATTGCGACTGGTCAGTATTTACATTATGACTCATACCACCCAGAGCATGTAAAAATAGGTCTCATAATTGGGCTTGTACGGAAAGCAAAAACAGTCTATAGCGATCAGCAAACGTTTGAGCGGGAAATTGTAAACATAAAAGAGCGCCTACGCAACAGTGGCTATCCAGATTTTGTCATCAATAAAGCTGTTAAAAGGGCCGAAACACCAAATTCTCGAATCCCTGATGAGGTCATAGAAAGACCTGTTGCCACTGTTTGCATTCCTTATGTAAAAAATATGTCGGAAAAAATTAGAAGAATAAATGCTAAGAACAATATTAGAACTGTTTTTAGGAGCAAAAATACCATGCGTAGCCAGACAGGACTACAGAATAGAAGGGCTGCGCCACTCCTTTCATCTCAGCTAAAAGCCGACAGTGCCCAAACTCCCCTCCCTCCACCCCGTAGTGACATGGCGGCGATACACAGCTGTTAGCGGCTGCTACTTTGTCGGTCTGACTGATACGCGTGGCTTTTCTATCGCTGTTTTTCATGTCCAGAAGTGAGATATTTAGGTGGAACCTTATATATTTATAATCTGTATAAATTGAGGAATCTTATGGTGTAAATATTTTCCAAATAAGACTTGCGAATAATTTTTATAACGACTGCTTATCGTATTGTCATAAATTGTGACTTGAAAAAGTTAGTCGGCTACTACTTTTTTTATTTTTTGGTCAGGTAAGTTTCGTCTGCACGAAAGTTGTAGATAATGAAATGAACTTTTCACTTTCTATTTAAACTTTTTTTCGAGCGCGTCTAGTTTTCCCATAATCACAGGTTGAACAGACCGGAGAGCGAGCTGATTAGTGGAGCGCGCGAAAAACCCGGGCGGCCGCGTCTTAACTCGAGCTACTGCTCCAGTTTTTCCACTTTAGCAGGGCTTGTAACAGGTTATTTTTGTTATTTTTTTGTTATTTTTTTTGCTCTTGGTTATTTTTTGTTATTTTTTTTGGAATTCGGTTATTTTTGTTAATTTTTTTTGGAATTTTGGTTTTTTTTATTTTTTTCAACCTCAAGAACTACTGCAAGCCCTGTTTACAGTATTCATCTGTCAGACGATCTTGTAGCAGCATTGCAGCAGACGAATCTCATCATCCTAAAATGCGTGAAAACTAAGTCTCGTTGCGTGAAAACCAAGTCTCGCCGTCAAATCTAGGCAGATTTGTGATTAATCTGTGGAGATTTTCTTTTTTACCAAGGTTAAGAATGTATTATCCCCAATATAACGCTGGTTTTCTAACTTTTAGCAGCTTTTTTGTGTACAAAAGGTTATTTTTTGGTTATTTTTTTTTATTTGAGTTATTTTTTTTATTTTTTTCAACCTCAAGAACTGTTACAAGCCCTGCTTTAGGGATTTATCCCAAAGATGGGATATGGGACAATACTTGGAGAAATGAGGGATAAATTGGGAATTTTTGTTTTTTCGTGGGATATTATCTTCCGTAAATTGGACACACTGTTTCGCTCGTACACGCTGTTTCGCGCGCCTACACTCTTGTAAACTTGTTATTTATCTTTTGGGTTGCAAAGTGCGGATTTTCTACATTTTAAGTGACTCTTTTTTAGACAGTTACGAGTTCTGCAAGTTTGTTGTTTCCCAAGTTTAGTGTCTACAGTTTGCTCGAACATGAATTGTGCGAAGTGCTCGTTGGAAATTAAAAGTCAAAAAAAGGACTCAATAACTTGCTCGGAGTGCAATCGACAATATCATGTAGCCTGCGTTTACACGGGTCTACCGGCTCCGGCTGTTCGACCGGCGACGCGATCGGGCTCCGCCACGCCGTGGCGATGTGCGGACTGCACCGCAGCCGCGGCCCCATCCCCAGTGCATAGTCAAGACAGCGAGACTGAACCCGGGAACGTGATGGATATGTTTAAAATAATAAGGCAAGAGATGGCTGCGGATAGGAGTAGTAATACTCAACACTTTGTGAACTTAAACAAAAATATTAACTCGGTGCATGAGTCTCTAAAAAGTTTAAATGCAAAAGTAACAACCATTGAGAAAGAACACAAACAAATGAAAACTGATATATCGAAAATCAAGGTGGAGAATGAACATCTTTCCCAGCGAGTTGAAGAGCTGGAAGGTAGAATGAATGATATTGAGCAATACTTCAGGGTATGTAATTTGGAAATCCGAGGAGTACCGACTTCTACTGGGGAGAACGTTTACGCAATCATGGAAAAATTGGCAGAAGCTCGTGGAATCGACTTCACCCGAGAGGAAATTTCTGTCTGCCACCGTCTGCCGACGCCCCGTGATTCGCGCTACCATCCGTCGATAGTGGTGCAGTTCATATCCCGTGTCGCCAAAGCAAAATGGCTGGCCGCTGCCAAAACAAAGAGTCTCACCACCAAAGACTTGTCACACCAATTCCGTGAAGGAAAGATTTTTATAAACGAACATTTGTCCTCACATAATAAATTTGTTCTTGGATGTGTGCGACGCCTCGTAAAATCGGCCCAACTCGCCTATGCGTGGTGTAAGGATGGGAAGCTGTTCGTACAGGTCTTCCACATCCCCTGCGGTACGAGTAAGGACTGTCGACGACGTGGAGGATGCTGCTGGGATCCCGAGGACCCCAGGCACCAACTCTGGAGCGGCGGCGGAGAGGGCGGCGACATCGGCGGGCAACAAAACGGACAATAAGTAACCCTGAATGAACAGCTAGGCTAGTGATCATTATTTAGTTAAGATAGTTTTCACGAAAACGGAATGTATTGATTTCCCTTTCATAGAATCAACATTTTCCTAATTTAAGTAGTTTATTTTGCACGAAAAAGCAATGTTTTGAATTTATTTTAACTTAGAATAGAATAAACTTTTTATAAGAACGAAGTAATAATTCTTTTTTGCATGAAAAGTGAATATTATTTACTTACTCGTACTCAGAAGCAACTATTTTTACATAATTTTTTCAAAGAACCAACAATTTTGTTTCTACAATGAAATTAAAATTCTAAATCTAGTTTTGTAATCCAATTTGCACTGGTATTTATTTCGTAGGAGATAGATTTTTTGTTCAACATCTGGATTCATAAACTTAGTAAAGCGGTCTGATTTTGTATCCCATTAAGGTGTTCATATTGAAAATCATGTATACATAGTAGCTAATGTTCTGTTGCTTACATTTATACTGAAGCAAGCCTTTAATTACGTCAAAATTAAGCATTTAACGTCATAAACCAGCATTCTGATGTTTATTAGTTCCCTTGCTATCTGTACCATAGAATGCAATTTTGTCATGCGAATTATAAGTTCACTGTTATTTATTTGAATGTTACATGTAATTTAAGTAGTTTTCTTTGCACATAAAAAGCAATGTTACTAATTTATTTTAACATAGGACCAACTATTAACTTTTTTTAAGAACAGAGTAATAATTCTTATTGCATGAAAAGCGAATATTATTTATTTACTCGTACACATAAGCAATTATTTTTGTGTAATTATTTCAACGAATCAACCAGTTTATTTCCATAATAATAATTTAAATGTTAAATTTATTTTTGTGATGCGAGATGCACTATAAGAATACAATTGATGTACGAATTATAAGTACCTTTTGCTATTTATTTAATTGTTGCATCCAATAATAAATATATTTCTTAAATATTTTCAAAGACTTCCTAAAGGTCTACCTAAAGGCATTTAATACTTAAATTCCTATTTTAGTACTTAAATGCATTTTTTTTAACTTAAATACTTTGTTTAACGTCTACCTAAATATAATCAGTAATAAAATAAGATGGTGCAAAGATCGTTCTACGTACGGTTAGCTAACACCTTTAATATCAAGCTGTTATCATTGTTAAAGAATAGTTACAATAGTTGCATTTATGAATTTTCTTTTTATAATAATCACGCCACACGTAATGCACGTTGTTGATTCATATTGATCTACACGAGTTAATTTATAATATTTATAGAATTACGCATGAATGCTGAAGGATGACAACCAGGTTTCTACATTTCGAATTTCTATTTTACTATCAGACATTTTTCCCCATGCAAATATTCTAAGCAGGATGGGTTTAACTCATCAATTTAATTTACCTCACCGCAACTTCAGAATTGTAATTTTTACGTTGATTAAAATTAGGGCCTATAGTAAGGAATGTTATACATTTTTTCAGCCAAGTTAAATTTTATAATATAGCAATTTGCATATTTATTGTCATCTTTTATTTATTTTGGTGTTCTATCATATTGTATAATGTAGGTCCAATTAATTAAATGAAAATTGGTAGGCGGGAGCACAAGGAAACAAATGCTCTCCGATGAAATAGAAGAATATCAGAATGTTAACTGTAAGGAAGTTTTGTATAGCGAAGAGCTTGGCAATGTTTTTACAGATACAAATAACAGTATAAATATATTTCAGCAAAATATTCGAAATATAATGAAAAATATAGACGATTTTTTTATTGTTCTGCAAAGTCTTAAGATTAAGTTCGACTTGATAGTCCTGACGGAGACATGGCATAGCGACAATACTGTTTTTCCGCCACTCGAGGGATTCGATTTGTTAGCGACTAAACAGAAAAGGAACAAGAATGACGGAACGGTAGTTTATTACAAAAAGTCGCTGGCAGTCGAGTCCCGTGAGGTTACGCTAGGCGACGTGTACGGGTTGACCTTGAACTGGACTACTGACGGCAGACGTTATCACTTACTTGCACTCTACAGAACGCACGACAGTGACATCGACATGTTTTTGGACGAACTTGATCATTACTACGACAATACGAGTAGGAATACAACTTACATACTTTTGGGTGACATTAACTTAAACATAATGAAGACTGACAAACAAAATGAGAGATATTTAAACATATTGGCAGAAAAGGGTTTCGTATGTTGCATTGACAAGCTTACTCGTGTGACTAGCGACAGCAGCTCTTGCATAGATCATTGTTTTATTAGTAATGCAAATTGTAAGAATGTGCGGGCTGCTGTCGTCCATAGTCACACCACTGATCACTACAGTACTGCATTACAGATTGAATCTAACACACGAATCCACTCCTTTCACGAAACTGACTCACAACAGCATTACGTAGACAAATCAGTATTTAGGACACATTTAGAAAAACAAGACTGGCAGACGGTAACTTGTACTATTGATGTTAACAAAAGCTCCTTTAATTTTCTTGAAATAGTTAAAAATCTAGTTATGAAATCATCCAAACCAAAAATTCGCAAGCAAAGATTAAATAAAATAAAACCTTGGATTTCAACCGGCCTTATTAGGTCAATTCATCGATGTAAATAAATACACTGGATTGCTAACTCAGGCCCCGCAACGCGGGCCGCCGGCAGTGGTTGCGTTTAAGATTTTGCAGGCGGTGTGTGGGATTGCGTCTCACTAATATTGTTGCGGCCAACTCGCGGCACTTCATTGGGAGACCAGCACGCTTACGAAACGTTCTGAAACATTTCTGAAGTAATAAATGGTTTTAGAGGTCATATTTAATTTGCAGAAGTAATATAAATATAAGAAATAACCATGAATATAATTTTGCTACCGCATTATTTAATGACTTTACATGATACAGCATAAGTTAAACACACAAAATATGTTTTATTTTTGATTTGTTATTTAATACTTTCATACTAACTAATGTTTTTAAATTAAAATTGAATTACATTTTAAAAGAAATGTCAATATGAAAAACGTATTTAATTTTGATATTTCTAGTAAAATATAACTTAAATTTTAAGATATATTAATTTGAGGGGTTTTCTTTTCACAGTCATAATTTGAGAAAAGCTGAACGGATTTTAACGTTTACGGTGTCAAATTAAAGGTATTTTTTTGTAAATTTGCTAGTAATAAGTCTCTTAGTTTTAAGAAAGGGTATGATCTTAAGTAGGGCTGAGTAATGTAGTAAAGAGCTGACTTTTCGGAACAGTGACGTTATCCGTATAACAAAAAAATCAAACTCAGTCAACTTTGTTTACAGTCATAATACATAACTAATTTCACATAACTCATGATGACTTCTATACTTTTTACCGTATACTGCACTAGAAGGACAAGATGGAATCTTAATTACATGAACAGTTTAATCAACATTTTTTAATACAGACCGAAAATACATAAGCTTTTTCTTAGCACTAAACGTTAAAAAATAATACAAATTTGTTTTACTGTTGTTGCATACCCAGCTTTGAAACAGTATATATTGTGCTGTTTTTTTCTTGGATACGCTATGGCAAACCACTTTACATAATAATATGCCAAATAATTATATCAGCCTAATCTCGTGACTGTCCTCTCCAAAATCGTTGTTTGTTTCGTGACTTTGAAACACATTTCCAGCAAAAAATCTGCAGGCTGAATTAATTATTTTCGTTGTGTAAAGTTCCCCCAATCTTTGGATGCAGCAACGACTAGACTATATATTAATTTAACAATTTTCAACACATCAGGGAAAACTCTTATCAATTTACCTTTACTCAACTGCGGTGAACTGCGTTTGGGAGCTTAAATTAGTATTATCCGTAACTAACAAATTACTACACTGTTCATAATTCACTTTGGAATCTAATTTCTTAATAATAAAACCACAAATGTAATACAAGACATTGTATTTGTATACTCTACCCAAGTAGCAAAACAATACTGTCTCAATATTAAAAGGCCAATGTTAAAATTGTACAAATTTAAAATTAATATCATTTCGCTATTAGATTTTCTCTGGCCAAGTGATCCGCATAAAACAAGTTTTTTTTTTTAAATAATAAATTACTTATTTCCTGACTTTTTCCTCGGAGCCGTTTTTGAGATCGCTGTGGAAGCAAGCAAGCAAGCACGCACGATAACATTGCTCATTTAAGAGTATAGGATAAAGTCGGGATGTCGTAACAAAAAGTCTAGCGCGTCAGCGACGCTTCATTTCAAAGTCTGCGCAGCTAACTTAACATTCATCTCAATATTTTTCTACTTACTCTGTAGTCTGAAACAATTACCCTACTATTAAAAATGTCACACTTCAAAATCATGCAACTTTTAAATTACTAAAGAAAAAAAACATGTTGACTCGAGTTTAAACCCATATAACTCTGGAATGAATCATCCGATTTTACTCAAATTAATGTTAAACTGAAGCTTTGTTAAGTATATTTTATATTATAACAATTTAAAAATTTTCGGCCGAGCCGCGCAATGACGAGCGCACTTGTATTTTGAACGAAATTTTTGGCCCGTAAACAGCGGTTTTAGTAAACGTTTACGAAATTAACAACAGTACCTAAAGTATTAACGATAAAATTACTAACCAATATGAATAAATTAATAATATACCTAATATTACTCTATAACAATTTGAGAAAGTTTGCTCCAACAGTTTTTGTAAAATAAATGTTTAAACTTCACTTTTAGTGCGGACCTTCGGAAAAACCGGTACTTTTCATGATATGAAATTTTTTTGGCTTGACCGAAAATGTTTAAATTGTTATAATATAAAATGTATTTAACATAGCTTCAATTTCACATTAATTTGAGTAAAATCGGATTATTCATTCCAGAGTTATATGGGTTTAAACTCGAGTGCACATCTTTTTTTCTTCGACAGAAGTTTCTTTTCATGATTAAAAATTTAACTAACAAGCTTGTACTGACCGTCTAGTTAAATATTAATTGCAATTAATTACTTAATAGTTATAGCAATACATCTATTATAGCAAGCTTTACCCGTAAAACTGCTCCCAAATCTGTGCGGTCTAATACGGTTAAGAATACAGTTTCGCGCTTTTTCCAACAAAGCCTTCAATTCGGCCCGGCTGTAACCCCAACGCACAGCTGTGTTGGCTCGGAAATCACTACACTAGCCTTACGGGAGCGAGCTATCCAGTTGTATTTATTTACATCAATGGGTCAATTAGAAAGAGGGATAAATTGAGTAAATTAATAACCTAGCAACCTTTCAATACAGACTTAATTAAATATTTTAAATCATATAGGAATCGATTAAACTCTATTATTAAAGTTGAAAAGAAAAATTACTATCGACAAAAAATAAATAATAGGACTAATCCACGTGAGTTCTGGGGCGTTTTAAATGAATTAACTGGGCGTAACAAAACCAAAGATAGGTTTCCAATTGAGAAATATACTAATAAGAGCTATTCAGAAATAAATAAAAAGATTTTAGAGGAAGTAGCTAATGATTTCAATATATATTTTTCATTTGTCGGACAAAACCTTGCGAGTGCAATAAATGCTAGTGGTGCGCCAGTGGTCAGTGACGATGACTATGCGACTAACAACACACTCCAACTGTCAACAGTAACTGACACTGACTTACTACGACATATCAACAGTTTATGTGGGGGATCTGCACCCGGGTGTGACGGCTTCCCTGCATCCCTTCTGAAAGGAAATGCAGACTTATTTTTGAGACCTTTATTGCATATTGTTAATCTTAGTATTACATCAGGCATTTTCCCCAACGATTTCAAATTAGCTAAAGTCATCCCTATATACAAATCATCCAACATTAGCAACAAATCAAATTTTTGACCTATATCCCTTCTTAGTGTATTTTCTAAAATTGTTGAAAAGATTGTAAAAGAACAACGGGTTAATTATTTAGAACAAAATTCTATTCTAACCAATTGTCAGTATGGCTTCAGATCTGATAAAAATATCTGCGATGCCCTGTTTAATTTAAATAAAGACATAAACTCAAGTATAATAAATAATAAACGCTGCCTCTTAACCTTTCTTGACCTTGCCAAAGCTTTTGATTCCTTAGACAGAACGAAATTACTGCGAAAAATGGAGCTGATTGGCTGTAGGGGTAAAACTCTTTCATGGTTCTCTAGTTATTTATCAAATAGGGAGCAAGTGGTTTCAGTTTGTGGGGTGGGTAGCTTAAAACAATCAATAGACTATGGGGTGGTGCAGGGAAGTACGCTTAGACCTATCTTATTTTTGATATATATAAATAACTTATCCAATATCGACATAAGAGGTAAATTGTATTTATTTGCTGATGACACTGCTGTTTTATTTGAGGGGTCCAATTGGGATGAGGTAAAGAGAATTGCTTTAAGAGATATTTCACTAATTAAAAAATGGTTTGATCAAAATTTATTAACTGTAAATATTTCCAAAACAAAATTCATGCCAATAGCCTTGAAATCAAACTTAAATACAGATTTCAACTCTCTTAAATTACATACTTGTGGACATATTTATTCTGATAATTGCAACTGTGGAGAAATTGATAAAGTTGAATGCTACAAATATTTGGGTGTTGTTTTCAATAGTAGAATGAACTGGTCAGATCATGTGGATTATTTAAAAAATAAAATTAGGAAATTCATTTTGTCTTTAGACAGCTTAATGAAATTCTAAGCGTTCCAGAGCTAAAACTTTGTTATTTTGCTTTCTGCCAATCATTGTTGATGGGTGGAATTATTGCTTGGGGTAGGGGATATCGATCTATTCTTGAACCTTTAAATGTCATTCAAAAATCTATCATTAAGGCTGCATTAGGTAAAGGGCGTAGGTATCCAACTGAAGCTCTTTTTGATGAATTTAGTGTTTTAAATCTAAGGCAGTTATATGTAAAAACATTATTAAATTATATTTTCTGCCATTCAGAAGAAATTTTTTAAAATTTTGAACATAACTATTTTTCACGGAGTTCCCAGACTACACGAATCAGGGTTGAAAAGTTAACCAGGACATTCTCTGCAACAAATTCTCATTATATTTCACAAATTCTATTTAGGAACCTTCCTTCTCACCTTCAAAACTTCAGGAACTATAAACTGGCTACATACAAAAAAAGGTTTCTACTTGGCTGGTGGAAATCGGTAGGGATGCTCCTCAGGCGGTCGTCACATCTGGCTACAGATAAACACTGATTGACTACTACTGACCTCACAGACTCAACTAACTGTCGCGGTGACGGTCTCCGTCGGGGTATCAAAGTGCACATGTGTATACCCTGCCACTATGATTCATTTTCATTATTTTAATTTTATTTATTTAAACTTGCCAAGTTTTTGTTCTATTTTTGTATTAACATTTATTTGTATAACACTAAATTAACGACTCGTGCCTACGCACAGGTTTTTTACCTATGTAGGCACATTCCAAACAATGAATTAGAATATGTTGAATATAAAAGTATTTTAGTAAGCAATGTTATACAATGTATACTGTAACTCTTTTTCTTTGGAATAAACAAATTTTGAGTTGAGTTGAGTTGAGCTGTAAACAATTGTTGTTCGTGTGTAAACAACAAATAAGTGTATTATTTGCCTAATTATGTTTAGTTTTGTTTGATAAACTGTTTATTAGTTTAAAATGTGTTTAAGTAATGGTGGCCTGTAGTGTAGCTTCTCGCAGAAACGACTCCCGAACTTAGAATAGAATTTATTACTATTTAACTATTTATTAGAATTAGACATCTAAACAACAAATGTTAGTACATGAACAAGAGTAAAATCGCCCAAAAAATAAAAAATGGGCTAAATCACCAAAAAACTAATTTCAAACTGTTGTTGAAATTGCGATATAAATCAAATTAACTCTTGTTTGTTTTTTATACATCAAAGGTTTAAAATTGCTTGATGGTAGTTAGTTGTAAGACATAATGGACAATCGTAAATAATTATGATGTACGTGCAATTAATTATGCCAGACCCAATGACGGGTCGGGTGTGGCGGCAGGCGCGTCGCGGGCTCGCGGCCGAAGAAGTCTCCTTTGTTCAACCTGAGTTTCTAGGAAAACTAGACGTGCTAGAAAAAAGTTTAAATACAAAGTGTAAAGTTCATCTCATTAGCTACAACTTTCGTGCAGACGAAACTCACCTGACCAAAAAATAAAAAAAGTAGTAGCCGACTAACTTTTTCAAGTCACATCAATGACAATACAGTTAAGTTTTTATTCGTAAAAAATTATTTTCCAGTCTTATATAAAACATATTTACACTGTTAGATTCCTCGATTTATGCAGATTATGAATATAAGGTTTTACGTAGACATAATTTTTTAGAAGCGTAGAGGAGTGTGTAAACGAGGCAAGCATACACTGGCGCGGCGCGTTCGCCGTAGCGAGTCTGTATCGCCATGACGTCACAGCCACTGCCGGCTGGAATCACTTTTTGACTCCGCGCGGCGCAGCCCTTCTATTCTGTAGTCCTGGTAGCCAGATATCTAAGGTCAAACCGTCAAACTGTGGGCACAAGAATAAAAACGTTGTTTATAAAGTCCCTTGCTCATGCGGTCGTAATTACATTGGCCAAACATCTAGGCCTGCCCTCACCCATGTACAGGAACACAGGAAGAAGGTTGAAACAAGGAAATATATGGTTCAAAAATATCGGAACATGTTTATGACACGGGGCATGACATCAAGTGGAATGATAGCTGTATTTTGTATAACGAAACAGATTGGAGAAAGAGAAATTTGGTTGAAGCGCTTTTTATAGCCTCTGAAAATGAACCACTTTCACGGCCATCGATGGAGGTAAATAATGTTTACATAAGGTTGGTAGAGAAGGAGATACAGGGGCTCAATAAGAATGGAAATAAAAGAAAGATTTTGTTATCGGATGGCAGTGATAACAGAGCACCCCCTCCCCCTCTGCCGCCACTGGAGTCGTCAGTGTTGGTTAGGCGCTCGGACCGCATCCGAGACCAATCTGCTAAGGACAACCTTGAAAACGCCGCACGTTTTTAACAATTTCTGGTGCGGCGAAACGTTGGATTAAGAGTGAACTGTCCGGTCAATGTATGTGTTTGTGCGTTTTGTGTATGTGTAAGTGTGAACTGAGTGCAAAAAAATTGAAAAGACCAGCAGCCCGCTCTCCAATCAACTAGGTGAGTGTAGCCCAACAACAAAAAACAAATTGAAAATCCCCTCACCAAAAATTATCATGTCTTTCAAAGATAAAACGAGTCATGTCGAATGCACCAGTACCCGCTCGCATTTACTTGGATTCGTCCTAATTGTTGATAGTAAACCGGAACCAAACTAAGGAAAGAGATAATAAAACGTAAACAAACAGAGATATACACAAGAGAGTATCAGAGAGATTAGACGTCTGTAAACACTGGGGAATACGTTTTGATATTGGCTTCTGAGAAGCGGCCGGATAAACCAAGGTCCGGTAAAACTGAGGTTGGATATGAAGGGCTCTACTGTATATACATTTAGTACTTTTTTATACTTTCCATACTTTTACTTGACATTGTGACCTATTCATTTTAACCTACCTGAGATGCGCTTGGGTATTTTAACCTAGCTGTTGCGTTAGTCCAGAGAACACTTTTATCTTTTACCATTCCTGACCCTGCCTCAACAAGACCTTCAACCCTGGCTGGATTAAATGCGGAACCAACTGAAAAACTTCTGGCAGGTCCTTTACCATCAACTTCAGCCCCATCAACAACTCTGAATTGTCGTCCCAGTGATCAGTGTGAATGCCAATCTGTGTGTGTCCAGTGTTCTGAAGCCTGTCATTCCAGAAACTGAACGTAAATCTTGTATTTAGTAGTTCAGTAAGTATGGTTGCCACTTTTGGTATGAGGTATCCTCACAGAAGCCACTTTTTTTGTATTTAAACATACAGAGCCTTAGTAATACTAAAATACCCCCGTTGCAGCAGATCTGCATACTCAGCGAATTTCAAATGCAGAACAACATATTTCAATCCAAAATAGCGAGATTTGACATGTTTTGGTAAGTTCCATAAGAATAACATGGGAAATGAGTATGCAGGCTTGCTGCCACAAAAATGGAAATTTTGGGGATTGTAGACCAAAATATATTACATCTCATGTAGATGAAGCCACAAACCAAGTTTTATTAAGATATGTTGAGAATTAAGCGAGATATAGAATTTTACTTATTTCCCATAAGGTTAACATTGGGACAACGTACTGTGTTTACCACATTCAATATCTCGGTAGCCAATGGACATAGAGCAATGATTCAAAATACTAAATTGTTTGTTTTTTCGAGCTGAATTCAATGGTGCTAACAAAAATTCGATAAATTTTATTTTTCTATGTAAAAAACTCAAAAACCCATTTTTGGGGGGGTTTATCCCCCTTTACCCCCCCTTCCGGTGGTCCGATCGGGCTGGTTCACGAAGTCGTCCATTTTTTTTTTTTTTTTTTTTTTTTTTCATTCTTCTCTTCTTTCCCCCGTACCTATTTTACACCGGGGTTTGCTTGGCTTTTACTTTCTATCTATCCATTCCCTTTAAGTCTCTCTCTTCCTTCAATCTTATATCTTATTTTATCCTAAATTTTGCATGCTTTCCTTCTCATTTCTCATTTTCAATCCTTAATCCAGCCTCCATTTTTTTCCCCCTTTCCCCTATTTTCTTTCCTTAATCTAACTTATTCTAGGTATCTGTTCCTTATCACAGTCGCTTCTTCTTAGTCTTCTTCCAGCTTCCGCCGGGGGACAGAGACGTAGTCTTGTCCACTGAGTATTTGTCTTCTTTTTAGTAGCTAAGTCGCCATCGGGTAACAGGTTTGTTCCTATCAGGGTCAGACTTCTCGCAGCCGGTGAACAATTCTCCACACATCCTCCACTGCAGTCCAAATGCCTTTAACTCTGACACAGTCTCCCAGGCCGATTGGAAAGATGGTGCCTGCTGTTCTTGCTGCCTCCATGATTGGCTCTCTTTCTCCTGTCCAGGCTGAGCACTGAAGCAATCCGTGTTCAGGGTGGTCAATTTCTCCACAATGGTCACATCTATCTGTGTCAACCTTCCCCTTTGAGAAGAGGTAACTCTTAAATGCTCCATGGCCCGTTAATATCTGGATGGTCCAGTGATTTGGATTGATTCTTAGCTGAAGCCTCTCTTTCACTTCAGGGAACAGACGGTACGTGTACCTTCCTTGGGTTGCTTGATCCCATTCTGCTTGCCAAGCGCCCTCCAACTCCTCACGCAGTTCTGCTCTTGTGCCTTCTCTTGCACCTTGTCTTATCCTCCTTCTTTGAGCTAGCTCCTTAAGCTTCAGGTCTATGGGAGGGACGCCTGCAGCTACAGTCAAGGCATAAAAGGATGTTGTGCGATAGCCTCCTGTAGACATAAGCAGAATTTGTCTCTGTGCTGATCTGAGGGTATTCTTAATGGCTACTTTGGGCAATCTATGCTCCCATACTGAACTGGCGTAGGCCATTATCGGGACAGCAACGGTGTTGTAAAGTGTCCTTATCGCAGCCGTGTCTACTCCATATGCATGCCTCGCCAATCTACCTATCTTTCCAAAGAGGATCTTAGCCTTATTTGACACTACTTTAGCATGTTGGAGAAATGACAGCTTGCCATCAAGCACCACTCCCAGATAGGTTACCTCTGTTACTGCTGACACAGTTCTTCCATGTATTCTGACGGTAGGCGGCCTTCTGTGACACAGACTTCCCCTGAACATCAGAAGTTTTGTCTTTGAAGCTGAAAATCTTAACTTGACCCTGCTGCTCCAAGCCTCAAGTGTTGCAGTTGCCTGGGCAAGCTTTTCTTCCAGGACTGTTCTAGATCTTCCCCCGACCAGGATCACAGCGTCATCTGCGAAGGCTATAACTTTGGTGCCTGGAGGGTATTGAGCCTTTAGTAGGTCATCCATGACCAGATTCCATAACAGCGGCCCTAAAACAGAGCCCTGAGGACACCCTCTGTTAACTTGCCTTTCAGTTACCACGCCTCCTCTAGGTAGAACTACACTTCGCTCATCAAGGTATGTTTCAAGCATTTTGTAAGTGTTTTCCCCTACTTCCATAGACCTGGCCTTGTGCAGTATTGCAGGCCACCATAGATTGTTGAACGCTCCTTCAATGTCGAGGAACAGACCAACAACATGTTTCTCAGGCGAGTCCTGGACAAAGGTTGTCAGGGTTGTTATAGCATCCACGGTGTCCTTTCCAGGCATGAAGCCAAACTGCGCCTCGTGTAGAAGATGATTATCAGCTAGAAACCCTCTAAGACGGTACTCCACCAACCTTTCATACGTCTTCCCCAGAACAGGGAGCAGGCTTATAGGACGGTATGAACTTGGATTTTTCCATTCCCTATCTCCTGCTTTACGGAGGATGTGCAGTCTTGCCTTCTTCCAATCTCTGAGGAAAATTCCATATCTCCAGCATTCATTGAAGATGTGAAGCAAATTTGTAAGGTTATCTTCACTAAGGTTCTTGACAGCCTCGGGCGGAACCTCATCAGGCCCTGCTGCTTTCCTGATTTTGATCTTCCTGATGGCATCTCTCAATTCCTGGATCGTGAAAGGATCTTCATTCCATGAGTGATAAGGTACTTCCACTGACCTAACTATGCCTTCTTGCTCTGGCGTGATGTCTTCATTGTCGAGTGGAATGAGCTTCTCCAACAGGAGTTCAGCGGTCTCTTCAAAGGTAGATGTATAGCTGCCATTATCTTTTGCTAGGGTAGTTGGAATGTCAGGACATCTTGTCTTGCCTGCTGACAGCTTGTAGACAAGTCCAAATGGATTTGTGTTGACATTTTCTTGAAGGAAATTTTTCCAGCTGGTGCCTTTGGCATCTCGGACAGCCTGTTTGTAGAGATGTCTTTGTTCCAGGTATGCTTCTCGCAGTCGTTGGCGTGATGGACACGGGCAGCATCTTTGATAACGTCTTCGAGCCCTGTTCATGATGCCCTTATGACGATCCAAGTTGGGGTTCCACCAAGGAACATTTCTTGTTCTGACTCGTCTTCTGGGGATTCCATATTTGCATGCATCAACAAAGCCTTTATTGTACTTTTCTATTGTTAAATGTGGTTGTATATAATTTCTTGATATTCTGTTTGTGTTGCGCATGATAATTAGATTTAGGTTGTCATAATTTGTGTTTCTAAGGTTCATCCTAGTTTTTGTTTCCATTTGCATGTTTTGCATTGAGATCTCAAAAGTAATGAGCCGGTGATCGCTCAGACTCTCTCCAACATGGACTTTCCAGGCTCGGACATATCGTGACAGTCCACTAGTTGCCAGCGTAACATCTATATTGTTACCTGCATCATGCGTGGGTGGCTGATCATCTTGCATGATTATCTCTAGATTATGTCTCATGATCAGCTGTTCCAGCTCTTCACCACGCTCATCCGTAGCCAAGTTGTTCCACAGTTGAGATTTAGCATTAGCGTCTGCTCCAATGATGACATGCTTTCCTTGAAGTGATGTTAGAATGGCATCAAGATTGTCTATATAGCTATCTATGGGATGGCCAAATTGGAAGTAGGCTGATACGAGATGTACATCCCCAACTGATGTTCTTATCTGAACCACAGTGAAGTGGGTTGTCTTAAATTTCAACATTTCAGCTGAGTCATGCTTCTCAGGATCAATTATTACTGCTGCCATTGGCCTTTCATGTTCCTGATTTCCAGCCACATGATGTGTCATACCGAATCCTCTCACTTTCCCTTCCACTGTGTAAGGTTCCTGAAGTAGGAAGATTGCAAGCTTATGTTTTTCCATCAGTCTTCTTGCTTCATAAGTAGCCTCTCTACAATTTTGCAAGTTCAACTGGCCTATTTTTATTGATTGTATGTACTCTTGTGTATTTAGATCTAGTTCTTGTGTTTCTCCAGCAAGGTTTTCCATGTGATTTTGCATGTCTTGATTATCCCTTGCTAGCACCTGCATGTTGTTTTGGTTGGTTTGTCCGGTGTCTCGGTTTTGATCTTCAATGTTGTTAGATGGCTGACTTCTACTGGATGTTGTACTATTCATAATCAAACGAGTTAATGATTCGTGCTTTCTCAATCTTGTATGAAGGACAGTTTAAGTCTAACACCGAGTGGTTTGAGACCCGCCTCGCCTCTTGACAGTTGTAGCATTTTGCAGCTGCCTTGCTGTTTGGGCAATCCAAGCGCTTATGTCCAGTCTGTGCGCAGTGATTGCAAATGTCCTGTTCTTCTTGGCAAAATTTTGCTTGATGGCCAAAACGCTGACATTTATAACAGCGGTTAACGGGAACATAGCTTGCAACTTTATGTGATTCCCAATTCAAGAAAATCCTCCCTTGTTTGCATAGGACCCGGTGCAGCCCACCCGAGACCTCCAGCACCCAGTTCACCTGCTCCGCCCTTTTTGGGCCTGTGCGGAACCTCCAAGAATGTTCTACATCAAACTGTTCCCTTGTCATTACCTCCTTTAAGTTTTGTTCATAGACATCCTTGCTCAAGTCAGTCTCAGTATATTGTGTAGGAAGATCAAAAATTTGCACTAGAGGTCGTTTAACTTTTGGCTTTTTGATCTCTACCAAGGTTTTAAGAAGTTCACTTGCTAGGAGTACTTGCTCTTCATCCTTTAGTTCAAGAGCCAGGCCATTATTGCTTATTTTTGAGAGCCGTTTCACTTGCAAGTTATGTTTAGAAGGATTAATCTTGGTCTTTATAAGATTTTTTATGTCTTCACTCGATTTCATGGTGTCATCTTTTGGATAAAGCAGAATGGTCTTCTTATTTGAGTTTGTTGAGACCCTATCAGTAGTTTGATCAAGATTACTTTTTGTAATATCTGCATAAGATTGTGTTTCTATTGTTGTTGTACCTGTTTTCTGTGTAGCGTTCTGAATATTACTTTTGATTTGCTCGGTTATAGTTTGTTTTATTGTTTCCTTTATTTGTGATTCATTCGATGTTTTTACTTGGATCAAAAGCTTAATGGTTTTTGCTTGTTCCTTATATGCTCCTCTTAACTCCATGTATTCGGTCTGTAGTTCCAAGAATTGTTTCTTGATTGCTTCCACGATGCTAACTAGATTCCTCTCTTGCGTCTTAGTAACAACCTTTCTTTGACTGGCCATGGCCCCAATGAGGGTTTCGAGCTGATCGATATTGATGACGTTTTTTGTCATTTTTTCAATGTATAATTCATTCTGTTCTTGCATTTCCTGTGGTTCTAGTCGGTATGGACCAATTTCCTCTTCATTGTCCGTATTTGAGCCATTAGTTAAAGTCACCTTCTGCTGAGCAGAAATCGTAGGAGAACTTTGCCTTGTGGAAATCTCAGCGGTCTGAGAACCTGAACTTTTGTTTTGTATTTCTTGCTCCAGATTAAAGATCTTTCTTGCCGCTCCATTAGAAGATTTGAAGTCACTAGGACTATTGTGATGAGTGTCAAGGTCGGGATTGATTTTCTCTGCTGTAGGAGGAGTCCTACTCAAGCTTTTTCTTGGCTTGAAAACTTCTTGTTTACTCATGGTGGTTGTTGTCTAGATAGGAAGATGTCAAGCTTGGTTTGTGAAATGAGTTTCTCCGTGGCTTCTCTCAACTTAGTTGGCACCAGCCCCTCTAGCCGGGCCCAGGATTTTTATTGCCCCGCGTTTTACTGGGGTTACCTGGGCCTCGTTCTCCAGCTGCGGACCTCGGGGAGGTGGGGCAACCACAGAGTGCTGCGGGTGGGGTGCCTGCGGAGTCAGATGTTTTTGACTTGGGTCTTCCTGCAAGCAGGAAACCCTGACGAGTTTTCAGAGAACCCCGCAGCAATTTGTTGCTCTTTAGCTTATCAACGTCAACAGCTAAGAAGGATAGTTTCCAAATTTTGCTTTGTGTCTCTTTTGGACTCGTTGATAGCTTTGGCGCAGTACTCGTTTGATCTCTGTGGCCCGCGGCCTCACGAAGTCGTCCAATTGATTACCACTGTACATGTCTGTACCAAATTTCATCAAGATCGGACCATTTTTACGGCCGCTATCGTGCTAACAGGGTGAGTCGCTACTGACTACATTAATTTTAACAGTTAATTCTACTTATTAAATGGAACACAAAAATGTATATAACCCTATTTCTCACTTTAACCGTTTAGCTGTAATGGCGTATTTTGTGATTTTTTAAAATTACACGACTTTGTACTATTAGTTCGACAGTAAAAACCAAACTAATATATGTATGCCATTGAAATTATTACCATTTGAAAGAGAATTAAATTTCCTTCAAATTAAACATAGTACCCAAGTAATAACTCCTTATAAAAGGTTTATAAAATAACATCAAAGTTAAACATTGTTGTTTTCAGAATTTTTCCTTTACACTTCAAGGTTCAATTAAACCAGTTAAATTTGCCGTTTTCTTATGTCCAATTACATAAAAAACTTCCCTATTTATTTATGTTTAAAATTATGTATAAATATTAAGGGGTCATAAGAGGAAAAATTTGAGAATTTCATAAAAATGATGTTAAGGTACATAATCAGGATTGACATCATCATTCGATATTGGCTCTAAACACCAAATTTATTACTGTATTTGTCTCCTATTTCTTTACCAGCTGAAACTGTTGACTAAATCAGCTGACTGGGAATTACAATAGGCAATAGTAATAATCAGCTGATTTTTCATTGCTTTATTGTGAAACTGTTTACTCATGTTCTTTTTAATTGTGCATTCCAAGTAAAACGCAACTAATGTCATTAATGATAAATATCATTGTTGTTTCGAGTTGTCATGTCCTTTACCAATGAAGAATAGGTTGACATTATGTGGTTTACGGGTTCTGTGACTATAATGCAGTGGAAAGTCGTCGCGATTACCGTCGCCGCTATCAAAACAGAAGGTTTCTGAATGAACTTACCTTTGTTAAAGTGCATCGCTGTTCCTGGTACATAAATCTTCCAATCATGTAAGGTTTAAATTAAACGTCTGGATCGGACTCATTGAAAGTTGGCTGATAAGACCTTATTTCGACATTCGAACAGCCTAAATTGGCATTCAGTACCTGGACTTTCTTGCTGAAACTTTACCATCGCTCCTTGAAGACCCGAATTTTTGTCAGCGCATTATCTTCCAAGGAGACGAAGTACTCTCACATTTTAGCGTTGAGGTCCGTCAGCACATCAGTGATACTTTTGACATGTGGATCGGAAGATGAGGGAGAATCGCCTGGTCTCCGTGGCCTCCAGACCTCATTGCCCCTTAACTACTAAGTTTGGGGGCACCTCACAGGTTTTTCGCAAACCAGTTCGAAACGTAGAAGAGTTAAGGAACAGGATTTTGAAAGCTTGTGAACTTCTACTTAATGAACTGAACTTGAAGGCGACTGTGAGGGAATTCAGAAAGAGATTTCGCATGTGTATCAGGGTAAACAGTGGACATTTTGAAAATCTCCTAAAATGATGAAACCAGTTGACAGATGACACATCAACTATATGTAAAACATATGATAAATAAAGTGTTTTGCTGATCACAATTAATTATTGGAATCCCCAATCAGCTAATTTAGTTAAAAGATTCAGCTGTTAAAGAAAATACAGATTTACAGTAGTTTATTTGATGTTTAGAACCAATTCGACGAATCATAATGATGTACATTAACAACATTCTTATGAACAAAACCTGCATTTTACACTTTTACGACCCCTGCGTTCATTCAAAAGCCTTCTGTTTGGATAGCCGCTAGTAATCGTGACGGCTTCCCGCTGCATTATAGTCACAGAACACGTAAACCACAATAATGTCCACCTATTCTTCATTGGTAAAGGACATGACAACTCGAAACAACAATGATATTTATCATTAATGACATCAGTTGCGTTTTACTTGGAATGCACAATTGAAAAGAACATGAATAAACAGTTTCACAATAAAGCAATGAAAAATCAGCTGATTATTACTATTGCCTATTGTAATTCCCAGTCAGCTGATTTAGTCAACAGTTTCAGCTGGTAAAGAAATAGGAGACAAATACAGTAATAAATTTGGTGTTTAGAGCCAATATCGAATGATGATGTCAATCCTGATTATGTACCTTAACATCATTTTTATGAAATTCTCAAATTTTTCCTCTTATGACCCCTTAATATTTATACATAATTTTAAACATAAATAAATAAGGAAGTTTTTTATGTAATTGGACATAAGAAAACGGCAAATTTAACTGGTTTAATTGAACCTTGAAGTGTAAAGGAAAAATTCTGAAAACAACAATTTTTAACTTTGATGTTATTTTATAAACCTTTTATAAGGAGTTATTACTTGGATACTGTGTTTAATTTGAAGGAAATTTAATTCTCTTTCAAATGGTAATAATTTCAATGGCATACATACATTAGTTTGGTTTTTACTGTCGAACTAATAGTACAAAGTCGTGTAATTTTAAAAAATAACAAAATACGCCATTACAGCGAAACGGTTAAAGTCAGATATGGGGTTATATACATTTTTGTGTTCCATTTAATAAGTAGAATCAGCTGTTAAAATTAATGTAGTCAGTAGAGACTCACCCTGTATATATATATATATATATATATATATATATATATATATATATATATATATATATATAGATATATAGATATATATATCTAAAAATTCGAACGAATGGTGTTTTTTGCTTCTGGGGGTTGCAAAACGAAAAGTTATCATGGTCTGGGGCTTAGGTCTTACCATGAGACCTACAGTAATAGCTTCTTCCCTATAGGGGAAATTCGCTAATTGGAATTTAAGAAAGTTTCTTGTTTGGCACTGATATACGAATAATCTGTTTATCTGAGCGTTGGCTTTCAGAACAAGAAATGAACGTTCCAGAAAGCTTTGAAATTTACAAAGCCTTTAAACTTTCACTTAATGATGTTTTGAATGAAAAATTAGTTTTTGGATTAATTTTTGTCCTTGGCCAGCCTCGTGAGTTTTTAAACTTTTTTTTTTTACTTAATGTTTCTGTGTCCATGTCTCCGTCCATGTGAATGTATGTGTGAGAAAAACTGTTTTACGAGAACTGATGACGACGAGTGTTCCATAATTACCACTGTTTGACAAAGGATTTGAAAATGGGTTATTGAGACCCGAAACTAGTTATCCTGTATAAAAAAAATGTTGGATTGAGGACGAAAAAAGTCAGTAGAATATTAATTAATTTATTGGTTGAATTTCAATCCAGGAGGCAAACCATGAACAGGGTGTCTACCAGTCGGGAATTCGGGAAAATTCGGGAAAATGTCGGGGATTTTGTAAGGTCGGGAATAGTCGGGAAAAAGTAATGAATTTCAACATTTGGTCGGGAAATTCGAATTTGGCTATAAAACAAAAGGAAATAGTCGTTTTCTTCGTTATTGTCATTGTCTCGGCCGGAAAATCCCTCGAACGAATCGCGGCAGACAAATTTTTAGCTATATCACGACCAGAAAATCTATCGTTTTACCGCTGCCGCAAGTTTCTCGGTCCTAATACAGCTGTAAAATCGCTCGCTCGTTTTGCGACCGACAAGTCTCGCTGTTTACGCGGCCGACAAGTCTCTCGCTCTTTACGCGGCCGACAAGTCTCTCGCTCTTTACGCGGCCGACAAGTCTCTCGCTCTTTACGCGGTCGCCGAGTCTCTCGCTCTTTACGCGGTCGCCGAGTCTCTCGCTCTTTACGCGGTCGTCGAGTCTCTCGCTCTTTACGCGGTCGCCGAGTCTCTCGCTCTTTACGCGGTCGCCGAGTCTCTCGCTCTTTACGCGGTCGCCGAGTCTCTCGCTCTTTACGCGGTCGCCGAGTCTCTCGCTCTTTACGCGGTCGCCGAGTCTCTCGCTCTTTACGCGGTCGCCGAGTCTCTCGCTCTTTACGCGGTCGCCGAGTCTCTCGCTCTTTACGCGGCCGACGAGTCTCTCGCTCTTTACGCGGTCGCCGAGTCTCTCGCTCTTTACGCGGTCGCCGAGTCTCTCGCTCTTTACGCGGTCGCCGAGTCTCTCGCTCTTTACGCGGTCGCCGAGTCTCTCGCTCTTTACGCGGTCGCCGAGTCTCTCGCTCTTTTTGCGGCCATCACATTTTTCGCTTTTATTGCGGCCGGAAATCTTTCGCTTATTTTGCGGCCGGCAGATCTCTTGGTCGCATCTCGGCCGATGATTTCATCCCTCTTTTCGCGAGCGTTAGACCTCGTATTGGGCCAGAAAATCACTCACTCGTTTGGGACCAAAACATTTTTCGGACCATTTTTTTTGGGACCAAAACATTAAACTTTTTTTTTTTTTTTCGGTCGTATCCAGCGAGGACATAATAATCGTGGTAGACACATTTTTTACTCTTTTCGCGGCCGTCACATCTCTCGGTCGTATTGCGACAAGAAAATCGCTACATTTTTCGAGGCCAGATATATTGTAATTTATAACACAGCTGGCAAATCTTTTGGTCTTATTGTGGCCGGAAATCTTACGCTTGTTTTCTGGATATCAGATGGCCGATTGTTTCTTGATAGTATTGTGTCGCTTACTCGTTTCACAGCCTTAACATGATTCGGTCGTATTGCGGCCGGCAAATCTCTTTGTCGCATCGTCAAATCTCGGTCGTTTATACCACGGCCGGGGGCTGGAGAATCTCTTGGTCACAACGCGGCCGGAAAATCGTTCATTCTTTCCGCAGCCGGAAATCTCGGTCGCATTGCGGTTGGCAAATCTTTTGGACCTATCGCGGTCATCTTGCTAATCTTTTGGCGATCTTTTGCTTGCATTGCAGCCGTCAAAATATAGTTATTGAAAAATATCGCACTCAAGTATTCGTTATAGGAGGCAATGGTCATGTTTCTTATGGTCGGGAATTTTATTTTATATTGTTGGGAAAAGTCGGGAAAAAGTCGGGAATTTCATATAAGAAATTTGGTAGACACCCTGATGAATAAACTTCCCATGTGTTGTAATGCATTATGATGTCCGCAGGGCGACACTTTGTTTTATAGAGTCCATTGAAGAAATTAAAAACAGACTCGAAAACTCAAGTTCATGTATGTTTTATTTCAGATGTTATAGATAAAAATGTTAATAGTAGTAATATTAAGTTGAAATGGAAACATATTACACCCCAACAAGTAGAACCTGCTGTAAAAAAATGAAAAATCCTCAGAGTAAAGATGTATATGGATCGTTAAATAATGTATTAAAATCTCTAATAAATAGGCTGCAGGTTCCTCTTGCATATTGCATAAATCTTTTGTTGGCAGAGGGGAAATTTCCAGAACCTTTAAATATCTCGTGTGTGTCCAGTCTATAAGAAGTGTCCGGCTGACCAACCAAAGAGTTTCCCCCCAATCTCAATCATTCCTATAGTTGCAAAATTAACCCTTCGATGTGCCAATTTTTTTATTTCTTAAGTTTTAATTTTATTATGTTTATTTTGTACGTATTTAGTCAAATATTTTGGTTATGTCCTTTTTGATTGTCCATATGTGTTGACAATATGCTGAATTAATTTATAAAAAATAATAACAAAAATCCTCCTCCTCTAAACAAGGATAAAAAGAAGCAAACCAGGTTTCCACTGCAATCCTTATTAAACGTACAAATGCCGTCAGCTTCCACCCAAGCCGGTCACCATTCTTAGGTGGGCCCTCCCACCAACTTTACCATGCATTTGCAAGCCTAATAGGGATTGCGCACGGTCGGGAATCAAACCCATGCACCTCTAAACGACTTCAACGCTATACTTAGCTCAGTATAGCCCGTTAGTCAACCGAGCCAAAGTACCACCGTGGGCCAGGAGAAAGCCATTAGTCCATAAAGCCTACAGTCGACCCCAGCAGCAAACCAGTGAACTATGAGTCCAAGCCCTCACTAACAGCACCCGGAGGTCATAGAAATATTTGATGGGACTGTTCCGTCAAAGTAGGCCAATGGGTTTATTGAAATTTTGGTCTTCGAGAAAGTAACCGATTTTTTTGAAGAATACAAATTTTTAAATATTTCTCAATACGGTTTTCTTAGAGGTTTGTCTACTATTGATGCTTTAGACAATCTTGTAAGGCAAATTCTTCAATCTTCTGAAGCCAAAGCCTTTGCTCAGGCCATTTTTGTGACTTGAGCAGGGATTGTGATTGTGTAGATTTAAATATTCTCACAAAAAATTAAATTTATACAGGTTTCATGGTTTGTCTTTAAAATTTTTTTAATCCTATTTAAGAAATTGTAAACAATTGGTTTCTGTCAATTGAATAAAATCAGAAGAAAAATTTCTCAGATGGGTTGTTCCTCAGAGCTCCGTACTTGGTCCTCTTCTCTTCTTAATCTAAATAAATGACTTACCAATGTGTTAAAAATTATCAGTCTAGATGGACATAAATTAATAATTAAAAATTACTGCTATTAAAGAACTAGCTATATTTTTACAATATTATTTTGGACAAGTCAAAATCACAACAACAAAAAAGACATCTGATCATAAAAACAATGAATTAATTATAAAGATGAACAGCTGTCAGACAGACATAAGTAGATTACACAAACAAATACCATTCTTTATGCAGATGATACCACTTTCATTCATAGTAGCAATAATATAACTACACTTCAAATTCTAGTTGACATAACAATGAAATAACCCCGTTGCAGAAGACCTGCATACTCAGCGAATTTCTGGTGCATAGAATCACATTTCAACTTAACAAGCGATACATGACAATTTTTTATTTCCTCCATAAGAATAACATGATGAATGAGTTTGCAGGTCTGCAGCAACAGATACGGAAAGATTTTTGCGGTTTCAAATAAATATCCAGTGGAGCTGTAAGAAGGCATATACCAAGTTTTATCAAGATATATTGAGGAATAAGCGAGATATAGAATTTTTCTTATTTCCCATAAGAATAACATAAGGACAATGCACTATGTTTACCGCTTTCAATATCTCAGTAACCAATGGACATAGAGCAATGATTCAAGATACTAAATTCAAGGTGTAAACATAAATTTGATATTTTTATTTTTCTATATAAAAAACTCAAAAAACCCATTTAGGGGGGATTTATCCCCCTTTCCCCTCTCCTTCGCGTGGTACGATCGGGCTGGTTTGCAAACTCGTCCGAGGGATTACCACTTTACACAGCTGTACCAAATTTCAGTTAGATCGGACCATATTTACAACCGTTATCGTGTTAACAGATATATTTATATATTTACAAATTCCAACAAAATTGTTTTTTTTTTTGTTTCTAAAGGACCCAAAACGAAAAGTTATCATGTTCTTGGGCTTAAGTCTTACCATGAGTATGAGTACTACGGTAACAGCTTCTTCCATGTAGGGGAAATTCGCTAAAATGCATCAAATAGGTTTCATTATAATGGCTTTATCTTAAATGAAGTAAAAACTCAAATCATTTTTTTCACTTTGAACAAAAAGTGTATTTCAAATATTGCAAATAATTCTGTCAGTACAGCAAAATTTCTGTGTCTCCAAGTTGACAACCAATTATCGTGGAATTTGCATAATGAAAAATTATTGTCAACAAAACTGTCAAGGATTATTTTCCTCTTAAGGCAACTTGGAGATCAGATTCCTATAAATTATTTGCAGACAGCATATTTTGGATAGTTTCAATCTGTATTAAGATATGAATTAATAATATTTTGGGGTGGAAGTGGCAAAATTAAAGATATTCTTAATCCAAAAACTAATTTAAAAAAAAAAACAACAATGAGAACAATGAGTATTCAGACCCTAGAGAATACTTTAAAACTCATTTTGTCAACTAGGAAGTACAAACAGTAATTAAATATATATATATTAGATCTTTTGACATATACATTAAACAATAATGATTTTTTAAATTTTAATCATAGCTACAATACTCGTTACAAAAATAATGCATTATTGGAACTACATTGACTTAGTAAAACATCAAATAGTCATTTTATTTTATCTGTAAAAGTATATAATGTTGTAGAAAGAGTATATAATGTTGTGAACATGTATTCAATCAAAAATTTTAAGAACAACTTTTTTTTTAATGGTTGTTGTGTCACCCTTTTTATAGTTGAGTTTTTCAACCATAGAATCATACAGTTTTAGAAGTTTTTCTTTTTCTATATGTGATTTAATTGCAGTTTTAATAATTGTATAATATTGACTTGTAAATTATTCCTTATTTGAATTATTGTAAATCTTATGTTTATTAAGCGATTTTGACTTGGATGTTTTGCTACATTCTGAGATTGTCAGTGAAGACATATCTGTAATAAATCAAATAAATAAATAAATATGTTTGTATCTAAAAGACAAATAAAGATATTATTATTAAGCCAAGTAAAAATGAGGGATGAGTGTAGGATGACTGTGTTGCAATCTTGTAGCCTTGCTACTAAGACCGACATGTTTCTCAGACAGGGCTCTACGACATGTTTCTCAAACAATGGAAACTACGAGGCTTTCCAGTTAAAATTGTAAAGGTGCCTGACCTAACTTCCCAATAATGTGACGTAAGTCTTTCATCTGAGCTATAATGGAGAATACAAAAAAATTCATATCTCCATAGTATAGAGATTCCATTAGTGTGTTATACTGTGAATTGTGATCCTGTGGAGGGGGAAGACAAAAAGCCTCTTGCACGATTAAAGACCATCATGGTCTTCTTCAGACTGGCTGACAAATGTAGCAGAATGTTAATAATATAACAAACTAGTGGATCCGAGCGCACGGAATCGTGCGCTACTCTAGCAGAGCGATAATTCAAATGGCGACAAATTTAAAACACAGTCATGCTAACACGATCCGTCTTGAGGGTTATGTTTACACAAATTAAAAAATAACAGCAATTAAATTATCCAGCTGATCAAAATGTAAACAATTATGTTCTTCATAAGGATAACACGGGAACTTTAAAAGCCAATGGGGCAGAGCCCAAGGGACGTTTTCAAAAATGTAAGGCCAGTTTGCAAATCTACGCGATACGCTCTTTCCAATGAGCCGTCAATGATCCAAATCGGTTAAGAAATGACGGAGGAGTTCATAAGACAAATTTCGTGTTGGCGTATTAATTATATAGATGTTCTACAGTGGAACCTCGATATATGGAATTCCTCGATATATCGAAGTTTTTCAATTCCCCTTGAACCTTCCTATCTTTCCAATGCTAATTTTACCTCTATATATCGAAGTACTGACCTTGAAAACCTTGATATAACGAATTTCCATGGTTTCTGGGTACGCACTATTCACCTCTATATATAGAAGTTTTGGCTGGGAAACCCCTATATATCGAACCAACCACCTCTATATATCGAAGTTTTGGCCAGAAACCTCAATATATCGAAGTTGTTTTGCAAATATGTAATTTATCTTTAAAGTCAACGACCTATCATTCGTGATGCATCCTGCTGCCGCGGGACTGTCGCTCTGCGCACGTGTCCTAAGTTGTTTCTTTTGTCATTATCGATCGTCAGTCCGAGGCAGCGACCACATAATAGAAATAGACGGAGCATAGCTATCTTACTTGCATTACAGTAAGTGAAGCCTGGGCCGCCATATTGTTTAGGTATAGAAACATAAAATGGCGCCTAAAACTGCGTAATCTAACAGTGCTCATGTTTCAAATAACTCGTAGTTTATACCATTTAGCATTGAGGCTTAAGGTTGAAATTTTGCATGTCCTTTAGTTTGGAACAATAATAGACAAAATTTCTGAATTTCAAGTATACGGCGTCATGATCAGTGCCAGGGGTACAATACCCAAACTTACTCAAGAATTCAGGACAAAATTTAAGTTAGAAAATCATACACTAAATTTAATTTCACTCACAGCAGTTAAGTATTCTGTTAGTATTATCAGAAGTCATCTATACAAAAATAACTAGTTTCAATTAATCAAAATTTATGTACTTTAGTATTCTTTGTTAATAAGCAAATCATGTTGATGATAAGACGATAAATAAAATATCTTTATATATCAATAATATTTTCAAAATTTTTTTTTCTATTTTAAAAAATGATGTAAAGTCACAAGTTTTTATTCAACTTTAAAACATGACATGAAAAAAGTAGTCGGCTGCTATTTTTTTATTTTTTGGCGAGGCCAAATTAAAAACCGTGGAAATATTTGTTAAAGAGTTGAATTTTTTAAATAATTTTTTTTTAATTAGCTGACGTAGTTTGGTCAATAACTTAGTTACCTGTTACCTGTGTGGAGAGTTTACCTGTACGGCGCCTACATAAAAAGAAAGACAATCCTAAACTGTTGTTTACAAAAATATAGTCGACTAAAAAAATACAAATGTGGTATCAAATTAAAGGTCTGAATCTCACAATTACTATGGTACAATTGTAAATGGTTTAGAAGCAGTTTACACATCATAGGAACGTTACAGGTGCATTCCATCGCGACAGCTTCTTTCAAAAAGTGTCAGGACAAGCTCCTAGGTTATCAGTGTTTACGATGTGTAAACTACCTGTAAGTCATTTATTTATATTTGGTACTGTAGTGAATCTGAGATTCAGACCTTTAATTTGATACCATATTTGTAATTTTTTACATACTTTGTTTTTTCAATGCATAGGGATTAGAAGCAAATTTAGGCTTCAAGTCACAGTTTCTTGTTTCTATTGTACTATGTGGTTGATGGTCCGAGGTAAGACGCAACGACAAGCGGGTCTTTCTTTCACTATCTGACTATCTGCTCAACTAAACACACCAACAAGTCCCCAGGTCAAGGGTGGTTATCATGGCAACCACACTTCCATCCAATCATATGTCGTAATGTCCCCCTGTGTCATTGCAGCGACCCAATGACTGCGCTGTGAAGTTATGAGAACAGAAGCGTAAAAACAGGGTGAAAGCCTTGTGATTGCATAATCTTAAACAAATTTATCAATTTACTTATCCGCTAGATGATTCTAAAACCTTTTTTAAGTATTTTTTTTTTGTATTTTTACGATTCAAATTGAAGTTTTACTATACATAGATTGAGCTGTACAGTAGATGGAATCTAAAAATGTCTTAGACATTTACCGACCGTAAATGTCTAATCCGTGAATGTCTAATTTTTATCGACCGTACTATCGATAAAAATTTTAAAAACTTAAGACTTAAATTTACTCATAAATTTTCATGTTTTATCTTTAGTTTTCTCTATATGTTTTGTATTAGATAACTTTATAATCCAACAAAATTAGTGTGTTAAATTTGAATGCGTGATCTTTACATTTCCCTTGTTTTAACCCACGTTGTTTTGAACCTCTATATATCGAAGTCAGTAAAAAATCACCTTGAAATATCGAACCTCGCTACATCGAAATCCTTGATATATTGAAGTTTTCACTTTCCCCTTAAGGTTCGATATATCAAGGTTCCACTGTACTTACGAATAAATATAGATTGTAGAATAATAAATTTTTATCTATGAAGGGACCGTCATGGTCTTTTTCAGGCTGCCAGAAGGAGCCTCACACAGAATCAGAAGGATCTGTGAAGACTTCTGTATCCTTGAAAGGTCAAACTTCATCCTTGCCAGAGCTGAGCGCATGGGGTTCTCACCTCAGCAAACAGAATAGTCAAGCCTCCAGCATTCTCAAGGTTTACTATGTTTTCCTTTTATAACACATTAACATTTTGTACATATGGCTAAAGCTGTGAATTCATAAAGCCATGACAAAATACATTAATTGTACTTTTACATGCTGCTATGGATTAGTGTAGTTTGAACAGGGTTGCCAGTAGCCCGAATTCTGGGAAACCGGTTATTATGCCTGAATTTGCTTACGTCCTGGGAAATCCCTATAAATCATGGGTGAATTTTTAAAGAGTTCTTAAGTTTTCTAAAAAGCCTTAAAACTAAAAAATACCACTCGGCGTGTACCTCTATTAAAAAAATTTCAAGTGTGGCGATTACCCAGTTCTGGAATATGTGGGACAAAGGGTAAGTCTCCGTCCGAAAACGATATATTGGTCCTGAGACAAAGCCAAAGTGACCATACCAGCGAAAAAAGAACACACAACTGACTCGGGAGCAGACGAGACAGTTGACTAGAGGCGTGACCATGATTCCTAAACCCATCAGGGTGGGCATGTTATGCTACTAGTGATTATGTGATTGGTTATTTTGCACACGACAGCTTGTCAGTTTGTCTTGTCATTTGTTATTCTGAATGAATAAGAACATCTTATATCAGACATTTATTGCCACGTAGGGATGGACGGGATTGGATTTTCAGTTCGGGGCGGGACGGGACGGGATTTTTTCTTCCCTCTTAAATTCGGGACGGGACAGGACGGGATTTTTGTCTTCCCTAAATCTTCAGGAAATGCTCGTTCACAAATTCATTTTCTTTGCTATAATAATAGCATTAGGTTAAAAACAATGTCATATATAAAAGTTTGTACTGTCCCAAGTAAAAAAATTTCAAGAAATAAATTTAATTGAAATAATACTAACTCATATGCAATTAATTGACAAAATAGCAAACATTAGAAACACATTAAAAAAATTTAGTAACTCAATGAAATTGTTAATTATAAATAAATTACTAACTTATATAAAAATGGTAAATAAATGTATTGATTATTTATTATTTTTCATTAAATTTTCATTTTTATTCTTTCTAATTTGAATACATTGAAAAAAAGAAATAGTATAAAAATAAGAAATAAAATAAATATAATATAAATTTTTTAACGTTTGATAGAAACACAATAGTTTTTAAGTTTTTGTTTGTTTTAGCTTTTTGTTTTATCGTTTGGTTTCCAAAAAGCAAAAATTAAAATACTAGAGTAGTTATTGCATGTTGACAATATACTGTCATGTATAGTAAACGTGTTATTGTATTTTTATAAACTTTGGGCTTTGGAGTTCTTGTTTTAGGAAATTACTCTATGACTCATAATTTCTCTAGCACTTTAAAGTACGGTAAAAATTAAAAATAAATTAGGTTCAAGTTGACAACCATAAAACTAGGTTTTCCAAGTATAAAATATAATTTATGATATAAAAATTAAAATATAATTTGATGATTTAATGTAAATTTGATGTTCACAATTTCTAAACTTAATATTTTCTTAAGTTACATAAATTATTATGTGTTAGAAATTTCTTTTTAAGTCTCAAAGTCATTTCTTTTGTCAATTACTTTTTACTTATTTATGAAAAATAATCATACCTTTGGCTGGGATTTAAAGACATCTGAATTAGTTTATGTAATATTACATGAATCTCAAACTCAATATTATTAACTAGCAGAACCCGTGGCTTCGCTCACGATAAAAATTATCGTCTAACCTTGATATGAAGAATTTAGAGGACTGAATAGAAAATATTCATATCAAGGAATATGTCATGTAGAGATATGTTTGTTTTATGGCGGAATGTAGGATAAAATGTAGATACCACAGTAGGATGTAGGATACCACAGTAGATAGTGAAGGTTTTCTTTTCACCGTTATAACTCGAAAACGGCCGGACCGATTTTAACACCAAATGTGTCGATTTTAAGGTACTTCCTGGTAGATTTACCATTACGTCCCTGGATTGCCTAGTAGGGCATCAATTATGTACAGTAAAGGGCTGAATGTTCGAAACAGTTATGGTGCTATACGTGGGCAGTATTTCAAACTCGATTCACTTAGTTTTTAACTTAAAATATGGACGGGTAGGAGTAATTTAAGATCAACCACTGATTGCAGCATTTATTTTTCCGTGAAAAGCCGGGACACCGTCGAATTAGATGAAAAAGGAACTTGCCAAATTATTGTAACTGGCATGATTGTAATTAAAAACATGAAGGACGGCCTAAGGAAATAACTATAGCTCCCGCTGCCTAAAAAGATGGTACCACATAATGAGCTTATGATTGAACGTATAAGGTACTATACTAAACCAAATGTAACTTTAATATAGTACGAATAACCTAACAAAATCAACAGAACAACCATAAAACCATGATAAAAGGAATCAAATTATAAATCAGCTGTAACAACGTATCCGTTTGAGAAGCTAATATGCTTGATTGAATAAAATTGGAAATTTAAACAAAAGATCATCCATTACATTAACATGGGGCATTTTCAAAGCTTCAGCTCCACGAAAAACCTCTAAAAACCTTGAATTTAAAAAATCCGT
Organism: Flexamia atlantica; assembly: GCA_035578135.1. NCBI lineage: Eukaryota > Metazoa > Arthropoda > Insecta > Hemiptera > Cicadellidae > Flexamia > Flexamia atlantica. Next base: position 50,359,151 of record JAQJVK010000005.1, on the reverse strand, counting down.
TCTTGGTGAATGTCAACACTCTGTAAGGAACGTCCATGCAAATTTTCAAGGTTCTAGGTTAAGTAGTTTTGGCTGTACATAGGATAGGTCAGTGGTATTTGACAAGAATACAGTAGAAAAGATAGTAAAAATATAACTTACAATCAGGGATTTGTATAATTTATAAATTTTTACATAAGTAGATCAAAGAATCATATCATTTCAACACATTCTATTTGTGACTGAAAAACCACTGTTCTTTTCTCTTTCCATCTTACCGGGATTTAGTCTCAGCCACAAAAGGCAGTATGCTCTTCAGGTTTAAAACTGCTAACTCCCACTACCGAAATATAGATGGTGCAACTTAACTAATTAATGGTGGATTTTATCTAAACTAAATGTAACTGTTATATAGTACATAATTATGTCCTTGAAACAAATCAACAAAAATCAATGAAGCCATGATCAAAGAAATCAATTTATTATCATCTGTATCAACGTATACATTTCCGAAGCTAACTACCAGCTGATTGTTTTATGAACATTAAAAATGTAAACAAAAATCGTCCAACATACTTTTAAATGGGAAAATTTGAAAACTTCGGCCTCGCCAAAAAACCCCTTTATACTACGAATTTTGTAAAATCCGTTCTTAGCGGATGTCTACGCCCTAAGAGGAACATCCATGCAAAGTTTCAAGGTTCTAGGTCAAGTAGTTTGGGCTGTACGATGTTTCCACTGAGTGGTATTTGACAAATATATAGTAGATAATAAATTAAAATAATATTTGATAATATTTTACACCTCCAAATTTAAGATAATAATTTATGTATAAAAGCCACCTATCCACACTTATATTTGTAAAGCTGTTTCAAATACCCAATTTTATTAAAATAAATAATCAATATTTTCATACATAATAAAATCAGTGAAAGTATGGTGGCTTGCAAGTGCCTGCCTAAATGTGAATTGTGCTACCTAAATCTACTAAACAACATGTGTGATGTACAAAATTTGATTGCAACAATGCTAACAACGAGCAAGGGGAGTAGGAGAGAAGCCTGCAAAGAGTCATGACATGTTAAAAACTAGGGAGTGTTAAAATTTAATTAATATAAAAATAAAAGGCCACGACCTTGGTGTTGTCCCATTTAATTAGTATTTTCAGAGCATAAGGCCTGAAATTTTCATTAGTCAACGGTGCGTGGAGAGAAATAGGCCCATTTCATTGTTTAGATAACTCTCCACCAGAAGCCTACAGGATTGGTAAAACCTCTCCATTTTTTAACTCCACATCAAATCTTAAGGAATTCGAATACATATTATTTTGGCACAAATTTTCAACCAGCAAGAATTCAATTAAATGAACTAATAATTATTACTTAATAATTGAAGAAAGTTTATCAACAAGAAAAATTTTACTTGAAAAATAATTTCAAAATTTAAGAAGCCAAACCTAGAACAATCACGTGGTCAACCATTGTTGGGGACAGTTTGGTATTGATCCTCTGAAGAAGAAAATTTAAAGTATTTTTCTATTTAATAAAACTTGAACTGAACTTAAATGATATAAATTAATCTCAACTTAATGTTATTTCAAATATTGACCTTATTCTCTCCTCTGACATTCACTCAAGGCACGAAACCAACCCCTGATGATCATTTGTATTTGAAACTTATTGCATAGGACTTAGTTACCTATTTTATAAAGTACCCTCATTTGAATATTAATAAATATAATTTTTATCCCTCAGATTGTAAAGCTTGTTATGTATCCCGATATTAATGAGAATGTTATTGTATTAAAATAATAAAATTTATTGTAAAATTATCCATCTTTCATTTCAAAATATATTAAGCCTAGGGCAGCCATCTTGAATAAACATTCCAAAGGTATTCACTATTATATCAGCTGAGCTAGGTCATATCAGGGCAAACAATAAAAATCATCCAAGAATTGAGATTAAAGATAGGCTAAAAGAGAAATGAAAATATGTGTATATGTAAACGGTAAATTTTTACAATTGGCGCAACCAACGTAAGGCCTGAGTGAATGTCAGAAAATTTGAAACAGCTTAATATTAAAAGGTAGCCTATATTAGAGTACAATAGCAGAATAAGTTGAGGTTAGCTAAGTGAAATAAAAGAGCCTAGTTATAAGATATTTCTTTATTTGACTTGTTCTGTATTATCCTTATCTAATAATTATGGATAGAAAAAATATAATTTGCGTCCTAAAATTAAGATACCTGCCAAGATTGCCGGGACGAACGAATCCTTAATTGTAAGTAGGGAACATACCACCCACATTATTGACAATGGCGACAGCGCGGACAAGCTTACGGGAAACGGGCAAAGCGAATCTAACTCGGATATATCGGAGAGTCGTTTTCAATTATTTGACGAGTTCAACCCGATAGACGAATTAACACAGGAAAACGCGATAATTAACGTATACTGTGATGAAGTAAACACAACAGCTGATGTAACGTCGTCGCTGGCGGCAGATTCTATTTCTCCAAGGTCAGATGACAGGAGTACCAACATAACAGCGCCAGAATTCCTGGGCACACAGACACAAACAAATTTACCTTCGCCCGGTGAACCAATCCCACTAACAACTAACACTGATGGTAAACAAACGGAACTTAATTGGGTGAATCAATAAGTCTGTTATTTAAATCTGAAATACAATCACTTGAAACTAAATTAGGATCCAAAATCGAAGCCACTAATCAGGAACTAAAATTACTAAAATCAGATAATCAGGAGCTAAAGACTGAAATTAAACGGGACATAAATTTAGCGATAAAATCATTGAAAGACGAACTAAACGATTGTAGAAACACTCTGAACACCAAAATTGACAATGTTACTCAATCCCAGACAGAAGTTCGTAAGGAATTGAACCAAATTAAAGATACACAAACTAAATACAGTAACGACATTAGTCACCTTAACAACAAAATCGCTCAACAAACCCATGATATTCGGGAAGATCTAATCCGAGACCTTAAAGAACAAAAAGATGTCATCAATGAGTCCATCTGCGAAAATAACAAACACTTGACCAACACTTTCGAAACTAAAATCCAAGACACCAAGCGTGAAGTATTGAGCCAAATTATCGAGACAAATCTAGAAAACAACCTACAACTGAAACAGATCGAAAATGAAATCAGCCAGAACATACAAATCTCTCTAAAAAGTAACACTAAATCGATCGGGATATTAAATGAACAAATAAATTCACTCCAACACTAAACAGGGACATGCGAAAACAAAATTGACAATTTGGAATCAAAAATTAAAAATACTTCAATGACAAACTTACCGTCAACGATACAAGTTGTCTGTACTGGAAACACGACACCAATCGGAGATCAAACACCACCAAAATTTTACGGAAGATCGCACAATCCATCCGAATTTCTGAATCGACTCAAAAAATATTATGACAAGAACCTAACACGGAACAACCTCAGCTCACCGACGACCGAACATTTACATGATGTGATCGAGAGTTGCCTAGAACAACATGCGTCCCGCTGGTTTTATTTGATCAAAGGCGATATCAATAATTGGTTGGATTTTGAGAAAGCGTTCCTAGCTCGTTATTTTAGCCGAGACGTGCAAAGATGATTGAGACAAAGAATGGAAGTAGAAAAGTACCGCCTAATGGAAAGCTGTCACGTGCCGAATATTTCGTGGAAAGAGTCATACTTTTAAATTCGTTGACACCACCAATGAACGAAGACGAGATTGTTTCTTTGTTATCAGAACACTTCAGCGAATTAATTCAGGATGCTCGTAGAGTACAGAACATAAACACCATTCAGAAATTTGAACCACTCTTACAAAGGGAAGACATAAAAGACACGCACAAAAGATCTCGTAACCAAAACCAAAATTCTCACTCTGACACTAACGAACACAGAAACCACAAAACCAGTCAGTCACACGAGTCACAGTATGAAGTGAATTTCAACGCGTACAGACCAAGGTATAACCAAAATAATCAACAATCGGCAAACGATCACAACGACCGACCTCTTCAAAATGTTTCACCACGAAATGACAAATACCACCAAAATGGGCAAAATCATTATCAAGGAGGGAATAGTCGGTACCAGAACAACCACAACCGGTCACCAAATTACAATAATTTCAGTAACAACAACAATGGACGATTCAATAATCCACCACGCTACAACGACCGACCGTATCCACCAAACACAGACAATGTTAACGCTGACTCAAATTTTGACACACGACGTCAACAAGACGATTCTCGATACCCAAGCAGGAGATACGACGACAGACAATATGATGAGCGAAGATACCCCACAAATGAACAACACCAATTATGCGCCGCCATCGTTGAAAGAGAAAATCAGCTACCTCCAAACCCGCCGTTACCGGCTAGCCAAGAAGGACCTTTAAACTCCTAAGCACTGAGGTATTAGACGGCCTACCCATTTCATCAACACACACCAACACCACAATATCTTCAGTGCAAAATCATAATCTCGGATTTGATAGGCCAAACAGTCATATAAATAGATTTCTTAATAAACCAATATACACTGTAAGTAACATATTTTGTGACAAAGATTTCTTATTATCTGAAGAGACAACAGAACAATTACAAAATAATCCTAAACAACAGTTAAATTGTCCCGAAATTGATATTTTAATAAACACAATAAAAATAAAAGCCTTAATTGACACAGGATCTAATATTACGTGCATATCAGAACAATGGTTTAATGAAAACAAAAGTAAAGTAGGTAAATACGAAGAACTACCAACAAGCAACACTTTTATAAAGGTCGCTACCGGAGAAAAGTCTCGCCGTGTTTCGAAGATAATTATGTTAAATATTAAAGTATGTGAACAACAGACCTACTTACAAGCATTACTCATTCCAAATTTGATTAGACCCATTATTCTTGGAATCGATACGTTAAGCTTATGGGAGATGGCAATAAACTTTAATGATAAACAGATAAAATTTAAAATAGAAAATAATAATGTAACATTGAAGTTTGGAGAAGTGAACGAAGATGGTGTTTTATGTTATATAATCAATGACGATAGCCACAGGCATAATAATAATATTAATAATGAGAATATAAATTGTAATATGAATATAAACAATCATGGGTCAACTGGAATGAATAATAACAGTAACAGTACATTTCACAGTGAATTAAATGAAACACTCGAGAAAACTCCTTTATTAATCCAAGCACAAAAACAACAGTTATCTAACCTGATTCTCAAATACCAAAATACTTTTTCTAATGAACCTGGCCTATGCAATAAATATCGGCAATTAAAAAGTACATTCTACCAAGAAATCATGAAGAAAGAAGATAACGATGGTAATGTGTGGTGTGTGTGTTTGTTCATTTCCCATGTACAGTAAATATTCCCATTTTAATAATAAATATCAATACATTTCCTAATTCATGAAGTATGTAGGTCGGAATCCCAATAACTGTGCTTTGTAAATAATGTAAATAACGAATCATACATTAAATATTCATAATATTAATTATTTATAACTTGTATGTGTTTAAGCAAAGCATTGACTAATGTAACAGATAGGAGGGGATAGTGAAATTAAGACAGGACATTAATTATATGCCCTAAAGACTGTTTGAATAGTGCAATGTGATAGTTATAATCTGTGAAACCGCCCCATTATTCAAACTGTGATCAGTCAAGACAACAGACTAACAGTTTATCGTTAAATAACAATAATATGCAAGATTTCATGATACTAGTTTTATAGATGGATTGATTTCTCACATTTAATGTTCCAAACCAATCTATCTCATATTTAATGTTAATAATGTTAATTTGTGTTTATAATGTTGAAGGAGTTCATTAGTTTTATGTGTTACGAGTTTTCAATTCATTCCATATTATATCAGAATCGCATTCTCATTTCATTCGATAGTCGATTCCTGAGGGGATAATTGTAATATTACATGAATCTCAAATTCAATATTATTAATAATATTTTTATTTTTATTTTTTTTTTTTTTTTTGGGGTAGGAGGTGGAATGCGTTTACGCACACTGAGGGGCTCGTTGTCCCCTCAGTAGTGTCGGACTCCCACGAGCTCGATGTCCCGTGAACTACCGACTAAACCACCTCCCTCGGCACCGAGGACACTAGCCTGGAACTGTTTCACACATTACTTCGGGCTAGGCCTTTGATATTACGCCGCTAGGGCAACCTCCGTGGGGAAATGCTGAGGATTAAGGCCGATCGAGGTCGACCTTTTTCGCCCGAAGGATGGCCTGGACGTAGTGCTGGACACAGTTCCAGTTGCCCTCTCCCTGGAGCATAGCTCCGACGATGTTGTTTGGGCTGACGACCACGCCGATCTCAGATGAAAGCGAGGCTCGGCGGACGTGCCAACGGTCGCACTGAAAAAAGGTGTGCTCGGACGTGTCTGGGATGCCGGGGCAATACAGACAGTCCGGGCTGGCGACTTTGCCCATCCGGTGCAGATAGGCTCGGAAGTACCCGTGTCCAGAAAGAAACTGGGTCACGTAGTAATCGACCTCGCCGTGCTGCCGCTCCACCCATGGTCGGACGGATGGTATGAGCTGGAAGGTCCAACGTCCCCTCGGCTCGGCTTCCCAGTCGCGCTGCCAGGAGTCGAAGCTGCGATCGCGCTCTTCCCTGGCAGCTGTTTCCCGGCCCACTTCAGGCCTCCTCCGGTAAATCGCCTGCCTCTCCCTCGCGAGGAAGAGGACGGGGATGACTCCGGCGATCACCATCACAGCAGGGTCGGAGACTGTGCGGTAGGCCGAAGCGACCCGCAGAGCTCCTCGACGCTGGACTCGGGCAAGCCGGTCTCGGAAGACTCGCTTCTCAAGTGCGTGAGCCCATGCCTCCGCCCCGTACAGCAAGACTGACTGGACGGCAGTCATGAGCAGACGGCAATATTATTAATAATAAATTAAAATAATATTTGATAATATTTTACACCGCCAAATTTATGATAATAATTAATGTATAAAAGCCACCTATCCACACTTATATTTGTAAAATTGTTTCAAATACCCAATTTTATTAAAATAAATAATAAATATTTTCATACATAATAAAATCAGTGAAAGTGTGATGGCTTGCAAGTGCCTAAATGTGAATTGTGCTACCTAAATCTACTAAACAACATGTGTGATGTACAAAATTTGATTCCAACAATGCTAACAATGAGCAAGGGGAGTAGGAGAGAAGCCTGCAAAGAGTCATGACATGTTAAAAATACCAGCAGACCTGCATACTCAGCGAATTTCAAGTGCAAAACAACATATTTCGATCCAACATAGCGAGATTTGACATGTTTTTGTAAGCTCCATAAGAATAACATGGGGAATGAGTATGGAGGTTTGCTGCTACAGGTATATTAAAACTGGGTGGTTTTAATTCAATATTTAGTAGATCTGAACTAGAAGAAGCCATTTACCAAGTTTTTTCAAGATATGTTGAGAAATAAGCGAGATATAGAATTTTACTTATTTCCCATAAGGTTAACATTGGGACAACGTACTGTGTTTACCACTTTCAATATCTCGGCAACCAATGGACATAGAGCCATGATTCAAAATACTAAATTGTTTGTTTTTTTGGGCTGAATTCAATGGTGCCAATAAAAATTTGAAAAATTTTATTTTTCTATGTAAAAATCTCAAAACCCATTTTTGGGGGGTTTACCCCTCTTTACCCCCCCTTCCGGTGGTCCGATCGGGCTGGTTTACAAACTCGTCCGAATAATTACTACTTTACATGTCTATGCCAAATTTCATTCCGATTGGACCATTTTTGCGCAAGTTATCGTGCTTAAAGACACATATATATATATATATTTATGAAAGTGAACGAATGGTGTTTTTGGCATCTGAGGACCTCAAAAAGAAAAGTTATGATGGTTTTAGGCTTAGGTCTTACCATGAGACCTACGGTAACAGCTTCTTCCCTATAGGGGAAATTCGCTAACTAGTGTCGCGAGCACGAAATATGGCGGGTGAGTGAGGGCGCTGCTGGCGAAATCAGCAGAATTTTGGTTGTCAATTAGTCATATGATTGTAAGTTTACAAGCACACGTTTACATATGAAAGTTTTGCTGCAAGCTCTTATGCAAGATTCTTCTAATTTCGTGCAAGATTCAGACTAGCAGGAATCAATAATAACTGTCAGCTGTAGACAAAAATAAAAATGTAACGATACGTAATCTTTTGTTTTGTTTTTGTTTGTTTTCGGAGATTTCATAAGTTAATTCATCGAATTACGAAATTATATTATATTTTTTGGTGATAAATTGTTCAAAACTTAATTTACATAATCTGTCAATTGTGACATATAACGGTTTTTGTTTAATCAGTGTGCAATCTATGAACATTAAGCCTATTTTTTTGCATTCTCTCTTATTTTGCCGGGTTTGTTTTGTTTTCATCATGGAGTCAGGAGAAATACAGTTTGAGCCGACCAAGGAACGACGGTTACAGGGCATTCTCCAAAGTGACCTCAAGTAACAAATCAAAAATGTGGTTGCAAACGTTCTTAGTTTTGCAAAAAAGTTCAGCCGACGAAAATAATCGTGAAGCTATTGACTTCAATAAAAGCCAAGAACTGACATAAAAAAATGTGTGGAATTAGTCTCCGGCCTGTTCAAAGGTGTGCCAGAGAAGTAAAAAGAGAAAGTAGTGTACCTCCTAGAAAACTATACTACCGAGTCCCGAGAGAAGCGATTCGCACATTGATAAATGACTGATTGTGGCGTAGTGAGGGAGGCAGTTTTGAGATTTTATGACAGGGGAGATTTACAAACTGCTCAAAATGGCCGCAAGGAACACAAGCCAGAGAGAATTAATTGGCTACACTGGTAGTATCTGCTCTGTTCGACGGTTTTTTGTGCCCTAGGATTCAGGTACAAAAAAGCCAACGACGGACGCAAATTTCTGATGGAGAGTAGTCGCCGCTCGTGCGCGGTTCTTGCGCAAAATGCACTCGCTAAAGCAGGAACCTATACTAAACGACTGGGTGTACCTCGACGAAACTTGGGTGAATCAAAATCACTCCAGTAAGTTTATCTGGCAACACTCGGACAAGAGTGGAGGATTGGAAGTACCGACAGGGAAAGGAGGGCGATTAATAGTGTGTTACCATAGTCAATGATGTCATGCTGGGAGCGCAAAAGGGTTCATCCCTCATTGCAAGTGTGTTTTTCGTTCTAAGAAGAATAGCAGTGACTCAGAAATGACCTATCCCTATTCTAAATATTCAGAAATGAACTAATTATTCGTTGATCTGTCCCAAGTTTTGAGCCTAAATCGAGTTACTTTTAAGAATATAATTTTTGTACATAATGTGAGTAGATTGAATAAAACCTTAACACAAATTACTTACTAATAATTTCTTAATTTGGTATTAATGAAATAACAATACCCCTATTATGTTATAACATGAAAATTACTTGATTTGAAACCTCCATTCACACAAGTCCGGTACGGATCCGTTACAAATGTCCCATACAAACCAGAAAACTTCAATATATTTCTTGAAGTAATCATTGATAAACATTTAAAATTAGCATTAATTTGTTAAGAAATATATCTTTCATTGCTCTGTATATTTTAAAATCCTCTTTTACAAATATAATAAAAGATTTTATCAATACTATGATGACGTGTAATTTTGTGGAGTCCTGTTCGAGACTAGCCTACTGTTAATTTTTCCAAGAAAAATAAAGTGTTTGAAATGTTTTCAAGACACATAACATTATAGGTAGTGAGGTATGAGAAGGAGCTTGAGTTTGAAGTTTCAACAAAGGAGGGGAAGAAATTATTGTAATTTATAAATCGACACACAAGCAGAAGTATATCCTGGAAAACCAGATTAAATATTTTTTAAAGTCCATAAACTAGTTGTAAACATGGCCTTACCATTGATTATCCACATCGACAATCAATGTCAATGTCGATGTCGATAATCAATGGCCTAATTGTCCCGTGTGGAACTTGGAATGGCTGAAATAATTGTGCAACCAAGCAAACATATAAACATACAAGCTTGAAAAATTGTTCGTATAAGAGGATAACATAATTGTTTTTGTTTTAGGTAAATTTTGTAGCCTACAACTATCTTTTTACAAGATTTTATATGATAAGAGTTTTTTTACATGTAGGCCTATTTGGTAGCCAATTAGAAAATTAATTTAGATTTTGGGCTCGGGTTTCCGGGTGAAAGACTCACTTGCGGTTGGCAATGCTGTTTTGGATCGCAGACGGACAAAGAAAACTTAATGAAATATTGCATCAAAAACTTGCATAGTGTAAAGTCCACGAAAAACACAAACAAGTTGTTGACAGCTCAACATAAACATTTAATTTTCTCTTTTCAGCTGACTTTTAGCAGAAGATTTAGTGTGTTTTTGCCGCCCGCCGTATTTCGTGCTCGCGACACTAGGGAGTGTTAAAATTTAATTAATATAAAAATAAAAGGCCACGACCTTGGTGTTGTCCCATTTAATTAGTATTTTCAGAGCATAAAGCCTGAAATTTTCATTAGTCAACGGTGCGTGGAGAGAAATAGGCCCATTTTATTGTTTAGATAACTCTCCACCAGAAGCCTACAGGATTGGTAAGACCTCTCCATTTTTTAACTACACATCAAATCTCAAGAAATTCGAATACGTATTATTTTGGCACAAATTTTCAACCAGCAAGAATTCAATTAAATGAACTAATAATTATTACTTAATAATTGAAGAAAGTTTATCAACAAGAAAAATTTTACTTGAAAAATAATTTCAAAACTCAAGAAGCCAAACCTAGAACAATCATGTGGTCAACCATTGTTGGGGACAGTTTGGTATTGATCCTCTGAAGAAGAAAATTTAAAGTATTTTTCTATTTAATAAAACTTGAACTGAACTTAAATGATATAAATTAATCTGAACTTAATGTTATTTCAAATATTGACCTTATTCTCTCCTCTGACATTCACCCAAGGCATGAAACCAACCCCTGATGATCATTCGTATTTGAAACTTATTGCATAGGACTTAGTTACCTATTTTATAAAGTACCCTCATTTGAATATTAATAAATATAATAATTATCCCTCGGGTTGTAAAGCTTGTTATGTATCCCGATATGAATGAGAATATTATTGTATTAATTATATTATATTATTTGTATTAATTATATTATTATATTTTATTATTAAAATAATAAAATTTATTGTAAAATTATCCATCTTTCATTTCAAAATATATTAAGCCTAGGGCAGCCATCTTGAATAAACATTCCAAAGTTATTCACTATTATATCAGCTGAGCTAGGTCATATCAGGGCAAACAATAAAAATCATCCAAGAATTGAGATTAAAGATAGGCTAAAAGAGAAATGAAAATATATGTATATGTAAACGGTAAATTTTTACATTTAGAAAATTGAATCGATTGGCAAAACCACAAATTGTAGCAAACCAATGTGACCGACAATATGAACAATCATCACTGTTCATATTGCCTTCACATTGCCTTCATATTCACTTGCCTTTTAGCAAGTTATTTCCGTCGATTAACCGCTATCAGTGAATAACTAAGATTGATTTTCACACCCCATTGCGAGTTAGCAATCCTACATTTGCCGTTTATCAACAATTGGCAAATGTGCGCGATCGTTTTTCACGGCCAATCACGAGTTTCGTAAAGCAACATCGGCCGTTAATCCGCGATCAGCAAAGACGCGGCCGTTCGTAAATTTCGCAAAGCTAGATTTGGCGTCGATTCGAGATTGGTAAATACGTGCGATCGTTTTTCACGGCCGATCGCGAGTTTCGTAAAACTACATGGGCCATTAATCTGCGATCGACAGATACGCCCTAGCGTATTTCGCGGACGTTCACGACCTGCGCTAATCTATTTTGCCGTTCATCCGCGACTGGCAAATAAGCCCGATGGTTTTCACGACCAATCAAGAGATTTGCGGAGCCGCATTTGCTGTTTCTTTACGATCGGCAAATGCGCACGATAGTTTTTAACGGACGATCGCGAGTTTCGCAGAGCTGGATTTCCCGTTTATTTGCGATCGGAAAATACGCGAGATCGTTTTCCGCGGCCAATAGCGAGTTTTGCGAAGCTGCACCCGCTGTTTAGTTGTGATCGCTAAAACGATCCCGTCCCGAAAAATTTCCTGAAGTAAATAAAATCCTGCCTGAAAATCGGGAATTTAATTTTCCCGAAAATTTCCCGAAACTTCGGGACCCGACTATCCCTAATTGCCAGTTTATGTTTTGACAAGTATTTTCATACGCCAGTGTCTATTTAGTATTATTTTTTGGGGGGCCCATCTCTAAAAAATGAACTTTTACAAATTGTTTTGGAAGAGTAAATTTGGCTGGGGTGTTTAGGGAGTATGGATGCACCCCACAACACAAGGGAGGTCGCAAGAGGTGATATTAAAAATGAAGAAAATTTCAAAAAGTTTAAATAAAAACTTAAAAGTTTTTTGATAGAAAAATCCTTGTATTCTTGGGATGAGTTTTTTACCTCCTCCGTTTGGATATATTATTAGCTTATGGTTAAAAAAATAGGTATTTTAATTTTATTAGACTCTTTTTACATACCTGACCTGTAACTATCTTTTTCTATTCAACTTTATGTAGCCTTTTGTTTAGCAATTATTAAATAAATCTTTTTTTATAGAGTAAGACACTATTCAATTGTATATTTTATGTATTCTCAAAGAATACAGAAATTGATTGATTGATTGATTGATTGATTGGTGTGGGTGTAGGGGTTTAAGTGAATGTGGGAAGAAAAACTCCAAAACATGTAGTTATTTATTACCAATCGTAGCGAGGTAAGTAGGGGTCTCAATCCCAGACCGAAATTCCGATCCCGGGATTTCGGGATTGACAAAAGCCGATCCTGGGATCAGTCCCGGGATTCCCGTTTTCTCTGTAGGCCTATCTAGGATATATTGCTGTGTGAGAACAACACTTATGGCATTTTTTATTAAAACAGGGTTCCCACTCAACCGTGAAACCTTAAAAACCGTGAATAAGCCGTGAATTTGGCAAACCATGAAAAAACCTGGAAAGAGCCGTGAATTTCGTCATCAGACCTTAAAAATCAGCCAATTTTAAAATAGCCAATATTTTTATTAAATTATAGAGAAATATTTGTATCAATTTATTAGAGACATTAAAAATGATTCACAGTCCCAAGACGAAGACAGCAATTGTGTACTTTAAGACGTAGATTGTACGTACAGGGCCTGCTAAACTGAGATTGAGATTCCACTGTGGCTGGGGAAGGAGGGGTGGAGACTGGGGAGGTAATGGCGGAACGCGATCGGTTGCCTTGGAGGGGGGAGGGAAGGATGGAAAGATGAAGAGAGAGAAGACTAGATAGCTGAAGACGCATGCTCATTGGTTTACGTTTGCGCGGCAAACAAATACGTGAATTTCTTTCTTCCTTAATTAATTTGTTTTCTTATTCTTTACATTCCTTCTATTGTACGATTCGTCGGTTTTCAACTACCGATTAATGCATCGATGTCTCCGCTGCTTGTTTCTAATCATTTTCTGTTTTTTGTATTATCGTTCAAGATGTTTGTGGCAATAAATAAACTGTTTAAAAATGACGCCAGAACGAACGTCTTTGTTGCGTATTTTGTTTTCCATATGCGAAAATCCAAACGACTTGTCCTACAACAACATATGACGGCTAATATTTTTTGCCAAATTTTTAGTATAAATCGATTGAGACAAAAATGAATTTTTTATCTCTTGCCGTTCAAGAGAAATTCTATGATCAAACTATAGACTGGTGTATATTTTGTCGTTCTCCAAGGTCAACTAAATATAGCAGAAACTCCGAATTCCATCTAATTGGAGATAATATTTTTCACCTGTCAACGCCCTTTCCTTATCACTAAGGATTATTGTTTGTGTACGTTTTTCGTGGGAAGGACACGCTCTTCCGGTTTAACGTGACCAAAAATAGATCACAAAAATTATCTTCTGAGAAGACTTCTCGTATCATAAGCTCGGCTAGAAATTCAACCTTATTCAAAGCTGTTTAGTGTTTGTACGACTATTTCATTGCGTCAAAAGGAGCAATGGTCCTTTTAAGTTGTTATATGAGGATACGATACTAAGCAGTAAGCGTACGATAATTTTGAGTCGGCAAGGGGACGGCTGGTTGTCTGACTGAGACGTATAGTGAAGATCGCTTCGAAGTTTGATATTGCGATTGCGACCATCCTTGTTCGTCTCGTTATAATATTGCGCGGACGCCGTAAGTCAGAAGCTTGGCGCGAATCATTTATTGTTGAACATTTTTAAGTTTCGGGTTTCTTTCGGGTAGTGTGTCGGGTATCGTCAACCCGATTTCTTTCAGGTAGTAGGTACCCGCCCGACCCGACGTGTAATAAAAACCCGCCGAATTAAGCCTGAGACGTGTCGAACCTGCCCGACCACTCGGGTTCACGTAATTACCCGAAGCTACCCGAATTTTCGGGTACCCGCAGACCTCTACTTATCACTCACTACCCATTGCACTGTTTGAATGACAACAAGGCCCTAACTTCGGCCGCTGGAAAACATGCCTGCAGGTGATGAACGCTGTGCAATTAACTAACATTTACGGACAGTAGAACAACGATTTATCCGAACCAGGCGTCTCGCCTTACCGGTGTCCAAAACTGGCAACAAGAATTATTTTTGATCGCGTTTTTACTTTCAACTTTCGCAAAAAAACTATTTTACAAAAAACGTAATTGAAGTGTATTTAATAACTTGCAATTAATTTTTAAACAAACACGACATTATTTTAATACGTGTTATGTAGATCATATTTCGAGTTTTCGATGATTAGAGAGTTGATAATCACGAACTTTAACTCGGTCAAGACGCAATATATGAACGATCGAATATTCATCGAAAGGTTGGCAACATACGCAAGCGCAGACTATCATATTGTCTTTCATTACACGGCTGTTTGTTGTCTTAAAACGCAGTGCGTGATTGGCTCGTTGCTATGACGACACACGGTTGTCATGGCAACATACAGTGCGACAGTGCGCACTGGACTCTGCACATTGTGTGGGCGGATAGAAAGCAGAAAGACAGAAGAAAGGAAGGAAGAAAGAGAGTATGGCGTTAAAAATTAAAAAATATTTAAGTTGCGTACGTGTTCCGCAATCGCCAGTACAATGTTTTCTGTTTTCTTAAGTAATCAATAATGTTAAAATCACATCATATTTTGTGAAATAGTTAAAATTTATTTAATTGCCTTGTATTTAAAGTTATTTTTCCGTCATGTATAGTTTGTTTACCTAAAATATTACACAGTTTAATTCTATTGGTACAGAAATTACTTCTCCGTTGTGCTGGCGCCGGCGCTATGCGTCTGCCGAGTTTTCCCTCGCTACCCCCCCCCCCCCCCCCCCTGTTATTCTCTGTGAAACTGTGCGGGCGGCAAAATATTTTCCTATATTTAGACCGTGAATTTCGTAATTTTCGGACCTTAAAAACCGTGAAAGAGCCGTGAATTTTAAAATTCAGTTTGAGTGGGAACCCTGTAAAACTAACTATATTTTTATCTCACAAACTTGTCAAATGTGGGCTTCTTGACGGCTGACTATTTGTTGTTCCAATTTTTCTAATGGCTTTCAAATGACAAATGACTTCTCTAACACCTTGGGAAACGTATGTGATCTTATCATGTATGCGGATGATTCAACTCTTATCCTGGCTGAAAAGCAAATTGACACATTAACCGACAGAACAATCACAGCATTAAACATTGCAAAAGAGTACTGCCTACATAATGATTTGATCTTGAATGAAGCAAAAACACAACAAATAATTTTCACAACAAAAACAGAAAATCTGGAAGGGACCCCGGGACTCAAGACAACAGATACCGCCAAATACCTAGGTATCACGGTTGATAGCAAACTTTCATGGAATCCACAAGTCGACATAGTGTGCTCAAAACTCAGCTCAAGTGTGTATGTAATCAGGAGGATCAAACAAATCAGTACCATCGAAGCAGCCAAAGTTGCCTACTTTGCGCTATTTAAATCAACCTTGAGGTATGGGCTTATCACTTGGGGAGGGACCACGGTAACCAACATGCAAAGAGTCCTAGTTGTGCAAAAACGAGCCATCAGGGCCATAAAAGGGTTAACCCAATTAGAAAGCTGCAGAGAACACTTCAAGGAGCTCAAGATCCTCACTGTAGTATCCCTCTATATTTTGCAAACAACATTATACACACTCAACACAGACAATGCCAGACTAGCAGACCATCACCACTACAACACCAGAAACGGACAAAACTTTGCTCTACAAACACATCGTCTCAGTTTGTTTGAAAAAAAAAACCCTCTTATCGAGGAGCGAGGTTTTTTAACCTGCTTCCAGAAGAACTAAGAAGCCACACACCAAATCATTTCAAGAAAGCAATGACAGAGTGGTTGCTGGAGCATACCTTCTACTCATTAGAGGAATTCTACAACTGGAAAACCTGAAACTGGAATACCTGAAGAACAACCAAGGCATAACATCACACCAGCATTCTTTTTTTTATTAATTTTAATTTTTAGATACAAACCATGTTTGTAGATTCTTTTAACTTATAGAACACACTATTGTATTGACCCTATTGTATTTCAAATCAAATCAAATCAAAATCACTTTATTAACAAAACATAAAGATTTGTAATGGCGTCATTAGCGTTACATTAGTGTGTCAAATAAAGTTCAGTAGTATTTGTGGTGGTTTTGCTTCCATTTCAGGAACTCATCCAGGGAGTAAAACGGGTTTCTTGTCAGCCAGTTGGTGAGGGCGATCTTCAATTTTTTTCCTGTTTGATTTCTGACGTCTTCTGGAAGTGCGTTGTAGAACTTCCTTCCACTGTAAGAGGTGTTTTCTCGTATACCAAGAAATTTCTCCAAGAAATTTCAATAAAGAATATTGACTATTGACTATTGACTATTGACTTTCATGCTGTGTGTACTTGACAAATGAGTGTACAGGACATTCGTAGAGCCCTCTAATGTTTTTAAACAAATTTGCGAATCATACATTGCGCTGTTTTTGTTTTCCCGTCCTTTTGTGTAAGACGATAATAACAAACGGATGAAACATCACAATCCTTCTAATGGGCCACAAGAACATTTTCGTTACCAATATTACTTCATATTCACAAATAATTCACAGATCACACATGGTTGTTGCTATAAAACGATTGATGAAACTCACTACTCACTACACAAAATCTTCGCGACTCGCTCAGATGTTCACTTAACAAAAGCCCGATAGCAACTGAAAATGTTGGTGATCAGATAGATATAAAAATTCAGTAAGATAAAAAATATCAAAATAAAGTCCCCTTTGTAGCCGTTACCCTTATGATATGCCGATTCATGAGGATTAACTGCAACGGAAGTTCCTAACGATAAGGAAACTAAGTACTGTCCCAATACATTCCAGTAATAAGGTTATTGTTTAGTTGAAATTTGATTTTGGAGAAAGTAAACATTAGTAAACACTGGCTATTAATCATTAATATTGAAATATTAATTTTCTAAAACATATTTTTAGGTTTATACGTTTGAAAGGACGAATTTTGCAGTAGGGTGAAGTGGGGTAAGAGGAACCGGGGGGCAAGTGTAACCGCGGCTTATCAGTCAACTGATAAGAGGAGTTTGGGCCTAATTGCCACCATATTGTGTTCTCTGGACCTTGCTTTGAAGTTCTAAACCAAACCTTAAGAAGTAGTCCAGGTAAAATACGAAAAATATATACCTAACCTGGGAAAAATTGCTTTAAAGCCAATCAAAGCAGAATTCTTTTCATTACATATTAGGGGAGGTCTCTACCAAAATCCGACAAAATCCGGCCATGGGAACCCTAAAAATATAGGGTTGAAAAAATTATTAAAATCACGTGTAATTACAGAGTACAACATGTATAAATTCCACAAAAGGCACACAAAAGCGCACGATAAAATTCTCCAGAATTAATCTATATACTATATACTTTACTTTTAGCCCTGTACCATACATTTGTGTATGCTTAAGCATTATTTTAGCTATTCCAAATTCCAGAAATTTGTGTAAATTGAAGTATTTCATAGAAAATTTTACATGGAAATTGCTTTCCCTCACTCTTGTCCCTTTGGTCTCAATAAAATGTGTTAATAGAAAAGAATAATGCACAAACACTCAAATGATATAGTGATAATGTTTATTAATTAATGTACATAGATATCAAAGAAAAAAAATACAAAGAAGATTAGTTATAAATTAATGTTAAGGCATTACATCACTCTAGGTCTGAGTTGTTGTCAACGTCTTTATCCTTCTCAATGTCCATTTCATTCTCACAGCCGGCCTGCTGGCAGTGTCCACAAGCTCTTGTACAGGGTAAACCATTCTTCCGGCAACTGCAGCGTGTTGTTACACAACCAGAGGCACAATTACATCGTACCTTTGAAAGTAAAGAGGCGGGAGCTGGTGGCAAGTCGCACATTAGAGGGTAATACTCATTATTTTTCTCCAACCATCCCCGGTCTTGTGGATTTGCAGCGTCACTATCTGATTTCCACTCATGAACTTGATAATACACACGAAGTGAATGGTATTTTGTAGCAGATTTTGTAGGAGGTAATCGTTCTGGCGTGATGAAGCCTTTTGCTACAAATACCTTGTCACAGAGCATGCGGTGGCGGAGAGTTACTAGCTCTTCGTCAGGTTTCCCACCGCATAGTATTAACATTGCTCTTTGTCCAGCTTCTGCTATTTTATCTTGATGTTGATCTGTAGCACAGAACACGCTGGCCGTTTCTCGCAGGTCTTTATCGTTTAGCAGTTTTTGAAATGCACTTGTCTTTCCGACACTATGGATACGTGAAGTGGTATCACATCCTGTGAACGCATGCAAAAACAATAAGTGCTCACATATTTCAGGTCCAAGGCCTTGCCGAATTAGATTAATGTTATAGGAATTGAATGTCTTTGCTTTCCTGTTTACATCACTGCGGAAAACTAGGGAAAAGGGGGAGTGTCTTGAATGATGCAAGAGCAACAACAATAAATCTGTATTTTCGCCTATTACCGTAGTATTCATGTTTTCAGAAGACGACACTGCCTCTTTAACAATATCTACATCGGCATCCCCTAAGGCATGTACAACGGTGCAGTTACTAAGAGTAAGATGGATTCCAATTAGATTTATAATCCGTTGTTTATTAGTGCTGTTTGATAAGAAATGATCTTTGTTTCCTGAAAATACTGTCTGGGGAGTGAAATTTACATCAGTACTGATCTTATCACGCATCGTCGGCGATGTGTTACATCTTTAATAGATGGGACATTAACATAGCTGTCAAACACAATTGTAGCTGAACCATACTTCCCTGTGGTAAATTTGGCATAAGAACTAGCAATATCATCATATGTACTTCCTCTGGTCCAGATTATTCGATGCAACAATGATCCACCATCTAAAATGAACTTGTGAGGCTGTTCTGTGGATTTTGGAAGGTTATTATCGTATATATATAGGTGTTTAAGGATTGCATGTGCTAAAGGTGGCTTATCTGCCTTCCAAAGCATCGTACTTGAGTCAAATAATGATGGTGGATATGAACACAGTTCATGCTTCAGAACTTCTTCCAAATTCATATTTCCGGTTTTTGAAACAACCAGCATTCTTTGGAACAACAACGCTGGGTCAATTGAGCATTTGTCATCAACTTTGATAGAAGATGTGGATGCTAAGGTTTTGACTCGATCACTACGTTTCCACTTAAAAGTGAACATATCTTTTCCATCCAATTTGGTGACTATTTCACTTCCAATACTGTAGAGGTTGTGTACATTCACAGCAGATTCAGCGGTGACTCCAGTAACAACGTTTCTTAAGCTTGAATCTGTCGTAAATGGGGAAACTTCTTGCAAACGCTTTATTAGTTTTTCAGTGTCTTTGGTATCTCTTGCAAGTCTTGTCTTCCCCTCTTCCTTGTGTTGTTCACTGGTCTCGTTCAAGGTCTTAGCAATTTTTTGCATACCTAAGTTATATTCACAACAAACTGGCATTGCAAGTACCCATATAGCTCTCTGGACATCTGAAAAACCAGTTCCACGAGTAAGTCCACCAGTACTTTTTAGTGCTCTCATCATTACTTGCTCTATCACCAAATCACTTCCAAGCCCAGCCCAAAACCGGTCGCTTCGTCGAATTACATGAAGTCCTTCCTGGAATCCTGCGTACAAAATGGGGTTCGTTATTGGCAGACATTTCATAGTTTGCAAATATAAAGATACACTTTTTAAATAGTTGAAGTACCCCGCTGCTGCAAAGATGGGCAGTGACTCCTCTAATGCCGACAAGTGATTGCTCCAAGAACCTATACGGTCAGAAGCAACAAGTCTGCGTACGGTGTTTACCATTTGTTGGTATTTTATCCAGAGCTTGCTTGTCAACGAATTTTTTTCAAGTTCGATCTTTCTAGATTCCAGCTTTCTACGAACCTCCTGTAATGTTTGTGAATACTCTACTTCAGAAATTGGGATAGAGTTTGATTTTACTTGTTCATATATTATCTCGGCTTCACTGATCACAGGATGATGTTTGTCACTGGCTGTACTTGATTTGGGGAATACATCGTTTATCAAAATGGAACTTAATGCTAAGTCTACTATCATGTGTCCACGGAATGCCCTTGAGACAGATTTTCCACTTAACATGTGCATGACTGCATTTTCCCCATAAACTTCCTGCAGAATTTCTCGAAGACCAGAACCATCCATTATAGTACCAATCGCTCCTAAGAGGTTCATCAGTGTGTGGAAAGAACCGAGCAAGAGCACTACATCGGAAAATGATGCTGCATGCATCTTATTATTTAGGATCTGTGAAGCCTTCCAGAATATTCCAGAATATGTTGATCAAATGTTATCGTGGGTGTCATGTTGTTTTTTCTGGCAAGATTGCTGAGAAATGTTAAGGTAGATAAAATACAATCCATGTTACTGGGCTGCAGATCTATGATAGGTAAACACAATACTGTAGATTGTCCTGGGTACTGCAATGTTTGATTGTTGTAAATGCCCTGCATCATACCAGACCAATTAGGCGTTGGTTCACGAAAATACCACGAAAGTTTCCACAAAATGTCGAGAGAACTTTCTTCTGGGGCAGGCATGGTGAATTTTGTGAACTTGATTGGATTCAAAACAGCTTTGGCTTCTCTGTAATCATGTAATGGGACGACTGCTAGTTTCCGTACTTCAGCGTCCGTGACTGTCTGTCTTGGGATCATACGCTTAATTCTTTTTCCAGGTGTGATAGCCCCCAACATTCCCATACCATGGAATGTGTTTTCCCCATTAAGAGTCACAGCATTGTGGTCAACGTTATCAGCAGCAAGAAGTAGGACACCTCCCTTATCAGCTTCCACTAGGTTCTCGCTGGCTACAGTAGCTGCATTCCTTTCAAATTTCTTAACCTCAGAATATGAAGAACAGAATCCAAGATTATGTAGTGTCTCAACAAGGTGCTTTGAACGGAAGTGGTAATGCATTTGTATTGCTAAGCCTATCTGAAGAGGAGGAAGTAAAGCTCTGGGTCTCACAGCCTGCATTATACACTGTCCTATTGAGGCAACACGGGTTTCAGTGTCTTTTCCAGAGAAGAGTTTAGTCAACAACATTCTCAAGCTAAGAGGAAGGTACTGAAGAGCTTGCTGAAGCTCTAGTTCTTCGCAGGATGGGTATGTATAAATTTCCCCTGATGAATGTGATTTTATATCACTTTGTATTAGCCTGGCTGCTGTATCTATGATCCACATTTTCTGTGCATCCTCTGATTCTTTTGGCATTGAATAATACAAATGAAGAATCGTATTAGCTGTTTCTCGCAAGGTGATAACATCAACTTTTCCACTCTGTCCAGATATTACTATATTGTCTCCATAGTGTTCAAGTAGTTGACGCTTCATGTATCTTCTGTCATACGCATTAAGTTCTGTTCCCTGCAGAAACATCTCCATTAATGACACGAGATCTCCAACTGTCACCTGTTCGTCATTATGTGATTCTAAGTGAGCACATATTTGTAGGAATGCATCTTTTTGAAGTTCATTTTCTGGTCGACCACTCCTTCGTTTTTTTACGGATGGATTTCCATTACATGCATATAGCTTAGGGATAAGATTGCCAGTGCGAAAATTAACACTACAAGAATTATGGTACACACATTCTGCAGCTTGCAGGTCAAGTCCAAGATATTCCAGTCGTCCTCTGACGATATGTGACCATTCATCTTGTCGTTGCTTACAACATGCCATAATCGAGTGTGCAAACGTGTCTGTTTGTATTCGGATGCCTTCGCCATTTCGCCCGTACTTATTTCCACAAAAAAAAGTTTTACTACAAACAATTATTGTCTTTTGAAAGCTAATTATTTTTAGATTATGTACGAAAAATTTCATAATTTTAAGTACAATGGTAACTGAACAAAATAAGGTCAAAGTTGAACTATGCTAAAACATGGTTCCACTCACCCCACTTCATCCTAGTTAAAACATTCAAATCACGTAAAAATTGAGAAAAAAATATTCTTTTGCAATCCCGTGAATCCCGGGATTGAGAGACTCTAGTCCCGGGATTATCAGGTATTCAAAAGCGACCGGGATCCCGAATCCCGGGATTGAGAACCCTAGAGGTAAGTCTGTTTTGTATTCTCCTTAAGAATAACATGGGTAATGAGTATGCAAGTTTGCTGATACAGGTACATTCGAATTGGGTGTGTTTAAGTCAATGTCAATTAAACTTTGACTAGAAGAAGCCACATACCAATTTTTTTTCAGTATGTGTTAGGAAATAAGGAAACTAAAAAATTTTATTTTTCCCCATAATAATAACATGGGGAGTGAGTGCAAGTTTGCTGCCGTGAAATGCAAAAATGGCGGATTTTAGGCTGATATACTATAGATTTTAGCCAGAAGAAGACTAAAACAAATTTTATTAAGATATATTGAGAAATTATCCAGATGTAGTATTAACTTATCTGGATAATATGGGGACAAAGTATTCTGTCTACCACTTTCAATATCTCGGTAACCAATGGACATAAAGCAATGATTCAAGATATTTAATTTTTCCATGTAAAAGTTAAAAAAAAACATTTTGGGGGTAAAATTATTCTTCCAGTGGTCAGGGTGACCTAGTTTTTAAACTCATCTTAGTTTTAACCACTTTACACATCTTTACTGAATTCCATAAAGATTAAATTGTACTGAAGCTTTAAAAAAATGTTTAAGTGTAATTTTAAAAAATGTTGCTTTTTGCGAAAAATAATATATTTTTTCAGTTTTCTAAAAACAAATTGTTTATTTATATAAATAAATAAATAATAAATAAATCTTTATTTTCTCTGCACATACATACAAACATTTACAATATATTGGTAAAGAGACACATACAAAATTAAAAATAATAATTAAAACCAGGCTGACCTCAGAAGATTGTGTATGCGCAGATGAAAAATAGGGCCCCCAAGACATAAAATGTCTGTTTGGGGGTTCCTTTACAAAATATAACCATTATTTAATAGAGTTCGGAGCATTTAAATGTAAACAACAAATTTGATGTAACGATAGTAAAAAAATACAACTAACCTACAAAATCTTGTGCTTTCCCCACACTAATACTTCAATAAAAATTAATAAAGTAATCTAGAAAAAAATCAATACTGCATCTAAACTTAAAACCAATTTCAAAGCTGTTACCTACAACAAACACTCAACAATACAATTAGTTAATCTACAGACATATTATAAAATATAGATAGAATAAGAGACAAACATTCAATTTCCTGTATATACAGTATAAATACAAAACATGAATATATTTTTTAATAAATAGAGGCTAACTCTAACCTATAACACTTGAATGAAATCTATGACACTATACGTAACAAATCGTCTGCATTCTTAACTGTCCTAAGCCATTTCCTCAGTTCTTTTAGAAATTTTTTATGATTATTTATTGATTTAATATTGTTTGGAAGTTGATTAAATATTCTTGGTGCAATGAACTGATAAGTTTGTGTAAAGAACGTTAGATTTGGCTTCGGGACATGTTGTAAACTTACATTTCTTAATCTTGATTTATAACTATTGCTTTCGCTATACAAATCTGCTGTACTGCAGAAGAGCTTAAGAACTTTAAACACAAAAAGTGATCGTAATGGAAATATGTTTAGTTTTACAAAACATGGAAATGAAGACTCAAATTTGGATTTCTTACAAATAACCTTTACAAAAAGCTTCTGTAAAATAATGATTGATTTTAAATTTGTTATATAAGTTCCACCCCAAAATACCAACCCGTATTCAAGTCTGCTATTAACTAATGAAAAATATAAACTTCTTAAAATTTTGAGAGGACAAATATTTTTTAGAAAGTAAAAAAGACGAATGCTACCCATTATTCTAGTTTTGAGTTTTGCCGAATGCAGCTTCCAGTTTAATTTACTATCAACTAAAATTCCCAGATATTTCGTACTGGTACTTGATTTAATTTTAGAACAATTGCCACAAAACAAAGATTGTAATAAACAATCATCACAATTGTACAACAAGTCGTCTGAAAAATTGATAGTCTGTCTTAAAGAGAAATTAATGTATGTCGTTTTATCAGCATTTAAAACTAATTTATTTACTGCAAACCACCACTTTATGGCTCCTAAATCTTGGCTGATTTTCTGTTCCACTAAATTCCAAGAATTTTCTGAGTAACAGAGAGCTGTATCGTCAGCAAAGGCAGTTATCTTTCCATTTAACCGAGCATTACAAAAATCATTAATAAAACTTATGAATAGAATTGCTCCTAAAACCGATCCCTGTGGTACCCCATACTTAATTTCTCCCATAAAACTAACGTCTCCACTAATCCTGACACACTGTTGTCTTTTATTTAAGTAACTGCTAAACCATTTATGTACTACCCCCCTAATTCCACATTTATATAATTTTCCTAGCAAAATATCATGATCAACTGTGTCGAAAGCCTTTTTTATATCAAGGAAAAGACCACTAGTACACTTTCCATTATTGATACTATCCGTTAAATTATCCATGAAATTCAAAAGAGCCAATTCAGTATTTAATCCTGTCCTGAAACCAAACTGTTTGCTGCTGAAAAAATTATTTCTGTTTAAAAAAGTCAAAATGTTTTGTTTCATGATTTTTTCATAAATTTTAGCAAAAGTTGATATTAGAGATATTGGTCTGAAATTAGATGCAAGAGAGCAGGACCCAGCTTTAAAAATAGGTACAATCACAGCCTTTTTTAGTGCATCTGGAAACACCCCTGTTGTGAAACTCAAGTTAATTAGAAACGTCAAAATATCTAAGATTGCTGGATAAATATGTTTTATCATTACTGAATTTACACCATCTAATCCAGGTGATTTTCCACTTTTTAGCGATTTTATAACCTTTTCCACATCCTCCATTAAAACTGGACCAAGCATTATAGAACTTGCTTGATTGTAGTCGGGAAAACTATATTTATACGGTAGATCTGAAAAATGCTCACTAACAGAATTATTTCCCACAACATTTTCTACTACTGATAAAAAATATTTATTGAATTCATTAGCAACCAATTCGGGATCCGTAATCATCTCATCATTTATGTTCAGGGAATAATTTCTGTTTTTATTCTTTTGCCCAGCAATTTCATTGACAGTTTTCCAAATTGTTTTAGAATTACCCTTATTAGTTTCAAATATCCTTGCATAGTACGAGAGCTTTGCTGTTTTTATATCCCTTCTCACTTTATTCCTAAATCTTAAATAATATTGCTTGAATTTATCATCCCCAGATCTACACCTAACTTTTTCAAATAGCCTATTTCTCTTATTAATTAGCCTACAAAGACTGTCTGTTATCCAGGGCTTTAATTTTTTAATTGTTTCTTTAACTTCAACTTCTTCAGTGCATTCCGAAATGCAAGTGGCAAGTTGAGCCTGAAACAAGTCATATGCAAATGATGCATCAGACTGAGTTTTGACAATAGACCAATCTACAGTGTGTAATAGGTCGACGAGCCTATCATAACATACACGACGGCGCGGTACCGGCGGCGGCGCGGAGGAGTGAGGGGGCCAGTCGGCTGATCGACTGCCCCCCTCCCCGCCCACTCCCGCCGCCGACAACAATCGAACAGCCGTCATGTAGTGGTCAGTGATGTCTGTTTTAATCACTTCAGCCTCACACTCTACGTCGCTCCTGTTTATTAAGCGCAAGTAAATATTATCAATACATGTTTTCGTCGTATTAGTTACTCTAGTATAATCATTTATTAAAGATTCAAAACCTAAACTCACCATTAAGATTTTGAAATTGTCTACTTCTTGACTTTCTTGTAGAATATTTATATTGCTATCCCCTATAACCATAAAATTTTTTATTATGTTTCTCTTATCATTTATAATCAAATAATCTTGTAGCTCATCAATGAAAACACTTACTGAGAAATGGTGAAGACGGTATATGGCTAATAAATTGAAACAAATTCCTTTGAAATTAAATTTTAACCTCACTGCATCTACGGACTGCATCAAAGGGGTTTCACACTCAATAATATCAATGTGATCCTGTTTGATAAATACTGCAACCCCACCAGCACGGTAACTTGAATTTGCATTAAGAAACAGCTCGAAACCTCTAATGTTATAAAAACCCTTCTCCTCATTGCTTATCCATATTTCTGAAAGAACAATTATATCCGGAAAACAAACCCAACCCGCAATTTCAGCAACAAAATTATCAAAGTTCTCACGCAAACTACGTATATTTTGATGAATTATAAAAAGCTTTTGGTCAGTGTTCATTAATTTATTCCTGTGTCTATCTATTGTGTTTTAATAGTGAAATATAACCGCGTGAAATAAATAACTAGCTCTAAAATATAGTTCCATTAGGATATTGTATACAACAAAATATCATAAAACAATACAAAAAACAACTAACCTATAAAACATACCCTTAAAGCAATACATAGCCTACATATTAAAAAAAAAAAAAAAAAAAAAAATACCATTAACTCTTAAGAACTCATTTAAATACAAAATCACAACTTACTGAGGTCAGCCTGAGACTTAATCTCCAAAACAGGTGATCCCTCTTCTTTTCTCAGGAGGATGTTTCCATTCCGCATCCAGAGATACTTATAGCCCTTATCTCTCTTTATCTGCCGGGCCTGGGCCAGCAGTCGTCGTCTCGCAGGTGACAGACCACACAGAGTAAGAATGTTCAAGATTCACAGCCCATACCACCAGGAGACAGGACAGGAGGAAACAGAAATCAGCAAAGGCATTTAAACACACAACACAACGCAATTCAGAAGGCTGTGTACGGGAAAAAAAGTACGCCTATGTCTGAAAAAACAACTTCAGTCGTCTGCAAAGCCAGCTGTCATTGGGTCGGGAGGAAAAAATAGTCTGCTCAAAGTTGTTGACAAAATAAACTGGTTGTTTGTAACCAGACTCGTACCACAGGTTAAGGCAGAAGATTTAAAGAGCTATGTGAAGGATAAGGGAGTCGAAATCATCAAAATGGTAGAAATACCGACAAAGTATGAACATAAATCCTTCAAGTTGGGGGTTCTGGATAAGGACTTGGACCTTGTTTACACTTCTGATTTTTGGCCTGAGGGTGTGTTAGTGAAAGAATTTGTTCACTATAGGCCTGTTCGGTCTTTAAACTTCAAGCAGAAGTTCCAGGACAAAAAGACCTAGGCCCCGGTCACAAACATACGCCTAGTGTTGAGGTTAAAAGTAAGAAATTAAAATTTTGCCTCTTAAATACTCAGTGCTTGGCAAATAAGCTAAGAGAGATTGAAATTTTACTCGCACATAATTGTGTGGATGTGTTTTTTGTATGTGAACATTGGCTGAAAAATGAGGAAGTTAACTATTACAGCTCTTTGGGTAGCCTAACTCTAGCTGATATTTATTGTCGAAGTGTCATAACTCGTGGTGGCGCGGCTATTTACACCACCAAAAATTTGACGTTTCGTACCTTGGACATTTCTCGGTATTGTCAAGAGCTCCATGGTGAGTTTGTGTGTACAATATTGACTGAGTATTCGCTTGCATGCATTGCTTGTTACCGCTCTCCTGACGGTGACCCTTATATTTTCCTCCAGTTAATTGAGGATCTTCTGATTTATATTGGCTCTTTTAATTTGAAAATAGTAATTTGTGGTGACATTAACATTCACATTGAGGATGAATCATCAGCTTTAACTAAGACTTTTCTTAACCTTATAAAGAGCTTTGGTCTTTATGTGGGAAGCTCTGAGCCTACCAGAGGTAAAGCCGTTATTGATTTGGTCCTGACAAACCTTGAGGAAGATGATTATAATGTGACTGTCAAACCTGAATGTATAGCAGACCATTCTGCTGTATATATGAATGTGGATGCCAGCTGGGTAAGTTCTATTGCAAATAGTTCGAGTGTGCATGCTGCTTTGGTAGTGAGTAGACCAATTAAAGAGCGTAATGTGCATGAGTTTTCTTCTGCGCTAAGTATGGTAAACTGGACACTTCTCCTAGCTGACAAAACTCCCAGTGATGCTTTTGATACTTTTTTCTATAAATTTTAGAACTGTTTAATAGTTGTTTTCCTGTTGTGACAATGTCAAATCATATCGAGAACAAGAAGAGGCGTAACGGTGCTGGGGTTAAGTGGTTTACCCCCGAACTTTCAAACTTACGGTCCCTGATGTTAATTGCTTGGGATGATAAAAAGAAATTAGACAGTGAAGAAAATCGTCGCCTGTACAACCGTATCCGTGCCCTGTATCGTGCTAGCCTAATATCTGCGAAAAAGGAATACAATGCCCGGCTCATCGGCGATTCAGACAATCATTGCAAGGCTGCCTGGGATGTGATTAAGGAGGAATGTCCAAAGAGAACTTTGCAAGGAGATTTTGCCTCTGCTAATGATTTTAATTGTTTTTTTATTGATTCTGTAAAGAATATTGTTAATGATCTCCCTTTTCCAACCAAAGACCCTGGCGAGTTCCTTCAAAATGTTCCTTGCCATTCTGAATTTGCTTTCCAACCTGTTTCCGAGGGTGATATTGTCAAAGTTGTCCATTCTTTTAAGAATTCAAAGAGCAAGGATGTTTATGGGCTTTCCCCCTGGTTCCTGAAAAAAGTCGTGATTTTTATTGCTGTACCTTTAACTTTCTTGATAAATAATTGTCTTGCTTCAGGTATGTTTCCAAACTCATTGAAAGTATCAAGAACAGTTCCTGTTTTTAAAAAGGGAAACAGGGAGGTGGTGAGTTCGTACCGTCCTATCTCTTTGATACCAGTTTTTGCCAAAGTGTTTGAAACGGTTGTGAGGGATCAGTTGTACAAATATTTCGAGAGTAACAGCCTGCTCTCACCCTCACAATTTGGTTTCAGGCAGGGTTTGTCTGCTCCTTTAGCTGTGGAATCTGTTTGCAGGATAATCAATCATGGATTTGAAAAGAAGGAGTCTACATCAATGGTGCTATGCGATCTTGCTCGTGCCTTTGATTGTGTTCCTCATAAGGTTTTATTGGAAAAGTTGGCTCATTATGGGGTGACTGGCCTGACTCTCGGGGTATTTACCACTTACTTAAGTGACCGAACCCAGATTGTGTCATGGAATAATGAAACATCTCAAATGTTACCTGTCATGTATGGTGTGCCTCAGGGCTCTGTCCTGGGGCCGCTTTTGTTTTTGATAATGATTAATGACCTAGCTCAAAGTGTGAGGGGCAGTGTCCTTCTCTTTGCTGATGACACTAGCCTCATGGCATCAAATAGAAACCTAGACATTGCTAAGGGGCTAGCTAGTGACCTGCTTGATCAATGTAAGCAATGGTTCACCTCTAACCAATTGTCTTTGAATGAAGCTAAGACCCAAATCATGACTTTCAATCTGTTAAATTTTGTTGACTTACCTGTGGCAAGGTTGTTGGGATTTGAGTTAGACCCGAGATTAAGCTGGAAGTGTCATGTCGGGACAGTGTGCAAGAAATTGTCACGGGTAACCTATCTCCTCCGTAAACTTAAGTTCAGTGTCCCAGAAGAGTACTGGCGTGTAGCTTACTTAGCCTTTTTTGAGCCCCATATAAGGTATGGTTTAAAACTATGGGGTCATGCTACTAATGCAAATGAGGTCTTGCTGCTCCAAAAGAGAGCAATTAGGGTCATCAGTGGAGTTGGACCCCGAGAGCATTGCAAGCCATTGTTTGTTGAGCTTAAAGTGATGACCATTTTCAGTTTGTATGTACTAGATTGCCTATGTTATGTAAATAGTAATATAGCTCAATTTACCCCAAGAGGTCTTGTACACAATCATAGTACTAGGCATAGAAACCAACTGGACTTACCTAGGACTAGACTCAGTAGGATTCAAAGGTGTTACATGCATGTAGCTTTAAAAATGTACAATGCTCTTCCAGAAACATTTAAGAACATGAGTTCACTGAGATTCAAGTCTTGTCTAAAGGAATATCTCCTCTTAAATCCTTTGTACAGCATTGATGAATATTTTGATGTTTGCTATTCGTTTTGTTGATTTGATTGACTAATGTTTAGTGCATGTTGTATTTTTATTGTTTTGTTTTGTTATAGGCACCATCTTGATCTTGATCTTTGAATGTGAGGATTGTTTTGCAGTGTTTGTTTTGCATGTTGCATCACTTTTGCCATGCCTTGTTTATTAGAAACTATTATTGTATTTATAGCATGTATCTGCATGTAGGCCTACAGCTGTGCTGCCAATTATTGTACTTGTATGATTGAAAATTGACTATGTCTATTGCATGTGAACATGTCTATTGACTAAATAAAATATTTATTTATTTATTTATTTATTTATGACAAAGATTCGTTGACGTAGATGGGAGTGTCGGTGGGTAGGCCCAGATGTCTCGTCGAGAAATCCCGCTTCCGTTGCCGCCGCTGGGTCATCAGATTCTCCTTGTCAGTTCTCCTGACAAACTTTACTATGATGTCTCTTGGACGATCATTCTGCACTCGTCCAACTCTGTGACAGGCATCAATCATAGAAGGATCGATTTCCATCGAAAGTGCCTCTCCCACCTTCTTTACTACATCAGAGACAATTTCACCTTTTTCCTCTGGAACCCCCTGTATTTCAACACAGTTTCTCCGAGAGTAGTTTTCAAGCTCATCCACTCGGCTCTCCAGGTCACTGACTTTAGTTTTTAAAGCATTATTCTCGCTTTTCAGTCGCTCGATTTCCTTTATGTAATCCTCGATTTTTTCCATTCCGGTTCTTAACGTTTTGGCGTTCTCTTCAAGATTTGAGTGTAGTGCCTCATAGGACTTATTAAAATCAGACTCATTTTTCTTCTGATTTTCTTGAATCTGCTTCAGGGCCTCCATCACTTCTTCCAATGTGACGCTGCCTTCAGTCTGACTAAACTCGAGTCGCATGCTTTTCCTCCTTGTTGTGTTGCATGGCTCACAACGCCACATTGAGCCCTGTTCTGATAGGTAGTCCATATCAGCTTGGGTTACCTAACACACCTCCCATGAAATTCTCCATTACAATCTTGACACATAAGCATCTTGACACATAATATGCTAAGGCTTCCCAAAATAAATTTCATTGAAATCGGTTTGATATGTTGGGATATAAAGGTACATTAAGTCATGTAAAATGTTACTTTAAATAAGCCAATAATCACCACAGTGAGCCTTATCAGAGGGGAGCTAGACTGATAAGAGTGAATCATGAACTAATTATGTTTGTTGGCCTCATTACTGGAAAAATGGCCAGTTTATTTCCAGAACTTTTATTTTGCCAATGTAATTTTTTGATTGGAAATAAATCATTTATTCATATAGACATATTTTAAGAAATTCAAAATGCGAAACATTAAATTTTCAATATTGTCCACCTTAGGTAAAGCCCCTAAAAATCTTGTCCACCCTAGTGTCTTTAGGTCCCTGAATAACTTAGGAATGAAATGCGGCATATTATACTAGTGCACCTTGAGAGTTAAAATTTGGCTAAAGTTAAAGATATATCTTGGGCAAAGTTCCCAAAATTTGTGTCCACATAGATGTTTTGTGATCCCCTCATTGCATGTACTATGTCCCCTATGTACAAGGACATGGTATATGCAAACTCCATGCACTTTATGACGTAAATATTGACCGTTTTTAAAATTTTTGTGTTTGCCCTTCTGGGAGAAGCCCCACATGAACAGCTCACAAACCCATTTTTGTAACCCCCAGGATGCCTTTCAAAACTTCATGTGTTCAAAACCTCCCAGCTCCTGGCCCATGTGTAATAATGCCGCGACCCAGCTGGCCAAGCCCAAAATATTGTGCAAAGACAAGTTCTGTAGCCTTTAGATATGAAGGGAGGACAAAAAAATAGTAAAAAATATCAGAAACTTACTTAGCCTAATATTGAACTTAAAGAAATTTAATTAAAACTGAAACTTTGTAAAAGGTTTACCCAACAACAACTTGATCATAGTGGTTTATAATTTGTGTGTGTAGGAGTTGCAGCAGTCGCAGGCCAGCAGCCTGCTGAGCCCGGAGCCCACGAGCAGCAGCGAGGACACGGAGGGAGACGCCGAGGCCGAGGCCGAGGCAGTGCTGAGCCAACGGAGCCGCAGCAGCGTATGCAGCGCTGCGCAGGCCAAGCCGCCGCAGCCGCAGCCACGCAGGCGCCGGGTGGACAAGCGCTCGGCGCTGGAGGAGCTACAGGCTGCCCGCAACGTCGGCCTCTGGGTAGTAAAATCACGAATATCTGCTCTGTAATGCTGGTTTTTCAGTGATAACATTACTGTTGATCCATTTAGTCTTTATCATCAGGGGCAGTAAAACATAGTGCAGGGTTCCCACTCAACCGTGAAACCGTAAAAACCGTGAATAATCAGTGAATTTGGCGAACCATGAAAAAACCTGGAAAGAGCTGTGAATTTCGTCATCAGACCTTTAAAATCAGCCAATTTTAAAATAGCCAATATTTTTATTAACTTATAGAGAAATATTTGTATAAATTTATTAGAGACATTAAAATGATTCACAGTCCCAAGACGAAAACAGCAATTGTGTACTTCAAGGCGTATATTTTATGTACAGGGCTAGACGGTAGGGCCTGCTAAACTGAGATTCCACTGTGGCTGGGGGGGAGGGGTGGTGACTGGGAAGGTAATGGCGGAGGGCGATAGGTTGCTTTGGAGGGGGGAGGGAAGGATGGAAAGGTGAAGAGAGGGAATACTAGATAGCTGAAGACGCACGCTCATTGGTTTACGTTTGCGCGGCAAATAAATACATGAATTTCTTTCCTCTTTAATTAATTTGTTTTCTTATTCTTTTCATTCCTTCTATTGTACGATTCATCGGTTTTCAACTACCGATTAATGCATCGATGTCTCCGCTGCTTGTTTCTAATCATTTTCTGTTTTTTGTATCATCGTTCAAGATGTTTGTGACAATAAATAAACTCCTTAAAAATGATGCCAGAACGAACGTCTTTGTTGCGTATTTTGGTTTCTATATGCCTTTGGGTTGGTACACCGAGTACTAATTTCTGAGTATAAGTCTGAACGAATTCGCCACAAATATTGGTCTTGTTTGTTTGTTGTAAAATAGTAAAATCGTCTACACTTTGTTTACTCATCAATTAAGTCTGTCCGCCAGTCCACTGTTATCTGTGTGCGTGCGTTCATGCGTGCGTGCGTCTATCCGAGATAATTAGGAAATAAAGGTTCCTGACTACGAAATGCGAAAATCCAAACGACTTGTCCTACAACAACATATGACGGCTAATATTTTTTGTCTAATTTTTATAAATCGATTGAGACAAAAATGAAATTTTTATCTCTTGCCATTCAAGAGAAATTCTATGATCAAACAATAGACTGGTGTGTATTTTTTCGTTCTCCAAGGTCAACTAAATATAGCAGAAACTCCGAATTCCATCTAATTGGAGATAATATTTTTTCACCTGTCAATGCCCTTTCCTTATCACTCGGTATTATTTTTTGTGTACGTTTTTCCAAAAATAGCTCACAAAAATTATCTTCTCGATAAGACTTCTCGTATCATAAGCTCGGCTAGAAAGTCAACCTTATTCAAAACTCTTTAGTATTTGTATGACTATTTCATGGCGTCAAAAGGAACAACGGAACAAGTTGTTATACGAGGATACGATATCAAGCAGTAAGCGTACGATAATTTTGAGTCGGCAAGGGGACGGCTGGTTGTCTGACTGAGACGTATAGTGAAGATCGCTTCGAAGTTTGATATTGCGATCGCGACCATCTTTGTTCGTCTCGTTATAATATTGCGTGGACGCCGTAAGTTGAAAGCTTGGCGTGAATTATTCATTGTTGAACATTTTTTAAGTTTCGGGTTTCTTTTGGGTAGTGTGTCGGGTATCGTCAACCTGATTTCTTTTGGTTAGTAGGTACCCGCCCGACCCGACCGGGTGTAATAAAAACCCGGCCGAATTAAGCCTGAGACGTGTCGAACCCGCCCGACCACTCGGGTTCATGTAATTACCCGAAGCTACCCGAATTTTCGGGTACCCGCAGACCTCTACTTATCACTCACTACCCATTGCACTTTTTGAATGACAACAACAAGGTCCTATCTTCGGCCGCTGGAAAACATGCCTGCAGGCGACCAACGTTGTGCCATTAACTAACATTTACGGACAGTAGAACAACGATTATCCGGAGGCGTATTAACCACGCGGCGCGCCTAACCGGTGTCCAAAACTGGCAACAAGAATTATTTTTTAAACACGTTTTTACTTTCAACTTTCGCAAAAAACTATTTAACAAAAAAAATGCAATTGAAGTGTATTTAATAACTTGCAATTAATTTTTAAACAAACACGACATTATTTTAATATGTGATATATAACTCAAATTTCGAGTTTTCGATGATTAGAGAGAGTTGATAATCACGAACTTCAACTCGGTCAAGACGCAATAAATGAACTATCGAATATTCATCGAAAGGTTGGCAACATACGCAAGCGCAGACTATTATATTGTCTTTCATTACACGGCTGTTTGTTGTCTTAAAACGCAGTGCATGATTGGCTCGTTGCTATGACGACACACAGTTGTCATGGCAACATACAGTGCGACAGCGCACACTGGACTCTGCGCATTGTGTGGGCGGATAGAAAGCAGAAAGACAGGAAGAAAGGAAGGAAGGAAGAGAGGATGGCGTTAAAAATTAAAAAATATTTAAGTTGCGTGCGTGTTCCGCAATTGCCAGTACAATGTTTTCTGTTTTCTTAAGTAATCAATAATGTTAAAATCACATCGTATTTTGTGAGATAGTTGTGATTTATTTAATTGCATTGTATTTAAAACTATTTTTCCGTCAAGTATAGTTTGTTTTACCTAAAATATTACACGGTTTAATTATATTGGTACAGAAATGACTTCTCCATTGTGCTGGCGCCGCCGCCGCCGGTGCTATGCTTCTGCCGAGTTTCCCTCGCTACTCCCCCCACCCTGTTATTCTCTGTGAAACTGTGCGGCGGCAAAATGTTTTCCTATATTTAGACCATAAATTTCAAAATTTTCGGACCTTAAAACCCTTGAATGAGCCGTGAATTTTAAAATTCAGTTTGAGTGGGAACCCTGTAGTGAAGCACGATGTTGTTGAGTTTTTATGGTCTCAACAAGTAAACATGTTGGTTTTGGTATTGTACACAAGTTAACAAAATACAAAGAGATTACATGCCTCCAAGCTGTCCAACTACTTTATCAAAAAATCTATTGACGTGAAAATTTACATTTTTCATTCACACATGTCAACAAATTCGCACGAAGTTATATTTTATATTTCGCAATAGTTAGCTGCTTGTTACTATATGAGAGTTAAATTCATAACTCATCTTTGCAATTTCAGGTGCCAACTAATTTTTCAAGTTTAAGGGCACTTGAGGCAATATAGAATATCAAAATAACAATTTTTGTTTCTTCCCAACATTTTACACCCTCTTTCAATTACACTAGCCAGTTAATACAAAATTTAAGATTTCAGACACAATGTGTTAACCGTCACCCTTGGGACAAAGAGTGTGACGGTCAAGAGAATAGATGGATAATAGAAATTTACCTGTACAGTAAGGCAAACAGTAAGGCAAGATTTAAAAGGTTTTGGAACAATTTATACCCTGTTTAAGTGGAAAATGCAAATTTCTTATTAAATTATATACGTGCAAGAGTAAAACAGAAATTCTATACAGTAAGTTTTACCTGTT
This sequence comes from Flexamia atlantica, assembly GCA_035578135.1. Taxonomy (NCBI): domain Eukaryota; kingdom Metazoa; phylum Arthropoda; class Insecta; order Hemiptera; family Cicadellidae; genus Flexamia; species Flexamia atlantica. The sequence goes on along the minus strand of JAQJVK010000005.1, from coordinate 50,322,786 downwards.
TAATGTTTTTATGGCATCGATAAAAACATTAAACACATTAAAAGACATATCAAAAGTGACACATTAAAAGTAACGCAGCGGTGACGGTTAACAGAGAGTGATGGCTGATTGAGGTTCTGATGTATAAATTACACAGTTTCTTATATAAATTTATATAGTTTTAGAGTTATTATTATTAATTGTATAAAATTAATCAAATTTAAAATAGAGTAGACTGTTTGTTTCCCAGTTCTAAAAAAGACGGCATTTTTTATTTAAATAAAAATATTAGTTTTGCCTGATGGGAAAAACTAAGGGAAAATTTTAGCTCCTTCCTGCTATATCTGAAGTCGTAAGGATTTGTTTTGGCATGAAATGTTGTAGGGGTGAGTTATTGGGGTAAAATCTCTCTACAGGAAAGTTACAGGTTTTTTTGACTGATTAAATGTGTACAAATATCTGAATTTTATGGATTTTATATTAGTATTTTATGCACAAAATTGGTAAATTACTTTGTTTTTCAAGGTTGTAAGTTTTGAGTCTCATTTATTAAAAAATATATGTATTAATTTCTATCCCTTTAGGGGACATGCGCTGCTCAGCAGCTGTTAACAACTTATTCTACAAAATAAATCAGCTATTCATTATATTTGTGTCCTTTGGGGAATTATCTTACAAACAACTTACATTGAAATATGGAGTTGATGGGTGTCGGTCTTATGGTTTTCGCAAAAGTACCACATAATTTGGACTTTATAGATTATAAACATAGAAGTTAAGCACTTGGAAAAAATATTTTGTTATAATTTGGAGCTCAAAAGAAGGCAGGCGGCGAAAACTGTAAACTAACTCATCAAGCTGTCTGCTAAATATCAGCGTAAAAAAACGAAATGAAATTTTTTTATTTGAATTGTCAAAATACAGTAGAGCCCCTCATATCCGGCCTCAGTTTTACCGGTCCTCAGTTTATCCAGCCGCTTCTCAGAAGCCTATATCAAAACATTTTCCAAGCTTACAGACGCATAGTCCATCTCTCCATCTGATCCTCTCTTAGATATCAGTCTGTTTGTTTACGATGTATCATATCTCTATTTGTTTATGGCTCCAGATAATTTCACTTCTTACCTGTCAAAATCAACTTGGAGGCCTAAGACGAGTCGAAAAATCATGACAGGGTGCGATGACTTAAAGTAGGGATGGTCGGGTCCCGAAATTTCGGGGAATTTTCGGGAAAATTAAATTCCCGATTTTCGGGCGGAATTTTATTTACCTTGGGAAATTTTTTGGGACGGGATCGTTTTAGCGATCGCAACTAAACAGCGGGTGCAGCTTCGCAAAACTCGCTATCGGCCGCGGAAAATGATCTTGCGTATTTTCCGATCGCAAATAAACGGCAAATCCAGCTTTGTGAGACTCGCGATCATCCGTTAAAAACTATCATGCGTATTTGTCGATCGTAAAGAAACGGCAAATGCGGCTTTGCAAATCTCTTGATCGGTCGCAAAAACCATCACGCTTATTTGCCAGTCGCGGATGAACGGCAAAATAGATTAGCGCAGGTCGTGAACGTCCGCGAAATACGCTAGCGCGTATATGTCGATCGCGGATTAACAGCCCATGTAGTTTTATGAAACTCGCGATCGGCACGTATTTACCGATCTCGAATCGACGGCAAATCTAGCTTTACGAACGGCCGCGTCTTTGCCGATCGCGGATTTTAACGGCCGATGTTGCTTTACGAAACTCGCGATCGGCCGTGAAAAACGATCGCGCGTATTTGCCGATCATTGATAAACGGCAAATGTAGGATTGCTAACTCGCAATTGGGTGTGAAAATCAATCTTAGTTATTCACTGATAGCGGTTAATCGACGGAAACAACTTGCTATAAGGCGTGACAGTGATGATTGTTCATATTGTCGGCCACTTTGGTCTGCTACAAATTGTGGTTTTGCCAATTGATTCAATTTCTAAACTAATTCAGATGGCTCTGAATCCCAGCCGAAAGTATGATTACTTTTCATAAATAAGTAAAAATTAACTGACAAAAGTAAAGACTTCGAGACTTTAAAAGAAATTTCCTAATACATAATATTTTATGTAACTTAAGAAATATTAAGTTTAGGAGTTGTCTACTTTAAATTTACAATTTTAAGCTTGGAAAAACTAGTTTTATGGTTGTCATCTTGAAACTAAATTTATTTTCAATTTTTTACTGTAGTTTAAGTGCTGGAAAAATTATGAGTCATAGAGTCATTTTCTAAAACAAGAACTCCAAAGCCCAAAGTTTTTAAAAATATAACATGTTTACTATACATGACAGTATATTGTCAACATGCAATAACCACTCTAGTATTTTACTTTTTTCTTTTTGGAAACCAAACAATAAAAAAAGCAGAAAATTAATAATTATTGTGTTTCTATCAAACGTTAAAAAATGTATATTATATTTATCTATTTCTTATTTTTATACTAGCTGTTGTTAACCCGCTTCGCTGGGTTGAAAAATCTTATTAAGGCCTAAATAGTAGCCCAAAAGATGTAATTTGGAAGCAAGAATTATAACGTCTAATGTAATCTAAAATTCAATGTATTATGTTGTTTCTCCATATATATTATATTTGATAAAGCCGAGGGTGGCATAATTGGTGGTATCAGTCTTATTTTCCCTTTAAAACAGCACATAATGTGTGTTTTCTTTTTGAATTAATTTTTGTGCTTAGCAATAACTACAAATTTTGTCCATCTTGCAAATTACTACATTCGGGTGTTCAATACAATCTACATTTTATTGAAATAATGTGTACTTTACAGCCAAAATCATAGTTCCTTGTCCTTTTGTAAACAGCTTTTAAACTGTTTAATTTAATTCAGCTTCTTCTGTTTAATCCCTTTTTCGAAGGTTCTCGTTTATCTCTGTTCTGATTATTTCTTTCATCACCTTGTGCGTCTGTCTCCATTTCTGTTTCAAATCTGCTATAACAGTGGTTCTTGATGTCGCTGTAAATTTTCCCGTGATACCCTTAGATGTGTTTCTTTCTCTTCGTTGTTTCATTTTTTCTTGCAATCGTTCATTTACGTGATAAGATACAGAATTGCAAACATTTTCTCCCTCGTTTTGACATTTTTTCGTTTTATATACTACTACCTTTGAATTTAAAAACAAAAAATATGTAACTCTACATTTTAGTGCACTTTATGTTTTTTAATAACATAACCTAACAGTAAAAATTTACTAAATAATTAAAAACGTAAATAAAACACATTTGCTAAATAAGACTGTATTCACCTGTTGTACAAAAACAATTGTAGGTGCTGCATTCTGTTGGCAACCACTTTAACCACGGTTACCTTTTCAAATTAAACCATGTGTTTTGATATAAACAAATAAAACCTCAAGTACTCACAAAATCCTTGACATAGGTCCCTTTCGGACGATCCTGTGCCTACACCCAATAAGATATCGAAACCCAACCACCATAGTGCAGATCATGAGATTCCAAGCTTTAATTTGATACCAAGATCATGGGTCTACGACGTGTAGTTTTGGCTGTAGCACTAAATATACCAACACACAACTCTTCTTTTATATATATATATATATATATATATATATATATTGATTATTTCTATTTTTCAATGCATTCAAATTATAAAGAATAAAAATGAAAATTTAATGAAAAATAATAATAAATAATCAATACATTTATTTACCATTTTTATATAAATTAGTATTTTATTTATAATTAACAATTTCATTGAGTTACTCATTTTTTTAAATGTGTTTCTAATGTTTGCTATTTATTTGTAATTGCATATGAGTTAGTATTTTTTCACTTACATTTATTTCTTGAATTATTTTGAGTTGGGATGGTGCAAACTTTTACATATGACATTGTTTTTATTTTTAACCTAATGCTACTATTGTAACAAAGAAAATAAATTCGTGAACGAGCATTTCCCGAAGATTTAGGGAAGACAAAAATTCCATCCCGAATTTAAGAGGGAAGAAAGAAATCCCGTCCCGTCCTGTCCCGAAATGAAAATCCAATCCGGTCCATCCCTAACTTAAAGACAGTGAGATTCCATCTGGTATTAAGATAAGCCATTAGGGACTGTTCATCATTTAATAAATTGAAGTCCTGATAATCTTAAAAGTCCATTTGATGTTGAGATATATTGATTTTCATACACCTTGCCTCCTAGTCTCTCTGGAAGTCACATATGTTATTATTTGATATGTCAAATAGTTTGTTTATATTACAATGACCTTTAGTTATGGTTCCCATTATTGTATTGATTGAAGTTAGTTACCTAATTTAAGAATATAATTTGAGTATAACTGAAACATGTTGTGTTTATTATATCTCATCTCTACCAACGTATCTCTGCTATTTCTCCCATTAGGTCATGGGCCCAGGTGCCCTTATAAAATTAATTTTTAGGTAAATCTTTACAATTGTCCAAGTTCAATGAAATGAAATGAAATGAAATAATGAAATGAAATATTCTTTATTGTCGTAAGAAAGTTAAACATCATTGACAACGTCATAAGCACCAGCATGCAAGCTAGGTCACGTTAATCCTATACTCCTATACATGAATATCCTATACAAGCAATGTTTGTACAGGCATATATTTAAAACAATAATAATTTTGGCTATGTAATACAACATAAATAAACAGACAGACAAGAATATTTCAAACAGTGTACTAAATCTAGAACATATATAAAGCAAAGTCCAACTAAAAATTGATATTTTTCATTTTGAAAAAGTCATCTACACTATAAAAGGGATTCTCAAGGAGCCATGAATAAAATTTATTTTTAAATATTTTAAATGGATACAAACTAATTTTTTGTTCTAGGAAATTGTAAATTTTTAATGAAATTATAATATGGCTATTAAGAGTTTTGCTTAAACGTGAAAAGTTTATTGCTGAATGGTTTTTGTTGCGTGTATCATGAACAGAATGCTTAAAATTCAGAAAATTTGGATTTTTTAATATGTAAATAGTTAGGTCAAAAATATATAAATTTATAATCGTTTGGAATTGGAGTTGGATAAAAAGTGGTTTACAGTGCTCTCTTTTATTGCATTTTGTAAGGGTTCTGACTGCCTTTTTTTGTAGTATAAGAATTTCTTCAATTCTACTACAATTACCGTAAAGAATTAAACCATACCTGAATATAGATTGGAAGTATGCAAAATAAGCAGTCCTTAAATAATTGTCAGGAACCGCATCAGTTAATCTATTTAAGAGATAAATTACTCTAGAAAGTCTCTTGCTTAAATAATCAATATGGGCGTTTCATGTTAATTTTTGATCGATATTAATGCCAAAAAATTTGACTGCATCCACAAAAATTGACGGATCTTGATTTGACTGATCTGGGAGGGAATTTGTTGAGATAGGTCTAAGACTGAATCGTATATTCTGTGTTTTGACTTTGTTGAGAAGAAAGCCATTAGAGTGAAACCAATTTGAAGCAGTTTTTAATGTTTCATCGGCCAATAGATCTAGGTTATTATCATTGCTAGTTGTGAAAAAAGTTGTATCATCGGCGTATAAAATAGTTTTTGAATTTTTTATTGAAGACGGTAAATCATTAATATAAATGAGAAAAAGAAGGGGTCCCAATACAGATCCTTGTGGGACTCCCCAATCTACTGTGGCTTCATCAGACCATTTTCCATTAACGTACAAAATTTGCCTACGATTTTGTAAGTAAGATTCAAAAAATTTTAATGAAGTTCCGTGAAAACCGTAATATTTTAATTTCATCGTGAGAATTTTGCTATCAACACAGTCAAAGGCTTTGCTTATATCACATAAAGTAGCCTGAGCAAAAGATTTGTCTTCAAAGGATGAGTGGACCTGTCTAATTAAATCATCCAGACCATCTATAGTTGATTTATTTTTTCTAAAACCAAACTGTGAGGGACTTAAGAGATTATTGTTTTCCACAAAAGAATATATTTGATTAAAAACTAAAATTTCAATAACTTTTCCTAAAACGGGAATTACAGATATTGGACGGTAGCTCTGAGGTAGATCTTTGGGACCACTTTTATAAATGGGACAAACCCGCGATATCTTAAGTTGGTCAGGGATTATGCCCTCTTTCAGAAGATGATTTATGCATAGGGCTAACGGCTCGTCTAAACTATCAATTATACTTTTCAGTAGGTTATTTGACATACCATAGACATCAAGACAGTCAGAATTGTTCATTCCCTTAACAGTATTAAGGATATCTTTTGGAGTAACTGGCAACCACTTGAAATCATTTAAACTACAAATTGAGCTCTCATCCATAAGATCCTTGCAAGATCCCCCTGACACAGAATTACTAAGTTTATGTTTTAATTCTTTAACCGAGTTAATAAAGTATGTATTAAATAAATATATCTGGTTCTATATTATGGCTAACACTTTTTGTTGATAAAGTATTAAATTTGATTACTTCCCAAGCAGCTTTACATTTATTTTTACTTCTTTCAATATAATCAACATTACTAACAATTTTTGCCTCTTTGACAGCATTTCTATACTGGTTTTTTAATTTACTATAATTTTGCTTAAGGTCTACATTAATGGAATTACAAGGTAAATTTATTATGTTGTGTAAATATAGAAGTCTTTCCTTCATCGCTGCCAACTCACCTGTATACCATATGTTATTTTTTATTTTGTTTACCGGACTGTTTTTGTTTGCTTTAACAAATGTCTTATAATAGTTTAGGGCATTTAAAATTACATCAAACAAAATAAAAAATATAGTTTTGGAGTCAGTCTGCTCAGAGTTACCCATTAGGGCTGGCCAATCAATCGAGGCTAATTTTAGGGTTAAAGGAATTATATATTTTTTTGGTAATATCTGTTTGAGCTGATTATTAACCCTAGAAAGGCCAAATGGTGAGATTCTGTGGGGCCAGGCAGTTTTTGCCTTCCGTGCAGCATTTTATGTTAACTGTTATAAAATACCTATTTTTTACCAAAACATATAACATTATATACCATTGGATTTGGGAAATTCTGTAGAATCTAAATATACTAACAAACCCTGAACCTTTGTTACAACAAAAATGGTACATGCCAAAAACCTAAAAACAAACATTTGCTAAAAACTAAATTTCAAAAGTAAGGCCTTCCAAAAAATAGAAAAAAATTTGTTTACGAAAATCCAAGATATACAAGTTGTTTGAAATTTATTTCCTTACACAAAAACAGAAGAATATTTGAAACAACTAAAAACGATTTTGAGTTATAGCGTGAAATGTGAAACTCTACATTTTGTTTGAATTTTGCATGCTTATATACGTTTTAGGCCTACACATAGTAAAAGACCTAAAACATAATAAAAACACATATATTCTGATAGAACAGTAAACATAGAATAAGAAAAAATAAATATCCATATTTATCCTTTTTCCGTTAATATAGTATTTCAGTTTGAAAATAAGTTTTGTTTTTACTTGCGGGATTTTACACAAAAAACTAACAACTTCTAACACACGTAAAAAAATAGTAATTGGGTGTATAAAAATTACAAGATATACAAAATGTGTGAAATTTTGTACCAAATCAGAAAATATATAGTTTATTTGAAATAAAACAACTTATAAGGGTTATAAGTGGTAAGATATAAAAAGAGAGAACATTTTTTTTATTTACCGCTCTGTTATGCTCTGATATCAGAGCAAGATTTTCTCCAAAACACTCTCACTTTCTTGATTTTATGGAATTAGCCTTTTATCATAGCAAATGAGTCAATGGGAAAAATGTAGAAAATAATAATATTTTTTTAGTAGGTAAACCATGGAACTAACGTCAATGTATGTTTATAAACAATTTGATTTTGCCTATCTTTCTCACAACTCACAAAAAACCTGGAGTCCAAGTTTTCTTCCATTATTCATCACTGATTTACACATAAATACCTTCTAATATCACTATAATAACAATATTTATTCACTAAAAGCTAACAACTAACAAAAACAAACTTATAACCGACAGCTGTTCACCACAACAAAGAATCATCTGGCTGCAACGCGATATGCCTACAACACAACAGGTGCTCTGACGAACTGAGACATTCCATAACTTTGACCAACTGCAAAAACCAAAATATCACTCCAGAAAACTTACAATCATACTTAGATCGGTAGAGGATCTCTTCCTCTTCATTTCTGTATTTTTCTTTGTTTTAAATTCCATCTACAAGCAGAATAATAAATACTTATCCAAACGACTAAAAAAGTTGTTTGGCCCTACAGAAAACTCTTACTGACTTAGTTTACCGTGTCTTTGTAAAAAAATCACAGCTGGTAAACTAATGACGCTAGACTAAATCTTTCAACAGACGAAGTGTAGAGAAAGAAAGAATTAATTGAGTGATACCACCCTCTAGCTTCTACGACGAAAAATAAAGCTTCTACGAATTTTACAAAATGGCCCATTTTGCCTCCACTGCTCGCTCGGCAGTGCCGCGGAACGGAAGGTCAAAATTTCAATATATTTATCTCACTATCCTGCGGTTATAGTAAACATAAATGAGTATATTATATATGGAAATTGAAGGTAATTTCATTATCTTTCCAATGGTTTAATTGTCTTTGTGATTACTGCAATTTAACAGTACGAAATATTGGTTAGAACAAAAGTCTGTAGCAAACGACTATAAAAGTTGTTTGGCCACCATCTTACTGTAACCTAACGACTAAAAAAAGTCGTTTGGCCGGGTTAAATTTCTCTGCTGACGGCAATGCACGTGAGGACTTGGATACAAATTTTGCAGCCACCAAGATGCCTTTATGATCCGAAAAAGGAAATGGGAAAGTACTTACTTCCGCAATATCTATATTACAATTGTAGATAAAAACATTATCTAAAACAATTTTTCCCTCTCGTGGGTTCATTGTTTAAATGGAAAAAATTATATTGCCTGAAGAGGTTAAGTAACTCTTTTGCAGTTTTACTATTCTTTGTTACATCAAAATTGATATTTAAGTCACCACCAATCATTATATTATAAAAATTCCATTTAGTAATGAAGTTTAAAAAATCACTCACTACTCGGTACAACTTAGTCAACTCTGAGTCAGATCTTATGGAGCCAAATCCCCCCGTCTATACCAGACCACAGAGAGAACGCAAACCTCCCGAAGCACTGAAGGACTTCGTGACTTATTACGTGGATGGTGCTGAACCCACTGATCCCGTAACTGTAAAGGAAGCGATGGAAAGTACTGATAAGGATCTGTGGCTTCAAGCGATGAAAGAAGAGCTTTCTTCTCAAATAGAAAACAAGAGTTGGGAACTTGTAGACCTTCCGCCTGGTAAAAAGCCATTGAATTCTAGATGGGTATTCAAAACCAAAAGGGACGCAAGAGGAAACATTGTTCGGCACAAAGCAAGGCTTGTGGTGAAAGGATGTGCACAGCGAAAAAGGAGTAGACTTTGATGAAGTTTATTCACCTGTGGTAAGGTACAGTTCTATATGTTACCTATTAGCTTTAGCTGCAGAGAAAGACCTTGACATTGATCAAATTGATGCGGTATCTGCATTTCTTCAAGGAGATCTTACTGAAGAGATATATATGAATCAACCAGAAGGATCGCAACAAGAACTGAACAAAGTGTGCAGACTACGGAAAAGCACTTATGGTCTCAAACAAGCCAGCCGTGTATGGAATAAGAAATTACATGACAGTTTCATAAGGATTGGTCTAAAACAGTCTAAGTATGACCAATGTATTTATCACATGATGAAAAATGGGAGGATCTTGATCGTAGCAGTCTGGGTTGACGATCTATTTTTCATCAAGATAAACAGCTGAAAGAAACTTTGAAGAAACAGCTTACAAATGAGTTCAAGATGAAAGATATGAAATAATGAAATAATGATTTATTCCTTCAATCAAAAATACAAGATCAACATAATGAAAAGCTTAGGAAATAACTAGCCACTTTTGCAAGTAATGTGGCTAGTGAAAGTAAACAATAATGTAAAAACACTGAAATTAATGTGAGTCCAGTCCAATATCAACATTTATCAAAACTCAGCTCTTCGCACCGTCTGGTTATCTTGAGCTTATCAGCTAACATAGGCTAACAAACACTCTAATTGGTACAATACTTAAATCGGTTCCATGTTAACTCGTAATATGATGCATGAAATTAACATCACTGAAATCAAATAGCCAGGAAGATAGTTTTTTGCTAAATAACTTTATATTTTTTGATTTTTTAATAATATGCGGCAGTTTGTTATACAATTTGCAGCCTGAATACGCAAAACTTTTCCTAAAAATATCTTTGTTAACTTTTGGCAATCTGACATACTGATTATTTATGCCTCTGGTAAAGTAATGCAAGTTTACAGGTCTTGCATTACCGCTTCTACTATAAAAAATACGTAAAACTTTGTAAACATATAAGTGTTGCACCGGGAGGATCTTTAACAGAACAAACAATGGAAAAGAACTATCTCTACGGGGTTTCTTTAAAATTATCCTTAAAAAATGATTCTGCGTTGTTCTTATTCGCTTGATTAAATACTTGTTTGAGCTTCCCCAACAAACAATACCATACTGTAGTCTAGAGTGAATTAAGGCATAGTATAAAGAGCGCATTAGGTTTGTATCACAAATGTTTCTTAAAAAATAAAACTTTCGTATTGAAAGCCTAATTTTTGCATGAAGTTCATTGATATGATTCACCCAACTTAATTTTTCATCTAAAGTAACCCCTAAATACTTAAAATGAGAAACTTGTTCTATTACTTCACAATTGCAAACCGTATTTGAACAGCAGCTATCTAGATGATAAACGATCGGGCGATCAAAGACAAATCCTCGTAAATCAAAATTTATGTATTTCGTTTTACTGACATTTATTACCATTTTATTTTTTTGACACCATGTCCGCAATAAAACTAAATCAGATGAAATTTTCCTAACAATGATACTGGGATCTATTTCTGAGTAAAATAAGACAATGTCCTCAGCAAATGCGTTTATACTACCAAAGAAATTTTGTTCAAGTAAATCATTGATGAAGACTAAGAAAAATGTTGCAGAGACCACCGATCCCTGAGGCACACCCGAGGGTGTTGTCAGTTCAGCGCTTAAATGTTTGCCAACACGGACTCGCTGTCTCCGGCCAATCAAAAACGACCTGATGGGTCATTTTTGATATTCCAGTATCTCTCATATGGGAGAAGCTAAACTTGCATGAGGATTCCAAATAATAAGAGACAGGAAAAACAAGAAGCTCTACATCAGTCAGCGATCCTATATGGAGCAGGTGCTGAAGAGATTTAATATGGACCAATGCAAACCGGTGTCAACTCCCATGTCTCCAAATGACAAATTGTCAAAAGAACAGTCACCAAAAACTAGGGGTGTGCGAGTAGTGATTTTTGAAGTCGAGTTGAGTTTTGAAAAATACCCGCGAGTTTCGAGCTTTTTCGAGTCGAGTTTTTTTTAAGTTTATAATATAATAGTCATCAAGTTTCTAAATAATGGTAAAAAATTATTATCATTACTCAAATACAAATTACAATTTCGAGGTAATTAAACTTAAAAGACAGGGCCGGCTCTACCATATAGGCAAACTAGGCGACCGCCTAGGGCGCCAGGGCCTGAGGGGCGCCAAAGGGGGCGCTGAGCGGCCCCGTTTTTTTTTATGAAAGGAAGGCGCAAATAAAACACTTACTTTGGAAAGGAAAATCATGAAAGTATCCTAACTTCAATTTATATTTACATTTTATTAAATTATAAGTTTATAATTTGGGAATAGCTCGCGGGAATATGCTCTGCTATTCAATAGGTACAATGTAAGGGGTGTTTACCGCTTTCATTATCTCGGTGACCACAGGGCCGTCTCTACCATAGGGCGCCAGGGCCTGAGGGGCGCGAAAGCGGGCGCTGAGCGGCCCCGTTTTTTTTTATGAAAGGAAGGCGCAAATAAAACACTTACTTTGGAAAGGAAAATCATGAAAGTAGCCTAACTTCAATTTATATTTACATTTTATTAAATTATAAGTTTATAATTTGGGATTAGCTCGCGGGAATATGCTCTGCTTGTTACTTTTTTTAAACACTTTCAAACTATAAACTTAAATAAATAAATCCCACCCTTCTAAACTAAAACTGGGATTATCTCCCAATATACTAAGCATGCGACATTCTCTGCTCTCTAGGCACCCTCGTCGTCATACAATAGTTCAGGTTTCTTTTTATCTTGACAGCCAAATTTCAAGACTGGTCCAATGTAGTCTACCATTTTCCCAATGCTGGCAAGTAATGTGGTTTTGTTTTGTAAATTATTGTTCTTAATTACTTGCCTAAAAGTTTTTTAATTGTTTGAGTTGTATATTAATTATATTATTTTTATTTGATAAACGGAGAAATCATATTACCTTATTTATGTCTCTATAAGTACCAACATTCAGAAAAAATATTATTTAAATTTTTTCCAAAGGACCAACTGCATCTCAATTCTATGAAGCCTCATTTTATGAGCACAATTTTTCAAATGGTATCGTGTCTATTGAACACTCGATATGCAGTCTCCAACTTGATGAAGTACAGTAAACCTCGGATTATCCGGACCCCACATTATCCGGATCCCGGATTATCCGGACCGGTATCCGATAAATTTAAATATTAAAATCACTGCAAGAACATTATTTTAGCGACTTTACGGGTGAAATGCGCCTTTTAAAAGTAAAATGCAAATGCAATACATTATAACTGTACGCATTTGGAATTACAATAATTGTAGGAATCGCATTGCCTACACACATATTATAAGTAAATTACACATTTTAGTAAATTACAGCATTTCCGTGAACGTGCAGTAAAAGTTATCATTATATTCGAATGATTTATAATGAAGTTTAGTTCTTAAATGTCTTTCAAACTTAAACCCCCTTAAAATTTTAAATACTACTATGTTGTACAGTCTTGATACGCAGCATCAATTTAACAAGGGCTAAGGTACGTGATCGCTTTTTAGGTGATATTGTAATTACCTCGGATTATCCGGATTTTTTGTTATCCGGATCGGTGTTCCGCCACATTAATCCGGATAATCCGAGGTGTACTGTACAGTAAAAACGTAGGAGCTTGTAGTGGACAAATAATTATAACATTAATTTTTACTTATTTCGTTTTTATTTTGTTAATAAGAAGGAACCCCATGAGGTCCAGTGTTAAATATTGCACAAATAACGTTTTTAGTCAGAATTAAGTTAAGTTACAGCATTTTCATAATTTGAAGGAAATATATTTAGAGCGTTTTTGATATAATTGTACAATCAAGCATATAAAAAGTCATATATCACTCATAAGAGTATACTATGATGACACTGACAGTGTATGTAAAGTGTGATTTGTCTTCAAATTCACTGGTTTAAATAGTGTTGTTGTTGGCTACCAGGAATTGCTATCTAATTAATGAAAAACCAGCCCTTAATAAACAGGGGGGGATTATTGTTCACATTTCAATAAATTGGATTGCTGAAGACAGAGAAGTTTGTCATTAATCACTAGTTTAAACCCCGAACAAAATTTTCCAGTTTCCAGTGTTTGCTTGGGGATATCAAAATTACACGGACTCACTTTCCTTTCATTACAATAAATATTTACTTTAAACAAGAAACTTTGAGATAAAAAAACTGACAACTTTCAAAAACTATTACCATGAACTGTACCATAACTGTACCATGAACTGTTTCATTACCTACATAGTGTATTGAAAAAAGTCTATTCTTGGCTGTTTAGTGTTTTATCTTTAAAGTAAGTAAAAGTGATACGGGAATATGCTCTGATAAGCCCCTCAAATCCAATGACCCCAAGCAACTCACACCTTTATTTCATCTGCGGTTTTTAACGTGGTGGTAGATCAAATCAATCAATTTGTTCCCGAAAATTACGTATAAAGCAATAAATAATGAAGTAAAAAAAGTCATCTTAAAATATATTAACTACCAAATCCTTCAAATCTCATAATAGGACAAATCGTTTTGTAACTTTATTTGAACTTAATAAAAATGATAATACAGTGGAACCTGGATAATTCGAACTTGTATAATTCGAAATCTTCTTTAATTCGAATATTTTTCTTGGTCCCTGGCATTTTGTATCTAAACAATGCTAAAAAATCGTGGATAACTCGAATTTTATTTTGGATAATTCGAATTTTTTGAGTGCCAAATTAAGGTACATCAATTTCATTCCACGACTGGAAATAGTTACAAATTCATTAAAAAACACGTTTTACTACGAGGTTCAATAAAAAATTAACGCCAGACCTATGGCGTGTCAGGTTATGGTCAGATGACTCATCCCTTCCACCTCCCAGGCTTCCCACCCTGCCCTAACATCGCTTCTAACTCGACACCAATAATAATGTAAACTAAAGCAGCACAGAACGCTGACTGGGTTCGGAAAAGGGTTGCGCTCGCCGTGTCGCTGTGATAGCACCACTAGTCTTTTCGTGCTTGATTCTGTGTAGAACGGGTCCCGGCAGACGAGCCATGCGCCAGACCTGATGCGCAGTTTTCTATGTAGACACAAAGGCTACTCAACATTGCGACCCTTCCCTCCCCCCACCAGCCAAACTAACTTCCGAATTCCAGTGCAGCATTCCGTTGTTTTCGATCGTCCTTCGAACAAAGTGTTTTTTTTCTCTGTGCAGTGTCTTGTTTTTAAGTGTTTAAAAGTTATTTCGTAACATTAAATAAGTGTAGTGACCATGTCGACAAAATCACGGACCTATAAAACACTCACTTTAGCGGAAACACAATGAGCGTGCAATTGCCAATGTTACACGAGGTTAAGTTGGCAGCCTGCATCAAGTTAAGAAGTAGCAGAACGTACTGTATTTTTTCTAGCAGAAATGTTTCTTTGTATTATCGTACGTCGCGTCGTACGTAGTTTATACTTTAGCGTAGTTATTTCTGTTTTATGATTACTGTTTTTGAACCCTTATAATTAGCGTTTGTTTATGAATTTATTCTTTTAGTGTGTCAATTTGATAAAGAGGTTAAATTCACAATGTGAAGTTTTAATGTTTTGGCTTCATTCTTTAGAACTTCTTTAATTCGAATTTATGGATAATTCGAAGTTTTTAGCTGGTCCCTTGAGGTTCGAATTATCCAGGTCCCACTGTAATAATATGCAAATATATCCTGAGAAACGTGACAAAGAATTAGGCGAAAAAATTGTAATTTATCCACGATAATACAAGTCTCTTCTCGTTTCGTTTTACACAAGTACTTATCAAAAATAAACCACACATGGAAGTAAAAATAATTATAATAGTGAAATGGCTACCAAGGCTTATGACGGTGAGTCTACAAAAAAATAAAAAATAATTGTTAAGTGATTAATTAATTAAAATTTGAATAAAGTCATTAAAACTTAAAAGTGGTAGTAATTGGATTTTTACTACGGTATATAAGTTGTTTCTCTAGCCCCGATACTAATGTACCCTTTTACTGAACTGTTAGAAAGTGGGGGGGGGGGGGCGCCAAACTATACCTTCGCCTAGGGCGCCTAAAACTCTTGAGCCGGCCCTGTTAAAAGAGTTATTGAACTAAGAGCAGACATGCAAATAAATTATGTCAAAACAAAAGAAAGAAAACCTTTTACTTAAACTTACAATAATTCTTGATTTGATATATTTTTCAAGCCTAACTTGTGTTTAATGCTTACCTGGGGTTTGAAATGAAATGAAATGAAAACACTAATTATAAGCCGTGACCAATTACATGACTCAATTCATGATTAAAATATTTCCTTTGAGTTATTCACACAGGTACGTTTTTATTGATGTAACTGTCAACAAAAAACTAAGTTTTATTTATTTGGAATGGTTTCTAAAATATAACAAAAATCATTTTTTTACAAGATGTAACAATAACTAACCTCAAACTAAAAAAGATAGAGTGATATCAAAATTTATGTGTCTTTAATAACTAAAAAAAACTTTTTACTTCAAGTTTATAACAAACGAGGATTCAGTTGTATTCGTTAAAGATGGATTGACATTGTGAAAAATGGCCGTAATATTCTTTCGCATGTGCCGATTTCGGGTAAACGGCGGGAGTAACTACTCGACTCGAACTTTTGAGTAATTTGCAATAAGTCGAGTCGAGCCGAGTAGTGTATACTCGGCTCGAAAAAAGCTCGATTCTCGAGTACTCGCACACCCCTACCAAAAACCAAGAAAGAATTAGAAGAAATGGAAAATGTCCCATACCAGGAAGCAGTTGGTAGCTTGTTATTTGCTGCTCAAGTATCACGTCCAGACATTTCTTATGCCGTCAGCTGCGTGAGCCGATTCAACAAAAATCCAGGTAAAGCTCACTGGGCAGCAGTCAAACATATACTTCAGTATATGAAGGGGACATTGCACAAGGGTTTAAGCTTTGATGGGAACAAGTCTGCAGATATAATTGGATACAGCGGCTCAGATTGGGCAAGTGATGGAGATGATTGAAGATCTACGACAGGCTACATTTTCATCAAGTCCAACGGTGCCATATCATGAAATACGAAGAAGCAGCCCACAGTTGCTCTATCAGCCACTGAGGCTAAGTACATGGCAATGTCTGCAGCGACCCAAGAAGGGACTATGTGGTCACTATGTGGTTAAGAGGATTGGCAAACAAAATCACTCCATGCTCAAATCCTGTTTCAATTTTCGTGGACAACCAGGGAGCCAAGAATCTTGCGCTGAATGGTGCATATCAGCCTCGGACAAAACACATTGATGTGCGCCATCATTTCATCAGGGAAAAGGTGCAAAGCAATGAAGTTACATTTATCTACACTTCCACATCAAGTATGGTTGCAGACTCCTTAACCAAGGCACTGGACCGAGAAAAACTAATCAAGTGCATTCAAGAGCAAGGAGTATGCAAGCTGGGAGGATGTTGAGATATATTGACTTTCATACACCTTGCCTCCTAGTCTCTCTGGAAGTCACATATGTTATTATTTGATATGTCAAATAGTTTGTTTATATTACGATGACCTTTTGTTATGGTTCCCATTATTGTATTGATTGAAGTTAGTTACCTAATTTAAGAATATAATTTGAGTATAACTGAAACATGTTTTGTTTATTATATCTCATCTCTACCAACGTAACTCTGCTATTTCTCCCATTATTTGATCCTAAATTTTCCGCCATCGAGGGTAAAAAGAGGTGTAACTTTTTAAAAGATGTAAATGACCGTAAATTTGATTGCGTGACCACAAGACCGATTTTGCAAAAGATGATTGTGTGTGTTTGTGACCACACACAAACTGTAAACATAATGAAACATACAAATAATAAGTAATGGCCAAATCGACCTTGCAGAAGAAGTGAATGACTCTGAAATTGAATCGTATTTGCCAATGGCAGGAACAACTTTGTAAAAGAGCAAAGGTCTGGTTAATTAGATTGCTTGGATTTATCATTTGTGGGTTCTAGGTGAGGCAGTGGCAGGAGTAGATTTGCGAAATAAGATCGCAAGGCTTTATCAAGTGCAGAAAACAACAGAAGTAACTTTTCGAATATCTTCACAAATCTAACAAACGGCCACAAGATTCAATTGTAGGTCTTTGCTGATCGCAGGCAAACAGCAGGAATAATTGTTATGCAACTAAAAAATGTTTCAATAAATATTTTTATTTTATTATTAATTCTGCTTAATTTGAAATATATTGTTATCTGAAATGGGTCCAGTTCCAATTATTTTGGATTATTCGGTATACTGGATGGTTTAGCCATATCACAATACCCCATATAATGAGATCACTAAACCTTGATTATTTTAGTGTAATATTATTAATCCTGACCTTGCTGCGGTAATCCTCTTGTTCGTTGTTATTGTGTGACGGTTGACCTCCTGGCTGCGCCGAACTTTAACTTCGTGGGAGCAATGAAACGCAAAGTTACGTGGGTTCGAATTAATTTTATTAATAGTTTCAAATTACCGAATCAATTCAACTTACAATTCAACTTCGAATTTAAAACACAATAGAAAATCAATAGAAAAAGAGGGCCAAAATAATTAGTAATTTAACTCGCGTAGCATGGCTGAGGGCCATTGACCGCGGCAGAGAGACCGGGGCTGCGGCGGCGGCGGCGCCGGCGCCGCGCACGCGTGACTACTTCGGCTGCGTCTCAACGGGGACTGACTGCCTCAGCGTGCTGAGTGCCCGTAGGGAAAGGCTGTGGCCGAGGCTACGGAGCGCCCGCTTGGAGGCTACACCCTCCGTACAGTGCTGCACCCCAACGATAACTTAGTGCATAATTAAAGCTGAAACACTGCCAGCGACCGTCGTCTGCCCGGCACGTGTTGCTGATTCTGGGAGTTCATTTGGGGCTAGAATTCTTGGTATTTCGGGTCACTTGGTGTCACTGGAATATTTCGTTGCGAGGAGCTTATGAGGAAATGATTGACTGTTAATTCAGTTACTTACTGAATTAATTTACTGGCCGGAACCCATTAGTAAATCAGTTATTTATTAATATTACAACGTAATTATGCAGAGGGAGGGGTTTTTTTATTGGTTAAAATATTGGTTAAAAATTCACAGTTGATTAGACTGTGACAGTCGTCACAATTGTATTGTGAATGTCAAAATTCAGTATTTGACTCAAGAAATATTTTGAGTTATATTTAGTAATTATTGTCGTTTATGTTTTGAAGGTGTACTGTGACCGCATATCGTGCCAGAAGCAACGTTATCTACCTCATGTAACCGATCCTCAGGAATTGCCTGATATTTGGTACTGCCATATGAATCCAGGTATGCCCTCTCTCTGATAAATATTTTGTGCTTGGCCTGTCGTTGCCTGGAGCATTTTCAAAATTCAGGGAACGGTAAAAATTATGGTATAGTTATAACTAAATTTAAAACCAAGAGTTAAATAAATTATCAAACAATACAAAATTCATCCTTGATTTTGCTTAAGAATGATTTGGCACACATTGATCATGAAACAGATGCTTAAAACACTTCCCTTCTAAATACTTAAAAAAAATTCTTTTTATTCCAGTTTGGTTTCTGAGCTCATCTGTTTTGGATACTTCAATCTTCTGGAAGTATAAAATTGGCTATTTACAGCTACAACTACTATACAGTATTCATAGAAGTAACACTGATGGCGTCTTTAAAACTCTATGATTTTTTGGAGGGAAATTTGATTCACTAGTATCAATAATTAATTACCAAATTTATTGTATTAAATGATTGTATGTTTAAAATAATATTTTAGTACTATAGTATGTCAATAGAACATTTTTTTGTGCATGAATACAAAAAGAGGACTTTTCAACCTAACCACTTAAAGTCTGACTGATTTTTGATAGTCTATTGTATTTAAGGGTTATAAATAACATTTAGAAAATATTGTCTGTGCACCGGTCATAAACTGACAAAGTCGGGTGTTGCGCAGACCCACGGTTCAACAGCTGTGCGTGTGAGGAGCAGCCGCCCAGCCCCAAGGAGGAGGAGGACATGATAGACAACCAGTTCACGTGTGGCTCCGTGGTCTGGGCTCGGGTCACGGGCTTCCCCTGGTGGCCGGCCATGGTCGACGACGATCCCGACCTCGAGTGCTACTACTGGCTAGACGAGGACGACTTGCGCACCGTGGTACGTATTGTTAAAAATTTTCCCAATGACAGTTCTACAGTGCTGAAAGAATAGTTATTTATGTACTAAGGACGTAAAGTGGGTCTTTTAGCTTGAGCTGAACACACACCGCGCGACCACTTCTAGTGAAAGCGAGAAAGACTCTTTACACCCGAAATACTCACAAAATTATCCCTACAACTGCATTTTTGTATTCCCAAACAATAAATACTCACGTCCATTGTAGCTGAATGCGCCATTATGATTTTGAGGTTATAAACAAGTCAAAATCAGCTGAATCGTAATGGAAGTGGAAGCGGTAGAGCCAATGACTGGGATTGGCTGAAGCGCATAGAGTAAAGGCCTGTTTTCACGATGCCAGCTGAAGAGCCAACCAGCACAAGACAGTCCAATAGCAAAGATCTATTTGCAGCAAGTGCACATTTTCAGCCGTAGCAACACAATGCCAACAATAACTATGAATAATCATTAGATCAATTTATAGTTAATTAAGACATTGACTGGGTAAGACGTGGATCTGCGTCACGCATGACTAGCGCCAGCCGCGCACAACGAGAATCTGCGTCACAGTCCGACTCACTTTTCATTGCTTCGTGTGAACTCAGCAGTTGTCGGGTGGCATTTATGTCACTTGTGCGCGTCGGGCAGTTCCCACCGTTTCGTTCTGTGTTTGCCGCATCCCAATCCATCGACTTGTTCAGTTTCTTCGATCGTTTTATAGTTATATTTTATTACTTGCATTATTATTTACATTACTAGTTTATTATTTACCTTATTATATGTTTCATATTCAATTTTTATTTTATTACATATGTTTCCATCAATAAAATCTCATGAAAAGTGTTTGGTGTACAGTTTTTTCATCTTTTGTTCTAGATACATATATGTAATAAAATAAAAATTTAGATTGGTAAAAACTATAGAAATCACATTTTTGAGGCGCTAGGATATGAAATAAATGTACCCAGGTTATATTGTTGGTTGAATTTAAATAATATATTGAATATAAAAATTTTGGAAGCTAGAAAAATTGCCCCAGACGCTGATGAGCGGATCCAAGTCCCGAAAATTATGTCACCGATTTTGGAGAAAAAGGATGTTTTACGAGCAAAAAACCACATTTCTGCCTTCCTTGGACTATTTTCAGGTAATTAGAATTTTGAAAAATAGCATTTTTGGAACGCAATTATAAACAAATTCAGCAGTCAATGTGTTAATAAATATTAGGTAAGAAGTGTACATATGCTGCAGATATGTTTTTGGCATTGGACTGTCTTATACTGATTGGCTCTTCAGTTGGCATTAAGAAAACGAGCCTTACAATGCAATGCAGTCAGCTGGCAAGCGGTATAGTCTTTATTGCTTGCTTTTCGATGAACTGCTGTTTTTCTATTGGTTTTAAGAGCATATATTGGCAGTTTACGCGTGGTTGTAGGAAAAAGTTTTTTGTGAGGTTTTTAAATTAGACGTCACTGAGTTATTTACCATCTGGTTTCTGTAAAAAAACAGCCTGAAACAAACCCTATAATTTGGCTTTAAATTGCCAATTTAATATTATTTCTCACTTATATTTTTGTATCTTTATTATTTTGTTTATTTTTGTTTGTTGAGGATTTCATGGTCGATTGTAAGAATCTTCAATGAACCTAGAGGGTGGTAATTGAGTCTAGTCCAAAGTTGATGCAATTTCCTTAAATTTGTTCATATTAAGTCGTTGACATTCAATAGATTGTTCTAGAAAATTAGAATGGATGGTTATTTGTAATTGTCAACCTTGCCATTCAAAAAATATTTAATCTTTCAACCATTTGATGGAAAGTATTTAGAATGATCATCCCAGCTTTTTGTTAACAAAAGGCATTTCCCATTATTAAATTTCATAACAAATGTGATGAAAGTGGTTAGTATTTTTAATATTCTATTTGTTGTTTAGCCATCACATTAACTAATGTACTCATAGTGACAAAGTTGTCATCCAAGACATCTTGAAGGCAAATACTGCAGATCAATATTTCATACCATTGGAAGAGTTATAAATTGTTCCAATAATTCTTTTCCATCGTAACAATACAGGTAACAATGACTTTACAATTACTAAATCATATCTTTTGGATTTTTGGGATTGCACCATCAAAAGCCACACATAAGATGTTTTCAATCGTACATCTGTCGATAGTATGTTGGCACTTGATCGGGATTTTTTCATACATTTCAGTCGACGATAACACTACATGGTTTCTCTTCTATCTGAGCACTGTCCCTTCTGCTATCGGAACGATTATGTTCTTTCTTACAAACATTTTCGGAAACATTACTTACACAAGTATTTTGAAAGACCTGGATGACACAAGGAGAGAACTGGAGAAGATCGGGATGGAACACGATGTGGACAAAGCGACGAAGGCCGTGTGGTGGGTCATGGTGGTGGAGTGGGTGAACGTGACCAGCTGCTGCCTCCACGGGGAGGTGGTGGCAGCCCTGGCCGACCTGCTGGCCTCGGCCGTGGTGCAGCAGCAGACTCTGCTGGCGACGCTGCTGGACGCAAGCTTCTCCGCCGTCAACCAGCTGCTGCGGGATGTCGCCGCCCACGCGGACGCCATGCGGCCAGACACGGTCGCCACCCGGCTGGATCGCGTGTTCCGCCTCCACTCCGGCCTGCACGCCACCGTCACCGACGTCAACACTCACTTCTGGTTCTTCAATCTGATGGCCGTCGTGTCTCGACTGTTCGGCATCGTCTGCCACATGTACCACTACCTCAAGTCCATCGGCCACGCGCCCGGGCTGTTCAGCCTTGTGCATTTCCAGCTGATGGTGTTTGACTCACTGTACTTGGTGTGGCAGTTAGCCGTGTGTCACACCTGCGCCGAGAAGGCCCGGCAGACGTCTCAGATCGCCCATCGCATGCTTCAGCCGCAAACGCCGCCCTGCCTCTGGCTCGAGGTCAGCCACTTCTCACGGTTCAATTTGGATTACAAAGTGGAATTCACCGTCGGTGGAATTTTTGCCTTGAATCGTCACTTGATCACCGATATATGTGTGATGGCTTTCTCTTATCTAGTCATTGTTGTGCAGCTTAGAGATGTTAGAATGTTTGAGTCGGGAATAAATTCTGTTGCCAACAAAACAGGTGTTAATTCCACTTTGGCTTATGGTTAGTTCCACCATGGCTCAAGACAGGTTACTATCAGTTACTAAGCAAATTCTGTTTTATGGATGGTTAATTTTGTTGTCTTTTGTTTAACTTATAAGTAGGGATGTGTCGGTACCACTTTTTTCAAAGTCAGTACCGGTACCGGTTCTTTAAAAGATCGGTTCTCGGTACCGGTACCATCGGTACCAAGTGTTTGTCATAACATGATGTATAATGTAATGTACCCACAAAACTACAGGCAATCTGTTGTATGTTACTGTTTTATAAATGTTTTAATTTTCAAGTATAAGTTTTACCAAGTCATAAAATATTATCCCACTTATTAATTTAATTATTTATCCTTCTGTAAGCAGTTAAGATAAAAAAATATACTATATGAACAAAAAAACAAATTCCCAGGTGAAAAATAGCAGTTTCCAAATTTGTTTCCATTGATAATTTTACAATCACCATAGAAAATAACCCTTTTCCAATTAATTTTAATAATTAGAGACAAAAAATATATCAAGAGTCAAAAAATTGAAAATAAATGTAGAATCAAAAGTAATTTTAGAAACACTATCCACCTTCAATAATAGTAAGCGACAGCATTTGCCATCGGCGCAACGCCCGCGGTAATGCGCGGTGCGATTGATCGTCTTAAACCGGTCAATTACTCCCGGACGTTACCATGGGTACCGACATTTTGACCTCGGTTCTCAGTACCGGTTCTTTTGTAAAGAACCGGTGGTACTGAGAACCGACTTAAGGTACCAACACATCCCTACTTATAAGCTGTATTGACAGATTTTGTCGTTTGAAAAATAATTTATAGTATAGTAGCTGCTGTACCCATTTTTTTGTACCTTTGGAAGCCCAAGGGACAAAGCCTGAAAATATTTAAGATACAGGAATAGGACAGAAACCTTCCCAGGAGTTTCTATAACAACTTCAATGTAATAATGATAGATGAAATATAAATATAAAAGCATTGAAGTTAAATGTAAGTTGAATGGGTGTTTGGGAAGTTGCAGGATGTTGGGAGAGGGCTTAAATTGAAGGTCTTGATCCCAGGTACATAGAAAAAATACTAGAATTCTTTTAAACCAATCATAAAATGAGAAGTTATGTAAAATATCTGCTGTTTGAAAAGCATCGTAATCTAAAAATACCTGATTTTCTTACATTAAAACATGTGATGTTGCTAAATTCAAAACCTTGTGCTAGATATTAACATAGGGTGGACCTAAAAGCCAGTTTACTATGAAGGTATTTTATACTATAATAACGAAGGATTGTTTTTATTTAAATGTTCTCATAATTGTGACGAGGCATTAAGCCCCTTGAAGCCACTAGTTTTGTATTAAATATGTTTGGAATTACAGTAGAAAAAAAATTACTTTTTTATTAGTGCATTAGATTGAGGGGTGTGGCAGAAACGTGCTATTTATTTGTGTGATGCGAGTTGCCCAACCAAATTATGTAGGCGCAAAGTTCAATTTCTCTGTACAACTCCATTAGGTAAAGTTTTAGAAACTAAACTGCCTTTTTTAAGATATTGTATTGACATACCTCAAAATTTTTATAGTTCTTGAAACTAACATTTCTAATGGAGCAGGAAAAAAGTAATTTCCAAAAACAAAGAAAAGTTAATATTTTTATTTTTATGTCAGGTTCTAGACAGTAATGAATAATAATTCTAAGCCCTGTTGATGAAGCAGTTTTCCCTATAGAGTTGAACCAATATTAACATTTTTTGCCTGTTTTTGGCACTTTGGACCTCTGCAACTTTCATAATTTACATACAAAAAATTCCCTAGTGTAATGATTTCTTAACAAACAAGTAGAGGAGGAAACATTGTAAACAAAATTGTTGACCAAACACCCTTAACCTGGCTTGTCTTTCTGAAAGTAGTCAACTAAAGATTAAGGGGAGGGGGGTAGTTTTAGAGTTTCTGGGGGTACAAAACTACTCAGTTTAGTTAATGGTAAATTTTTAATGTGTTTTTTGTTGTTCTTACCTTTCCTGATGCATCTATCATAAAGATTGGCCAAGAAGTTATATATTTTTTCAATAAGGTTGTAGCCAAGGATTTTAGTGAATCTTAATAACATGTTATTGCAATATTGTTGAGTTGATGTGTATTAAATAAACTTTTACTCCTGCAAACTGTACACTAGTTTGTTTCACTGCCTATAAATATGTCTTGGTTGACAACTTCGTCACAATGAGTGCTTTGTTTAATGTGATGGCTAAACAACAATAAAGTCATCTAACAACGATTTACACTGTTAAATTCACCTCAAAAAATAATAATTTGGTAAATTTGAATGATTGCCCTGTGTCCAAGATACTGAGGGTGTAAACACAGTACATTGTCCCCATGTTAACCTTATGGTAAATAAATACAATTTGATATCTCACTCAATTCTGAATACATCTTATTAAAACTTGGTATGTGACTCATCAAGTTGACATCTACTGGATTAATGCCTAAAATGTTAACATTTCCATGGCAGAAAATCTGCATGCTCATTCCCCGTGTTAACCTTAAGGGTAATAAGAAATGTTGTTTAGGTTGCTTATCTAAATAACAAACTAGCTGTCTAAATACATGTGTTAAAATGATCAGGTATTTAAATTCTAATCAACTTCCTGATGAGCTAGAAACTTGAAATTTGGCACAAACATTCCTTGGGTTGTCAAACCACAGTGAGTCGGTGGCGCAGTTGGTAGCGCACTCGGCCCCGGTTCTGTGGCGGCAGCGTCCCAGGATCGAGTCTCGATGATGCCGCCTACTTTTAGCAGTACTGTTCATCCTTGTACTGTACCGGCTCACTCCTTGGGTTTGCTTGATAACTTCCACGCACAGGCCTGAGGCCCATGTGGGGGGGGCAAATGCAAGGTAAAAAGAGGCCGCCACCCTCTTTAAAAAAAGAGAAAAGAAACGTCTTGTGACTAAACTAGAGGTCCTTGAGAAACACAGTTATAACTTACTGCAATTAATACCCCCGTTGCAGCAGACCTGCATACTCAGCGAATTTCAGATGCAACACAACAAACGGTATTTCAATCCAACTTAGCGAGATTTTACATGTTTTGTAATCTCCATAAGAATAACATGGGGAATGATTATGCAGGTTTGCTGCAACAGGTATGTTAAAACTGGTTGGTTTTAATTCATTATTTCGTAGATCTTAACTAGAAGACGCCATATACCAAGTTTTGTCAAGAAATGTTAAAAAATAAGTAAGATATAGAATTTTTTTATTTCTCATAAGGATAACATGGGGAATGATTATGCAGGTTTGCTGCCACAAAAATTGAAATTTCGGGGATTTTAGACTAAAATACATTAGATTTCATCTAGATGAAGCCACAAACCAAGTTTTATCCAGATATGTTGAGAAATAAGCGAGATAAAGAATTCTACTTATTCCCCATAAGGTTAACATTGGGACAACGTACTGTGTTTACCACTTTCAATATCTCGGTAACCAATGGACATAGAGCAATGATTCAAAACACTAAATTGTTTGTGTCTTTTTGAGCTGAATTCAATGGTGCCAACAAAGATTCGATAAATTTTATTTTTATATGTAAAAAACTCAAAAAACCCATTTTTGGGGGTGTTTATCCCTCTTTACCCCCCCTTCCGGTGGTCCGATCGGGCTGGTTCACGAACTCGTCCATTCGATTACCACTTTACATGTCTGTTCCAAATTTCATTAAGATCGGACCATATTTACGGCCGCTATCGTGCTGACAGACACATATATATATATATATATATAGTAGGGGTGTGCGAGTATTCGACCGATCAAGCTTTTTGGTCGAGCTTTTCAGTATTCGGCTCGGCTCGACTTTTTTCAAAAAAGCTCGACACTCGAGCCGAGCTTTTGATAAGAGAGTTCTTATCGGAAAGATAATTATTGCGATCTATTTTTGGACACGTTAAGCCGGAAGAGCGTTTCCCTCGCACGAAAAACAAACAAAAAATATTCTCTAGTGATAAGGAAAGGACATTGACAGGTAACAAGAAATATAATCTCCATTTAGACGGAAATCAGAGCTATATTTAGTTGACCTTGGAGAACACGAAACACAGCATTTAAGTAATTTAAGTCTATTGTTTTATCAAGGCTTATCTTTTGAACGGTATATCGTACAAGTTTCATTTTGGTCTCATTTGATTTATAAAAATAAGACAAAAAATATGAGCCGTCACTTATAGTTGTATGACATATTTTTGCATTTTGTAGTACTGTAAGGATTCCTTATCTCCTAATTAACTCACGCTCTCGGGCATACGCACTGAGTCCAATGACAAAAAACCGGGACAGGGGCTTGGAGTAAACAACCTCCACCCCCCTCCTCCCTGGCCACTGATAAGGAGAGAGAGAGGTAGCTGTTTCTTTCTTTCTCTCTATTCCGTCCTTATTTATGATATTTCTTCTTCCTACTTTTATTAAACTGTCCATTATTTTCTTCACTAAAGTTTAGAAATGCAACTAATTATAGGATTACAATAAATTATTGTTATTTCATTCATATATTATACTCTGAAATAATAAGTTAAGCCATGAATACTATGCCATAATTGGGACTGCTATTTAAATTTTAATCATCTTTACTTTGTGAACATAAAAAAATCAGCCTAGTGTTTGAATAAGTGTGTAACTTTTTTTTACTATGATATAACCATTTCAATACCTTTCCATCTACTCCTTTTAACTCTTGAAATTAATGTTGTAGTACCTATATATAACTAGTCTAATTATGTAATTTTAACTATTTATTTTAAAGTAAAGTATTGTGGGATTGGGGAGTCAAATAATAAATGTAGATTTTAAATTTGGTATTTTTCTTCATCAATTATTTTTTGAGACAGTTTGATTAATTTTGTGTAACATAATACAAAATAATGATGAACCTCAGATCATTACCTTGTTTTGGAGATAAGCTATCTAGTTTTGAGCTGGTGTTCACTTAAGGTATGCAAACATTAGTCTATTGTATCTTTTAAAATTAAAATCAAGCTTCATAATTCCTTTTCATAATTTGGTGATTGTAAAAAAGCTCGGCTCGAAAAAGCTCGAGCTCGAAAACTTTTGAAAAAGCTCGGCTCGGCTCGGCTCGAGTTCAAAAATCACTATTCGCACACCCCAAATAGATAGATAGATAGATAGATAGATAGGTAAAAATTCGAACGAATGGTGTTTTTTGCTTCTGGTGGCCCTAAAACAAAAAGTTATCATGGTCTCGGGCTTAGGTCTTACCATGAGACCTACGGTAATAGCTTCTTCCCTATAGGGGAAATTCGCTAAAATTAAATTTTCTACAATTTTGGTTGATATGTATTTTGCCCTAACTCACCATGGAGTTTATTTATGTGACGGTCCATGATTAACATAATTCATTTGACTTTTCAACCCTCTTTCGACCCCTAAATCCCACCAATAAATGAAATAAATTAAACATTTTATAATGTTTGTATGTTTAATTAATTTTACTGAAATAATTTTGCCTCACCCCCAGGCCCACCAACTTATAACTTCCCCCACCACTAATCCAACACCAACCCTCTTCTCACCAACAACTCTCCACTAATACCCATTCTCCAAATAACAAAGATACTTTGTGCCGACTATGTTTAAACATTTTTATTTATTTTGTCATAAGACTTTTCAATATCCCCCAGTGCCCAAGGACTCACAATTGGGGGTCCGGGGGCAGAGCCCCTAGAAAGCGAGTCAATCAATATATCTCGGTAAGACTTGGTATGTGATTAGATTAGATTACCATATTAGACGTCATCCACCAGAAAGGAGAGGATGAGTGTAGGATGATTGTGTTCATCTGTTAAGATGAATTTCTTGATTCCTGAGGCAGCAAACCTGCGTACTCATCTCCCCAATGTTAACCTTATGGGAAATGAATAAAACTGTATAGCTCTCTTATTTATCTTTGCATGTTGATAAACTTTGTGACATCATCTAGTTTAGATCTACTGGATTTTAGCCTAAAATTCTCCTTTTTCACAATTCTGTTGCAGCAAACCTGTAACTTATTTCGATAATCAAGGTGTAAGCAACAAATAATCCAGTATTATGGCTCATAGCTTTTATAAATAGAATTTTTACCAAAACTCTCTCTAAAAGTGTTCATATTTTGTATTCAATCTGTGTAATCTGTTACAGACATTTTATCATGTGGTGTTTTTTGATAAGAATGAAGTGACCAGGGCTTGGATCCCAATCAATAAAATATTTTCTTTCCAGAAGAATCCTAATATGCTCAAACAGGTATTATTTCAAGCATTATTTTTAGAATTAAATCCATTTGTGAGAGGAAAATTTCTCACTTTTAGTTATAAATTTAACTTTCAGAGAATAGTTTGGTAGTACTGTAAAAAAATATTGGCAGAGGTGTTTGAAACTTAATTAATATCTCAGAACAAATCATCAGATTGTGACTTAAACTTAAGAGGAGGTTTAAGGCAATTCTTTACAGGAGTTTATGTGTGTAAACAAATTAAATTTTCCCCAAATTTCAAATAAAATATTATTTTGAGTGAAAATATGCTTGCAACCATCTACTATATATTTGTCAAATACCACTCAGTGGAAACATCGTACAGCCCAAACTACTTGACCTAGAACCTTGAAACTTTGCATGGATGTTCCTCTTAGGGCATAGACATCCGCTAAGAACGGATTTTACAAAATTCGTAGTATAAAGGGGTTTTTGGCGAGGCCGAAGTTTTCAAATTTTCCCATTTAAAAGTATGTTGGACGATTTTTGTTTACATTTTTAATGTCCATAAAACAATCAGCTGGTAGTTAGCTTCGTAAATGTATACGTTGATACAGATGATAATAAATTGATTTCTTTGATCATGGCTTCATTGATTTTTGTTGATTTGTTTCAAGGACATAATTATGTACTATATAAAAGTTACATCTAGTTTAGATAAAATCCACCATTAATTAGTTAAGTGGCACCATCTATATTTCGGTAGCGGGAGTTACGCAGTTTTAAACGTGAAGAGCATACTGCCTTTTGTGGCTGAGACTAAATCCCGGTAAGATGGAAAGAGAAAAGAACAGTGGTTTTTCAGTCACAAATAGAATGTGCTGAAATGATATGATTCTTTGATTTACTTATGTAAAAATTTATAAATTATACAAATCCCTGATTGTAAGTTATATTTATACTATCTTTTCTACTGTATTTTTGTCAAATACCACTGACCTATCCTATGTACAGCCAAAACTACTTAACCTAGAACCTTGAAAATTCACGTTCCTTACAGAATGTTGACATTCACCAAGAACGGATTTTTTTAATTCGAGGTTTTTTGTGGAGCTGAAGCTTTGAAAATGCCCCATGTTAATGTAATGGATGATCTTTTGTTTAAATTTCCAATTTTATTCAATCAAGCATATTAGCTTCACAATATGCTGTTGTTACAGCTGATTTATAATTTGATTCCTTTTATCATGGTTTTGTGGTTGTTTTGATGATTTTGTTAGGTTATTCGTACTATATTAAAGTTACATTTGGTTTAGTTTCGTACCTTATACGTTCAATCATAAGCTCATTATGTGGTACCATCTTTTTAGGCAGCGGGAGCTATAGTTATTTCCTTAGGCCGTCCTTCATGTTTTTAATTACAATCATGCCAGTTACAATAATTTGGCAAGTTCCTTTTTCATCTAATTCGACGGTGTCCCGGCTTTTCACGGAAAAATAAATGCTGCAATCAGTGGTTGATCTTAAATTACTCCTACCCGTCCATATTTTAAGTTAAAAACTAATTGAATCGAGTTTGAAATACTGCCCACGGATAGCACCATAACTGTTTCGAACATTCAGCCCTTTACTGTACTTAATTGATGCCCTACTAGGCAATCCAGGGACGTAATGGTAAATCTACAAGGAAGTACCGTAAAATCGACACATTTGGTGTTAAAATCGGTCCGGCCGTTTTCGAGTTATAACGGTGAAAAGAAAACTTCACTATCTACTGTGGTATCCTACATCCTACTGTGGTATCTACATTTTATCCTACATTCCGCCATAAAACAAACATATCTCTACATGACATATTCCTTGATATAAATATTTTCTATTCAGTCCTCTAGATTCTTCATATCAAGGTTAGACGATAATTTTTATCGTGAGCGAAGCCACGGGTTCTGCTAGTTTAGCATAAAAATTTAATAATCCAGTATCTTAAATGATTAGTTTACTTCAACTGGTTGTGGAGAAAGTAGATTTTTTTGTTTGGCACGAAATGAAGTACATTGCCCAATGTTATTGTTATAAGAAAATAATGTCCTCCCTTATTTATTAACCAATTTTGATAAAACATTTTTTGTAGATACTAAATATAAATATTAGAGGTGTGCGGATATCCGAAAATTCGGATCGGATCGGATTTTCGAACCCGATCCGAGGGTTTTATATCTATCCGGTAAGACCGACTAGATATCCGACTCTATCGGATAGACTGCATATTTTGGGGTAAATTTTTAAGAAGGATCAAATTTTAGAGTTTGGAAAGTCTTCCAAACACAACTAGTCACTGCCAACGAGAGTACAGTGGTGAGAGAAAACATCGCAGAGCAAAATTGACACTTTGAAATGCGACGATTCGCGATTGCGGCTTGAACAACCCCTCAACACGATGCGATTATGTAGTGGTATGCATCAAGCGATGTATTTCGGTTGCTGATATTGTGATTCGTGATAAGATCGAGATCGTTGTATACGATCAGAGTATTGCGCAATACCCGACGCGATAACGAACATCCTAAGATAAATTCTTGTATCGTAGCATTAAATCACTTCACAAATAATAGTACATCCTTTATTAGTTCTGTCACTGTCGTGATCTCGATCAGTATCCGTTACCGACAAAACATCGATTGGTACGAGAGAGAATCGCAATCAAGACCAATCAGAGTTCGTCAATGACCGACAGTGTCCCCACAGTCGTCTTCAATAATTGCCAAAACGAAATATCCCATAAATACCCCATAAATAAATAGTCGTGTTGATGTTTCATACGACTATTTCAGGCCGTAAATATCTTAAGTGGCCTGTTGATACGATAAAATAAAAAGCCTCCAATGATTTTGGGCTGCCAAAGATTTGGCGAACCTGTTAATTTCATTGTTTGTGTTTCCATCTCACATCGTGTTTAAAAATGTCGTCGTCTGCTTAAAAGCCGAAATAACTCAAGAATGTGTGACGTTACAACATCCCGTCACAATAAAAATTAACTTAATTATTCTAAATTATCTACCACCATTATAACTTACGACTTACCTTTATTATGTTTATTGTAAATATAAACAATAACCTCACTTATAATTTTGACATTTCTAACCATATGACATTTGAAGTAAATTTTCTTCCTCACTCGGTCGCGGCACTGCATGAGACAGACCGCCAGGAGGAATGAGTCAGTTTTTTCATTCATAGATTTCTATCTGGCACGTACGAATTCAAATGACCCCCACTTTTAAATACATATTCAAGGTAGAAGAACTCGGCAACAGCTGGTCTCCAAAACCGAAAGGTAAGGACTCTCGGCTTAGCTGGACTTCTCTCTTCAACTTATTGATAATCGGCGGTCAAGCTGTTTCAATAAGAATTCCCAAAATAAGATTTGGTGATAATCGGCAACTAGCTGTTTCACCTTGTCTTATACGGAAAATTAATTAAATTATAATCGATCTTAAAGTAATAAAAGAAACGTGAATCAAGTCCCACATTTAATTCATTTCATTTCATTAAATAACCTATTTTGTTAAATAGAATTAAGAAAGTTCAATAAACTCAATTATGTTATTATAAAATACTTTTCATTGAGTATAAAACTTAAATAAGGTTTAGATAATTTGAATTGCCGTTGGCAAAGAATCCTACCCTGAGACTTAAAAATATATATATAAGTAAATAAAAGGATAAAAGGCAATTTTAATAATTAATTTACCGCACTTGGTACATTTCAATATTTAGCGCCCAACGTGGGGCATTAAACATTCAATATTTATAAAACTATAACCTTAACTAAATAACTAATGACAATCCCATATAATCTAAGAGAAAACCCAAAAATGACTGATAAAGTAGATAATCAGATTTCGCGTAGGAAACCTAGATCCCTAAGTAAATCCCCGACTAGGCATGACATCTCGAGAAGAAGCGACATTGAAATCAAACTCATAGAAACGGTCAATTTATTAAAAGATCTGACTAAAGATATGAACATCCTAAAGCTAGACGTCCTAACAATCAAAGAGAAGACAAATAACGAGATGAAAGTATTGACCGAAAGAACTATTGACGTAGAAAGAAACATAGAAATGATTTACGAAAATATGAACATAAACAACGTTCGAATCGAAGAAATCAAATCAAACCTAGATCAAATGAAGAATAAATTCGAAGACAGTATAACTAACCTACAAATCCAACTAACCAATAGAGATAAACAAACCGAAATAACTGAACCAAACGTCCAGAACAACAGACAAATTGAGAAAGAAATACGAGTTGTATATAAAGACTCTATTTCACCCAAGATACCTCAATTTAATGGCAGACAAAACAACCCTATGATCTTTTTAAATAATCTTAAGAACCAAATCAAAAATGAAGAAAATTTGTTCGAGATACTTAATGAAGCAATGACCGATGGCGCAGCCTCATGGTGGCAATTAAACAAAGAAAAAATAACAACCTTTCATGAATTCAAAACTATCTTTATAAACCAATATTGGAACCGTGATATTCAAAAGAATATTAGAAAAAGATTAGAATTTGAAAAGTATCGCGCTAACGAAAAACTAACTAGACTTGAATATTTCACCGATCGTGCCATAACCTTAAAATCCCTGACAATATGTCCATTAGATGAAGAAGAAATAGTGGAAATACTTGCGGAACATTTCGGACCTAACGTTACCAATGCGTGTAGAATCCAAGGAATTAAAGATATAACTAACATGGAAAGACTGTTACAGAAAGAAGACAACAACGAGAAAAGTCATACGTTAAAATATCACAATCCTATACCAAATAAACACGAATCAATAAAGGGAAATAGCAATCAAAGGAGCATAGGGAACGAAAATCATCGATTTGAAAATCGTAACCAATGGCGACCTAATCCCAATAACACCAATTACCCTAATAGAAAATTCGAACCGAAATACCCTTCGCAGGAACAACAACGCATTTGTGCTAGTATAAATCAGATGCAATCTACATCAGATAATATTCCGAGTCCTTGTTTAAACGGGAACGCACCGGGAGCTGGATTAAAACAGGTGGCGACACGAATATAAATTTACCAATAAACAAGGAGGAAATTAGTATCCCGGTGCAAATTAAACCCAATTCACCTGTAAATAACTTTAAGAGCAAGACACCTCCCAATACATCTATAGTATCTAATATATATTGTTCTAAAGAATTTTTATTAGATGAACCTCAGATCAAAGACGATACCCGTTATCAAAATATTACATGTCCTGAAATAAAATTAAAAATACAGAATATCGAGTTAAGCGCACTCATCGACACTGGTAGTAATGTTACCTGCATCCAAAAGGAATGGTTAGAAATAAATAAAAACAGAATAAAAATTGAAGGTAAACTACCTTTAAACAATACTACAGTCATCACAGCTACTGGACATAAAAGTAATAGGATAAATAATATAATATTTCTCGAAATCATCATAGGAAATTTTAAAACTATGATCCAATGTTTAGTTATCCCTAAACTAATCAAGGAATTAATACTTGGAATAGATATTATAAATTAATGAAATATGACCTTAAATTTTAAGGAACAAACGTAAATATCGATAATGGAAAGACCATAATAAAATTCAATAAAAATGTAAACAACGCTATAGTATGTCATCTAGTTCAAAACGAAGAAATATTATCACCCCAAAATGATATGAAAGAAAACCAATTTTGTCCTACGGTACATAATTTAAATAATTTAACTGAAGAGCAGCAGGCCAAAATAAAGAAATTATTTGAGAAATATTAAGACGTATTTTCGGATAAACCAGGAAGATGCAATAAATATCAACATAAAATAGAAATCGATCAAACCAAACCTTTTAAATCGCAAAGCTATCCGATTCCTCTTAAATATATTAATGATATAAAAAGAAAAATAAACGAAATGGAAAAGGACGGTATTATAGAAAGATCTAATAGTCCATATATTAATCCTATCGTTCCCGTGATAAAAAAAACTGGAGAAATTAGATTCTGCTTAGATGCAAGAAAAATAAATGAAATCAGCATCCCCGATTATGAGTGTAACCGAGGAGTAAATGAAATACTCTTCCAAGGAAGGAAAACTAGTTGGTTAAGTACCTTAGATCTCTCTAGTGCTTTTTGGCAGGTAGAATTGATGCCTGAATCTAGACCATATACGGCTTTTCAATTCCAAGGGAAAACTTATCGATTTTGTGTAACTCCATTTGGATTAAAAACTTCTTCCGCCGCGTTAGTGAGAGCGTTAAATTTTGTTTTTCAAGACGAAGTAGATCCCTTCACCATAATTTACGTCAACGATATATTATGTCATTCTGCTAGTTTCGAAGAACACATTTCACATTTAGAAATACTATTTAAAAAGTTAAAGGATTCAAATATGACTATCAAATTCAAAAAATCACTTTTTTGTAGAAACCAAGTACCTTTCTTAGGATTCGTTGTAACTAACAACGGCATAGAACCAAATACAGAAAAAATTGAAGGCATTCAAAAGTTAAAGAGACCACGCAATCAGAAAGAGTTAAAAGGATTTTTAGGATCATTAAATTATTATAACCGATTCGTAGATAAATATTCTGAAACTATCCAACCCTTGCTGAAACTTACCTCATCCAAACATAAATTTATATGGACTGAACAAGAAGAACAAGCCTTTATCAATGCTAAGAAGTTATTTTTAGAAACTAACCTCCTTCATCATCCTGATCCTAATAAAGAATTCATTTTGCAATGTGATGCTAGTGATAAAGCTATAGGTGGACACCTTTATCAAATAAGAGAAGATGGCAGTAAAGGGGCTATTGCTTTTATGAGTAGGGTATTGAGGGGACATGAATTAAATTATTTTACTACGGAAAAGGAATTTTTATCTATATTATTTTGTCTCCAGAAAGTCAGACAAATCGTGTTAGGAGCCAAATTGCAAATCATTACTGATCATAAAGCCTAAACTTTTATAAAAACTTGCAAACTTCTCAATTCCAGATTAACACGATGGGTATTAGCTTTACAAGAATACCAATATACAATAGAGGGATGCTCTGGAAAGGACAATTTATTAGCCGATAGTTTGAGTCGACATTGTCACGAGGTAATCTATAATTCAAATCACCAGCCCACCATAACCTTAATAACCCGAAAGCCTAATACCGAATTATTAAATGAATTAGAAAATATACAGGACTTACAGAGAACAGATCCAGAAATAAATAAAATTCTAGAATTAAAACAAAAGGAACTCCAAGGTGATAACGTAACAGATAATTTAGTTCATTACCAGATCATTGACAATATCTTGGTACAAAATACTAAAACGAATCCTGATTGGAGAATAGTCATTCCAGATAATATAATAACAAAGCTAATTTGGAGCTGTCATTTTTACCATTTACTTTGCGGATCATTAAAATGTTATCAGATCCTTAGTGAATCATTTATATTCAAGAATATGTCCAGAAGAATAAGAACTTTACTCTCTAAATGTGAAGTTTGTCAAAAGAGTAAGAATGCGAATTATACTAATCACGGTTTAACTCATGGTGTGAATGATTCAAATATAAATGAAACACTATCTTTAGATTTTCTCGATCCTCTCCCCAAAGGAAAATATGGTTTCCAATATATCTTAATTGCCATTGACATATTCAGTAAATTTGTTAAGCTTTATCCATTAAAAAAGGCTACAACACAAGCAGTCATAAATAGAATTTTCTTTGATTATATTCCTAATTATGGTAATCCTATGAAAATCCATACCGACAATGGAACTCAATTTACAAGTAAACGATGGATTCATAAACTAGAAACTGAAAATATAAAACCTATATTTTCCCCTATTAAACATCCCCAATGTAATCTAGCCGAAAGAACTATAAAAGAAGTAAAACGATGCTTAAGGACTTATTGTTATGACAATCAAAAAGTTGGACAGACTATATTAGAATAATCAATGAATTTTTAAATGAAATCTATAATGACACTACTAAACTAACCCCAAATTAATTACATTTAAACCTTAAAAACAAAAGATTTTGGGATAAACTTTTACCTCACTTACCCAGTAATGATACAACCCACATGTTTAAAATAGAATTAGCTAAGAAACGAATAGCAGAAAAACAAGATAAAAGATCTAAAAAGATTAATGAGAGTCATAAGATAACCGAATTTCAAATAGGAGAATTAGTACTTTTAAAAACTTCCCCTTTATCAAAGTCAATAGCTGATGAAACTAAAGGACTATGTCTAATTTACGAAGGGCCTTACGAAATATATAATAAAATAGGTAGATCTACTTATATGTTAATGGACCTACAAAAATCTCGTATTAAAGGACCTTATCATATTCAAGCACTTAAAAAATTTATATCTTAAAAATTTTTTTTGTTTTATTTAATTGTTAATAATTATAGATGTCTTCCACAATCTATGTGCCTAAGAAAGGAGGAAAAAAGAAGAATAAAGCCTTCATGAAATGGTTAGAGCGCCTTCCTCAAAATGATCCCAGGAGAGAAGAATTAAGAAGAATAATCAGCACAAAAACTGTGAAAGCCACGATATTCTCCCGGAATGACATTGATTTCGCGAAAGCCAAAGCTCACGAAGAACGGAAGAACCTAATAAAAAAGATCGAATTAGAACAGCATTGGAGTTATGGCCTACTTCATGTTGAAGCTGAAGACGAAATGAAAAGTTCTACGAAGCTCAGCCCTCAGAAGACGCAAAAAAGAAAATTAAGTCTTGAAGAATATATTATTAGAAAAATGAAAGTTCCCAAACTTCTTTCTCCTCTACCTGAGCATCGAGAAGACTATCTACGGATCCACGTCGATGAAGACGACCTCCTTCTAGATGCCATCTGTTGAAGAAAGAAGATATGAAGAATATTTTGTATAGTTGTTAAGTTTTATTGTAAATCATTCATCATCATTCATCTTTCGTAAAAAATTTTGTTTTTTCCTATGAAAAGTCCAAAATTTTTTAAAGGGGACAATTGTGACGTTACAACATCCCGTCACAATAAAAATTAACTTAATTATTCTAAATTATCTACCACCATTATAACTTACGACTTACCTTTATTATGTTTATTGTAAATATAAACAATAACCTCACTTATAATTTTGACATTTCTAACCATATGACATTTGAAGTAAATTTTCTTCCTCACTCGGTCGCGGCACTGCACGAGACAGACCGCCAGGAGGAATGAGTCAGTTTTTTCGTTCATAGATTTCTATCTGGCACGTACGAATTCAAATGACCCCCACTTTTAAATACAAATTCAAGGTAGAAGAACTCGGCAACAGCTGGTCTCCAAAACCGAAAGGTAAGGACTCTCGGCTTAGCTGGACTTCTCTCTTCAACTTATTGATAATCGGCGGTCAAGCTGTTTCAATAAGAATTCCCAAAATAAGATTTGGTGATAATCGGCGACTAGCTGTTTCACCTAGTCTTATACGGAAAATTAATTAAATTATAATCGATCTTAAAGTAATAAAAGAAACGTGAATCAAGTCCCACATTTAATTCATTTCATTTCATTAAATAACCTATTTTGTTAAATAGAATTAAGAAAGTTCAATAAACTCAATTATGTTATTATAAAATACTTTTCATTGAGTATAAAACTTAAATAAGGTTTAGATAATTTGAATTGCCGTTGGCAAAGAATCCTACCCTGAGACTTAAAAATATATATATAAGTAAATAAAAGGATAAAAGGCAATTTTAATAATTAATTTACCGCACTTGGTACATTTCAAATGTCTTTCTTTCAATTGTGTTTATTTATCAACTAAGCAATTACCCACCTAGAAATACAAAGTTCAATGATCAAAATTAAGTTTTTATTTTGTTGAAATATTAATCTTTGACGAATTAAGCCGAGCCGTATTTCCAATACGTGATTTAAAAGTAATGGATGTTCTTAGATAACAGTAAAATGCTGAATTGACAACCTACGCCTGTGATAATAATCAGTGAGCTTGTTTGTTGTTTATTTTCTAAAACAAATAGACTTTTATTTGTTCTAATTAAATGACTAAGCTTTAATACTGAAACCTACAACATTTGATTTGAAACTCATCTTGAAATTTAGGTTAAGTTTACTGCTCATACTTATTATTTTATAGTATTATTTGTAGTGAATCAAAATCTTGGTTGCCAGGCATTAACACGTTCGCTGCTGAAAATGGTTATAATTGTGACCCTAAAATGCTGAAAAAATTAAATCTGTCAACTCGAATAATAATTACTTCTGTTCAGCTGAAATGTTGATAGAAATCATCTGGACATCATTTTTGGCCATAATCGGTGACGTCATTTCCGGGGCTGATATATCAGCCCTCAGCTACTGGCGCCAGAAAATGTCTAGTCACTTTTTTTCAAAACTGTTATGGCACTCTGAACACCCCCTAATACTTTTAAACCAGTTTAAATTTGTAAATATTCAATGATCATATCATTATTTATCTAAATAAAATAGTTAGGAAAATTATTATTCGCCATGCCATTACACGCCGGGGACCAGTGAGGGGGAGTGACGTCAGTATCGTCATCGTCCGAACTCGACTCTGACCAATCTTCATTGTTCGAGAACACTTTTTAAATAATAAGTTCATCGTCAATTTACTCCTCCATTGCACTTTGTTTATATCCACAATCCCACTACACACAGTAAACAACACCACTGTCAAACAACTAACGTTAACAGTAAACAAAATGGCCGACCCGGAAACGGAGCATGCCGAAATGTAAAACAAAACTTGCACCACACGCGGCAATCGGACGAAACGTTCCCCGTCTAATGCTAAGCTCAGACTGAGGCAATGTTGTAGAGCGGGGCCTGGTACTGATATATCAGCCCGCCGCTTGGCGTGC
This sequence comes from Flexamia atlantica, assembly GCA_035578135.1. Classification (NCBI taxonomy): domain Eukaryota; kingdom Metazoa; phylum Arthropoda; class Insecta; order Hemiptera; family Cicadellidae; genus Flexamia; species Flexamia atlantica. Next base: position 50,282,800 of record JAQJVK010000005.1, on the reverse strand, counting down.
CAGTCGCGTGGTACTGATATATCAGCCCTCAGCACCGAACGTGTTAATGCATGAATAAAAATGTAGAGCTTTCTTCAAATGTGAAGAGATTGGTGAATAAAGTTTCATATTTAATTCCTTTGTCTTATCACTTAGGCCTAGTCACTGATCAAATAATTTATTGATTTATGAAAAGGAAAAGAACAAAAAATACAGAGGCATAAAAATTAACAAATTTAGATTGCATTGAAAAATGAATTTTTAAGTAACCTAATTCTGAAATTTATTTAGGCCCAATAACCTTGTTGAATTAAATACTAACTATGCTTAAGGGGAATCAATAAATTTCCAAATTATTAACAGATAAGTAGTTGTACCTTTGCATACTTAATTGACATTTGGCCTGCATTGAAAACAATTTATATCTGAACAATCAACAACTCAGGGCTATCAAGGCAAACCTTACCTTACACATTAGGATAATATGGTAGTTCCTTGCAATTACCTTAGGCTTATGAGAAAACTTAAATCTGCTCATTACGCCGTACCGTAAATATCCGAATCCGGTACTATCCGATCCGAACCTGTTGTTATCCGATCCGAAACCAATCCGAACATAAGCTATCCGATCCGATCCAAAAATTCACTATCCGCACACCTCTAATAAATATCTTTAAGGGTGTAGAAAAACATAGTATATTGAGCTTGTATTATGGATAGGCGTAAATTTGGTTTTAAAAACGTAAAGCCTTAAAATAAAATACGAATGATTTATGAATTGCCGCTTTTGTCATAAAAATATGCTCACAACCAAATTATTTTCACTCAGTTGTAACCAAGACCAATTTAATTATTTTTTGTATTGCATTTTTTGTTCCAAAAAATAAGCGCCCGATTGAGGTTTGGACTCGGGTGTACTAGTTGAGACGCTGTGGCTCTACTGACAGAGCTATGACGACTTGCACAGTGCCATTTCTGAGGTTATTGAAAATTGTATCACATTTCTGTAGGAATACAATATCTCAGTTCTCTCATTTTTACTATTTGTGTTTTATTTTATTTTAGGTTTCCTTATTTTAAATGGCTTCAGAGAAAGAGTATGTTGTCTGTTTCCTGCAGGGCCGCGACAAGGGCCATGCGGAACATGCGGCCGCATGGGGCGCCGACAGGGAGAGGGCGCCGCCGAAACCAGCGCGGTGTTGAGTCCGCAGCGACGCTCGAGTAGCCTTTTAAAATAGTTCAATTTGAAGACTTTTGTTGGCGCCCGGGGAGCATTTTACAATAATACATGAGTACACATTTTATGAGCACTACATGAGTTTTGGGATCGTTTGCTGGTGCCTGAAGCCTTTTTAAAATTGGTCAGCGTGAATGATATTTGCCTTGGTGGCGATTTCCGGCGCTCGTGGAGCCCTTTCAGACTGTTTAAGAGCTTAATTAATGTTTTGGTGGCGTTTGCCGACACCCAGGGAACCTTTTAAAACTGCGCAACTTTGCCAAAATTTAATTTAGGTGGCATTTACCGGCACTTGTTGAGCACTTTTAAATGATTAAAAGTTCATCATATAATTTGGCAACTTCTGTTGGCAAACGAAGAGTATTTACAAATCATTCAACGTGCTGAACGTGAGTTGTGGTCGTTTTGGAGGCGTTTTCCTACGCCCGGAGCCCTTTTAAAATTAGCCAACGTGCGTAAAGTGAGTGTAGGAGGCGTTTACCGACGCCCGTGGATCTGTTTCAAACTATTCAAAGAGCAAAATGCCTTTCCCGTGGGGCCTTTTAAATTGTTCAACTCGTAAAACTTACAATTTGGTGGCCGTTTACCCGCGCCCTTGGAGTTATATTATAATCAAATAATTCAAAGTGTAAATTTTTAGGTTTGTGTGTAGCTGCAATATTATTAAAACAAAATGGCTGTCAATTGCCCGCAGTGCAACATCCCCAGCGGTGTCGGTGTGTGTGGAGCAAGACCTTTGAAGTGAAATGAAATTTACAATTTGATTTAGAATAGAAATTTAAAGATTCAAAATTAAGACCTGGAAACTGAAAACTTCTAGAAATAACTCTATTTCAACCCTCTCCCAGCGAACAACGAACAACTGTATTATTTTTAGCCATTTAGTATATTCTTTCTTATAATGGTCTAGTTTACCTGGGCTCAAATGTTAACTAACGATCATGTTTTTAAGTTGAAGCAAGAAAAGCCCGATTAGCGGTGGTGCCTGTTTAAACTTAGATCATTTTATTTGACTTAGCATATCTAGTATATTGCATGAAATCCTTTAAATATGTAATAAATAAAATTTGACAAAGTACATTCAAAATATTATTTTTTCGCAAATTATAGCTTTAATTACCCTGGGGGGGGGGGGATAGGCCCTAATTAATAATACACAAGTAAATGGGGCGCCAATGTAGGCCCTCGCATGTGCCAGAAAAATCCCTTGCCGCGGCCCTGGTTTCCTGATACCCTTTATTTACTTTTTTTCATACAAATGTGATAATTCTAGTTAAATATATTTCTAGTTGTGAAAACTTGTGGGTTTGAATAGATATATTTTTGGTATTTCAGCGGGTGGTGAGAGGCATAGACTTCACAGCTCGTTTACAAGTGGCCAAGGGGCAGGCGGAGGAGGCAGTCTCGATGACCGTTGTTCAACGGCTGAAGAAGTTCAGCTTCATTGCTCGCTACAAGGGGCCAATCTTTGATGATCAGACACGTGAGTTAACAATACCTCTTTGGCCTTTATAGGGCTTTAGTCCGGTCGCTGAGCCACAGGGCCGGCTCTACCATATAGGCAAACTAGGCGACCGCCTAGGGCGCCAGGGCCTGAGGGGCGCCAAAGGGGGCGCTGAGCGGCCCCGTTTTTTTTTATGAAAGGAAGGCGCAAATAAAACACTTACTTTGGAAAGGAAAATCATGAAAGTATCCTAACTTCAATTTATATTTACATTTTATTAAATTATAAGTTTATAATTTGGGAATAGCTCGCGGGAATATGCTCTGCTATTCAATAGGTACAATGTAAGGGGTGTTTACCGCTTTCATTATCTCGGTGACCACAGGGCCGTCTCTACCATAGGGCGCCAGGGCCTGAGGGGCGCGAAAGCGGGCGCTGAGCGGCCCCGTTTTTTTTTATGAAAGGAAGGCGCAAATAAAACACTTACTTTGGAAAGGAAAATCATGAAAGTAGCCTAACTTCAATTTATATTTACATTTTATTAAATTATAAGTTTATAATTTGGGATTAGCTCGCGGGAATATGCTCTGCTTGTTACTTTTTTTAAACACTTTCAAACTATAAACTTAAATAAATAAATCCCACCCTTCTAAACTAAAACTGGGATTATCTCCCAATATACTAAGCATGCGACATTCTCTGCTCTCTAGGCACCCTCGTCGTCATACAATAGTTCAGGTTTCTTTTTATCTTGACAGCCAAATTTCAAGACTGGTCCAATGTAGTCTACCATTTTCCCAATGCTGGCAAGTAATGTGGTTTTGTTTTGTAAATTATTGTTCTTAATTACTTGCCTAAAAGTTTTTTAATTGTTTGAGTTGTATATTAATTATATTATTTTTATTTGATAAACGGAGAAATCATATTACCTTATTTATGTCTCTATAAGTACCAACATTCAGAAAAAATATTATTTAAATTTTTTCCAAAGGACCAACTGCATCTCAATTCTATGAAGCCTCATTTTATGAGCACAATTTTTCAAATGGTATCGTGTCTATTGAACACTCGATATGCAGTCTCCAACTTGATGAAGTACAGTAAACCTCGGATTATCCGGACCCCACATTATCCGGATCCCGGATTATCCGGACCGGTATCCGATAAATTTAAATATTAAAATCACTGCAAGAACATTATTTTAGCGACTTTACGGGTGAAATGCGCCTTTTAAAAGTAAAATGCAAATGCAATACATTATAACTGTACGCATTTGGAATTACAATAATTGTAGGAATCGCATTGCCTACACACATATTATAAGTAAATTACACATTTTAGTAAATTACAGCATTTCCGTGAACGTGCAGTAAAAGTTATCATTATATTCGAATGATTTATAATGAAGTTTAGTTCTTAAATGTCTTTCAAACTTAAACCCCCTTAAAATTTTAAATACTACTATGTTGTACAGTCTTGATACGCAGCATCAATTTAACAAGGGCTAAGGTACGTGATCGCTTTTTAGGTGATATTGTAATTACCTCGGATTATCCGGATTTTTTGTTATCCGGATCGGTGTTCCGCCACATTAATCCGGATAATCCGAGGTGTACTGTACAGTAAAAACGTAGGAGCTTGTAGTGGACAAATAATTATAACATTAATTTTTACTTATTTCGTTTTTATTTTGTTAATAAGAAGGAACCCCATGAGGTCCAGTGTTAAATATTGCACAAATAACGTTTTTAGTCAGAATTAAGTTAAGTTACAGCATTTTCATAATTTGAAGGAAATATATTTAGAGCGTTTTTGATATAATTGTACAATCAAGCATATAAAAAGTCATATATCACTCATAAGAGTATACTATGATGACACTGACAGTGTATGTAAAGTGTGATTTGTCTTCAAATTCACTGGTTTAAATAGTGTTGTTGTTGGCTACCAGGAATTGCTATCTAATTAATGAAAAACCAGCCCTTAATAAACAGGGGGGGATTATTGTTCACATTTCAATAAATTGGATTGCTGAAGACAGAGAAGTTTGTCATTAATCACTAGTTTAAACCCCGAACAAAATTTTCCAGTTTCCAGTGTTTGCTTGGGGATATCAAAATTACACGGACTCACTTTCCTTTCATTACAATAAATATTTACTTTAAACAAGAAACTTTGAGATAAAAAAACTGACAACTTTCAAAAACTATTACCATGAACTGTACCATAACTGTACCATGAACTGTTTCATTACCTACATAGTGTATTGAAAAAAGTCTATTCTTGGCTGTTTAGTGTTTTATCTTTAAAGTAAGTAAAAGTGATACGGGAATATGCTCTGATAAGCCCCTCAAATCCAATGACCCCAAGCAACTCACACCTTTATTTCATCTGCGGTTTTTAACGTGGTGGTAGATCAAATCAAACAATTTGTTCCCGAAAATTACGTATAAAGCAATAAATAATGAAGTAAAAAAAGTCATCTTAAAATATATTAACTACCAAATCCTTCAAATCTCATAATAGGACAAATCGTTTTGTAACTTTATTTGAACTTAATAAAAATGATAATACAGTGGAACCTGGATAATTCGAACTTGTATAATTCGAAATCTTCTTTAATTCGAATATTTTTCTTGGTCCCTGGCATTTTGTATCTAAACAATGCTAAAAAATCGTGGATAACTCGAATTTTATTTTGGATAATTCGAATTTTTTGAGTGCCAAATTAAGGTACATCAATTTCATTCCACGACTGGAAATAGTTACAAATTCATTAAAAAACACGTTTTACTACGAGGTTCAATAAAAAATTAACGCCAGACCTATGGCGTGTCAGGTTATGGTCAGATGACTCATCCCTTCCACCTCCCAGGCTTCCCACCCTGCCCTAACATCGCTTCTAACTCGACACCAATAATAATGTAAACTAAAGCAGCACAGAACGCTGACTGGGTTCGGAAAAGGGTTGCGCTCGCCGTGTCGCTGTGATAGCACCACTAGTCTTTTCGTGCTTGATTCTGTGTAGAACGGGTCCCGGCAGACGAGCCATGCGCCAGACCTGATGCGCAGTTTTCTATGTAGACACAAAGGCTACTCAACATTGCGACCCTTCCCTCCCCCCACCAGCCAAACTAACTTCCGAATTCCAGTGCAGCATTCCGTTGTTTTCGATCGTCCTTCGAACAAAGTGTTTTTTTTCTCTGTGCAGTGTCTTGTTTTTAAGTGTTTAAAAGTTATTTCGTAACATTAAATAAGTGTAGTGACCATGTCGACAAAATCACGGACCTATAAAACACTCACTTTAGCGGAAACACAATGAGCGTGCAATTGCCAATGTTACACGAGGTTAAGTTGGCAGCCTGCATCAAGTTAAGAAGTAGCAGAACGTACTGTATTTTTTCTAGCAGAAATGTTTCTTTGTATTATCGTACGTCGCGTCGTACGTAGTTTATACTTTAGCGTAGTTATTTCTGTTTTATGATTACTGTTTTTGAACCCTTATAATTAGCGTTTGTTTATGAATTTATTCTTTTAGTGTGTCAATTTGATAAAGAGGTTAAATTCACAATGTGAAGTTTTAATGTTTTGGCTTCATTCTTTAGAACTTCTTTAATTCGAATTTATGGATAATTCGAAGTTTTTAGCTGGTCCCTTGAGGTTCGAATTATCCAGGTCCCACTGTAATAATATGCAAATATATCCTGAGAAACGTGACAAAGAATTAGGCGAAAAAATTGTAATTTATCCACGATAATACAAGTCTCTTCTCGTTTCGTTTTACACAAGTACTTATCAAAAATAAACCACACATGGAAGTAAAAATAATTATAATAGTGAAATGGCTACCAAGGCTTATGACGGTGAGTCTACAAAAAAATAAAAAATAATTGTTAAGTGATTAATTAATTAAAATTTGAATAAAGTCATTAAAACTTAAAAGTGGTAGTAATTGGATTTTTACTACGGTATATAAGTTGTTTCTCTAGCCCCGATACTAATGTACCCTTTTACTGAACTGTTAGAAAGTGGGGGGGGGGGGCGCCAAACTATACCTTCGCCTAGGGCGCCTAAAACTCTTGAGCCGGCCCTGCTGAGCCATGTGACCTTGAAGTAGGTTCCGTCTCAAATTTAATGATTGATTCTAGTACTATTTGATGTACTGAACAAGAATACTGCGGATGGCATAGTGGCATCCAAGAGCAAGTTTGAATATTGAAGATCAAAGTTCACAGGTCCAAAAATAAAGAAACAGATAATAATATTGAAAAAAATCTTTTTGTGGTATCCTTTCAAATATTCCCTAAGGAATTCATTTTAAACCACTGCTGATAGTTGCTGGGTGGTAAATACTTCATATTGATTGGGTATTAATTTTAAGCCGCCCAATATATATTTGTGAAAATGAATGAATGGTATTTTTGGCATCTGGGGACCTCAAAACAAAAAGTTATGATGTTCTCCAGCTTAGGTCTTACCATGAAACCTACGGTAATAGCTTCTTCTTTATAGAGTAAATTCCCTAGATGACAAAAGAAAGTTTAATTTTGGAAACACCTATAAGAAATGTACGGGGAAGAATTTTTATTTGAGTATATCTCGAGAACAAAACAATATTTTCAAAAACTGATTGCGGCATTGTAATTGGCGGGGAAATTTGGTCTGTAATGATGTGTCATAACACTACGTTCATATTTAACAAAAATATCTTGTATTCAATACGGCAGATCCAAGATGGCGGCTGAAAATTATTACCCGATAAAAATGAAGTATTTACCATCCAATAGCTATTGGCGGTGTTTTCAAATCAATATATTGGGAAATATTCGTTTGGATACCCTTAATACAATTTTTTTTCAATATCCGTTTCTGCGTTTTCGGCTCTGTGAACTTTGACTTTCGATATTCAAAGTTGCTCAGGGATGCCACTCTGGTATCCACCATATTCTTGTTCAGTGCATCAAACAGTACTAGAATCAATTATAAAATTTGAGTCGGATTCTACTTCAAGGTTCATGCCTAATTTCTTAATTGGCAACTGGAGTACTTAAGAAGGGTGAATAAGTTGAATGAGAAAAACAGTTAAGATTTTAATATAAAAGGCTAAAAATTGAAGGAGTGGCTGCTATAATTCAAAGTTATGCAGTTTAATTTGTTTTAATAACTGTTTAAATTTTGCAAAAATTGTTCTTGATTGATTCAAAAATAACTTAGGTGAAATGCTGTACAAGTGCAACGGCACAGGCTTCAGTCCATGTAGGACGTTACCAATAATGGGGTTCCTGAAACAATGTTTATAATAATTCAAGTAGTTGTGAATGTTAGAGGTAGTATCACAAAGCATACAACTTTTAATATTATTCATGTATTTATTGCTTTCTGTATGTATTCTTCGTTATGAATCTTCTGTATTGGAATATGACCCAAGAAGTCACATGGATTATCCGACGTCGTAACAAGAGTTCTGAGTATGGACAAGAGAGGTCTACCATACATCATGTTTCTTTTGTGCTTTGGTGCAGTGTTAACCAATCCCAGCATATAACATGGTTATTTGCAACTGCTTCTCCAATTTTGTTATGGATTACCAACATTATTACACTGTATATTATGTGTATACAAAACCATTTATATCTTAAAAATTCATTTTTTCACAGAAGCAGAAAAAACTAAGAAGAAATACAAGCTGAAATGTTCCATTGGAAAAAAGGAGGCGACTAGAAAAAGAAAAGGTAAGAATTTTTTTTATGATTCAGATAATATTTATTCCTCCTCTTTATTTATTTATTTATCATTATAATTGCATCATGGTCAGCGCTTTTTATAATAATGATACATATACATGAGCGGGAAATCCGTGGTGGCAGCTTCTGTAAAAAAACATTAGGACAAGCTTCTAGGTTGTCAGTGTTTACAATGTGTAGATTGCCTGTAAACCATTCATTTGTGGTAATAGCCCCCTGCAGACGGTGACAATAGTGGCCGCCAGTAGACCTAGCCATTAATGGCCGCCAGTTACTTGCCACCTACTTGCCCCGTGTGCTGGGATAAATCCCCGACAGTGGCCAGTACTGGCCACCAGGTTACTGGCCGCCACTAAAAACAAACATGTTTGTTTTTTGTGGCAACTGACAGGCAAGTAAAAGGGTCACGTGATCTAGTGGCCACCAGTACTGGCCGTGTCATTTTAGTTACTTGTTGCCAGTAGAGCACTTGCCGCCAGTAAAGTGCCGGAATGCTATATAGTTTAATGTTTAATGGAAAGAGATATATTTTTACTTTCTCCTCTAAAATAGTACATTAGTTAAAGTATTGTTTTCATCAACATTTTCAAATTAAAGACAAAAGTAATATATTTATTTTAATAATCCCTGAGTCGAAAAAAAGTAATATTTGGAGTGTGTCTGCCCATCCTATGTGTGAACGTATTTTGAGTGTGAATGATAATCGATCCATAAACTAAACCAATTATCCGATTTTCATGAAATTTGGCATGACGGTACCAAACTCCAATATATCGGTTTTCAGTGGTCGTTATATATTCTAGAAATTAGTACCCACAAAATTCAGTAAAAAATTCAAAACCTCAATTTTTTTTAAAGTGTCTCTAACGATTTTAAGTGAATTTTAACGATTTATAGTAGGCCTACTTAGGATTCCAAAAGAGATTACACTGCCCATATTAATTTAAAAATCAGGTTCAGAAGTTATAGGGATTTATATGTTAACAATTAAAATTTTTCTTAGATTACAAAAAAATTATAATTTAATGGAAATTTAAAATTTACTTGCAATTATAAAACTTTGTTTTAAAAATAACTAGGAGTATGCTCCTATGTCTCGTATAGGTCGAACGAAGTGCAGTAAAATTAAACGAAGGCTATTAACTGAAAAAATCAATATTAAAACATATAATTAATACTCATTTATAGTTTAAAACAATCTTCGGGGATAAATATGATGTAAATCAAATTTCATGAATTTTCATCAAATAATAAAAGAGGAGTTAGTTCACAAGAGTGATTTTCAAGTCGAGCATAACTCACTTCGTTCGAATAATTCAGTATTTTGAATCGTTATTCGACAGTATTTCCTTAAGTTCATCACTTAAAATAATAATTACATCATTAACTGCCTCATCAAAGGCATTTTCAAAATCTTCGTCAATATCTGCAGCCAAGACTTCCATATTCGATGTCGAAAAAATGAAAATAATGCGATACGGGAACTGGTGAAGCCGCCGGAAATGGTTACTTGCCTCTACTATTGGACGCAACTATTGTCCCAGTCTGCAGGGGACTTACGCGTCAATTTTACTGGCGGCCCGCTACTTGCCGCCAGTACTTGCGGTAATTATTGGACGCCATTATTGCTGGCCACTTGCCCGTCAGTTTTACTTGCGGCCACTACTGTCCCCGTCTGCAGGGGGCTTATAGTAATTCTGAGAGTAAGACCTTTAATTTGATACCATATTTGTAATTTTTTACAAAGTTGGAAACAAATGTCTGACTTCATGTCACCCTCGTGTGCTCCGTCAATTTGTACTATGTAGTCGATGGTCCAGCCACTCTATGGAGCTTTCAAACTATGCCAGAAAGATATATTTTTTAAGTCACATTTTATATAGGCACTTAGAGAAAATATTAGTTAGAAGGATTAAACCGACTGACTACAAAGGCTGTGTGAGTTTAAGAGCCATCAAGGTTTTTAATATTTGGCTCTTGAGACTAAAAAAGATCAACACTCGAGCCGAACTTTCATGTTTTATTCCCATTGTTTATACAAAATCATCTTTTACAGCAAATTTACTCCATATGTTTAAGTGTGACTTCTTGAAAAACTAGATTCTTCCTTTATTTATAAGCCATTGTTTTGAAGGTAATGACACTGCTATCCCCGCTATTTACAAGCAGTAGATTTTTATGGGTAAGTTACTCCTACTGATTAATTGCAACCGTCATTCACAGCATAGCTACCTCGACTGCTTACGCATAATCTTTTTTTTAACAAAAATACTGGCACTGTGACATTTCACCATCATTGGTTCTAGTTTAGTTTCCAAAGAACCGATAGTACTGAGAACTTACTTTAGGCACCAACACATACCGTGCTGTACCGGCTCACTCCTTGGTTTGCTTCATAACTTCTACGCACAGGCCTGAGGCCCATGTGGGGGGGCAAATGCAAGGTAAAAAGAGGCCGCTACCCTCTTTTAATAAAATAAATAATAATAAATACATCACTAATTTGAACATAATTTTTTTTTACAGATTGCAAGAGACTTTTAAATACCATTGAAGAAAATCCCACACCCTTTGAGAGTTTAGTGAAATCATACAAAGGGAAAATTTATAACAAACATCAGGTTTCATCAGAGAAAAAAATCAAGAGGAAATCAACTTCTGACAAAAATGAAAAGAGTTATGACACTAATATTGTGCACTCAGTAAGGGCAGACAAAATGCCTATGAAGGAATCACATGCTGAATCTTTAATTCCTTTGAGCTCTGTAGTGAATATAATGGAAACTCAAGAAAATTCATCTTCTAGAGTCGAGCAACAGTCCAAAAACTTGGATGTTGAAACAAGCTCAGCAGGTAAAATTACAGAGGGAAATAAAGATGACAATGTGTCAGAAACCCCATCAGGAATTGATTATAATCCCAAAATAAATTCCAGTGAAGAAATCCCACAGAGTTCATTTGGAAAAGTTGAAAGTAAACCTGCATCAGTAAGCGGCAGTAATGTGTCACAGAAAGTCAGTGCCTCCAATCCAGCTGGAATCGTCGAAGATTCACTTGGCAGTGTTGTGGAGCCGAGCCAAGCAGCAGAGCGACCGAGGGCTGAGGACGAAGATTCCCAGCTCAATAAACTGTCACAGAGCACGATCGCCGACTACCTTGCCGCCACTGAGTCCGAGGACGCCGTTGTCCCCGAGGCTTTCTCTCAACAGTCTGAACCGTTTGAAGAATAATCTTTGTGGTTTATTTTACTTTAAAATTTTTTATGTTAATTAAGTTAAATGTTCTTTTTTTAAGATATAATAGTAAAGAAATTACTTGTAACAGGGAAATTACTAGGCTAGGAAATGGGAGTGTTCAGCCATTTAGTATAAATTGTCATAAGTGCTGCAATAATCCTAACACATATTTGGATAGGTTTTAGTACTGAAATATTGTATCCCTACTTTAAATAATAAGTTTCTAGATTTAAGAATTTTTCCAGAAAATAAGTAATAGTATGTAGTTAGTGTTTTTTGTTTTAGTGGTTTGTTTTCAGTTTAGATTTTTTTGTAGGTTTGAGTTTTAGAAATATGTAGCTAAAACTTTGGTACAGCATGTAAAACAGCTTAAAATTAACAGTAAAAAATTTTTTTGATTTCTCAGATTTTTATGATTGCAATTTTACGTTTATTTTGAATTACTCATGTGTTTTCAAGTTCCTTTCATGTTCTTTTAACTTCGTCTATTAAGACCACAGAATTACTAAAAACTGGAATCCACACTCTTTAATCTAGTTTCCTGTGTTTCAGCTTAGCATTATTCAGAATCAGCACTTAAAGCTTGGTCTGAGTCTTACACCATTAAATATTATAATTAATTCCAATCCATTAGGTACAAATTGAATTAGTAGCATTAAAGAGGGTCTATTTCTTGTTACTTATAAACCTTTTTACATGTTCCCTTTTGTGAATAAACATTTGTTTCACAAATATTTCTTTGATGAATTAATTAAGTTGACTATTCGCCTAAACTTTTTCAAGTTTATGACTTTTTGTGTCAATACAGTAGAACCCCTCATATCCGGCCACCCCGGGACCGAGCCTTGGCCGGATAACGATTTGGCCGGATAAACCAACCTACTATAATTACGGCCATTTGCACCAATTTAATCTTACGTAACTGATAAATAAAGTCTTAAGTGGTGTAAAATACTCGTCTTTAGGGTTATTAAGTACATACACTTTGTAAAACCAATAGAAAATTATTCACTGTAAAACAAAATTGAACTACAGAATAATTATTCACAAAAATATTCGCTGCAGTACAGTACTGTAGGCTTCATTATAATTGTGGTACATTATGAATAAAGAAAACTCATATTGGTGTTAAATAAAGATGAATGTAAAAAATTTCTTACAATAAGTCGGTTTTAAAGATTATTAGGCCTTAAAAGTCAATAATTTTCAGCTCACAGGTTACTATCTCAACTAACTTAGTTATTTTCATAAAAATACAATGTAAACAGATGTACCGTGAGAGCATTCAAATCGCGACGAGTTATCGCGTGCGTCTACGCGTACGTAAGCCGTGGGAAATATATTTTAGTATTTACTTCCAGGAAGCGGCCGGATAAACCGAGGACCGGTAAATCCGAGGCCTGATATGAGGGGTTCTACTGTACTAGCCAGCCAGTTCGTCACAACAGTAACTAAAGAGGATTTGGTTTTAGCTTGTGTCTGCCTCATCTTTCTGAACCATGAGGCTAATTTACCATAGAGGTGATCGTGGATCTGAACATCTGAAAATTTAGTAATAAAGATGATCAAAATAAGATTTTAATTTATGAGTACCACACATCAATGCAAGGTTGCAATTTGTACACTACTACACTTGTAGTCAGCTTAGAGAGTGAGATTTAGAGGCGCTAGATTACATTCTTTCGCTTCTTCATTTGCTGAGCTCACCCACTTTCGATTTCTATGCATCTAATCCATTGTTTGAAATATAATTTGTTATTGGCTAATCTTGAATTAGATCGAATACGCTTGACTCCCTCTTATATGGACACATTGGGTCCAAGACCCTATTGACAATGATTTTTTTGACAAAACTGATGTCCCTTAAACATATTAAATTATTCTGTAGTATAAGCCAAAACTCTGATTTAGACATGTGATTACTGGTCTGAAATCGTTCCCACGAGAATTGTTATGCAGCTTCTAGCCAAAAGTCCCCACCCCTAACCCCCTTGCTTCCCCCCCATATTTTCCAAGTCTATTGATTGCAGTGTTTCGCTAAACTGCTTATATCTTATAAACTATTTGAGATATCTCTTATATTTTGTTGTTTCGGATTTCTCATAAACTAATCTATAAATAATCTTGTAGTGTTTTACGATTATTTTAGTTCTTCTATGTCTTTTTTCCTGTTTATTTTGAAAACAGCATTTTCCTTAATTTTGAACCATACATATTTATATTTTGCCTAATAACAAGGTTCAAATAACTTCTTTTATGAATCTGTTTTGTGCTGAAAATTTTCTCCTGTTTAAGCTTTAAAATGATATCATACTTGGCTTGCTTTTCTCATATATTGCCTTGCTAATACAAGAAAAACATGTTTTACAGCGCCTGCCGTGGCCGCGCGCTACGCCACTGATGAGGTTCATTCAAGCTGGGGTTTTAAGGGGAGGAGAAAATGGGAAAAGCTGAATTTCTAACCATTGTCTACTACCGTATAGACAAGCTTCTAGCCTAAAGTCCCCAACCCTATCCCCTTGCTTCCCCCCTACAGCCCCCACCATATTTTCTAAGTCGATTGATCGCAGTGTTTTGCTAAACTGCTTATATCTTATAAACTATTTGTGATATCTCTTATATTTTGTTGTTTTCGGATTTCTCATAAACTAGTCTAAAAATAATGTTATGTAGTGTTTTACCATTATTTTACTCCTTCTATGTCTTATTTCCTGTTTAATTTGGAAAAAAAGTATTTTCCTTCATTTTGAACCAAATATACTTATATTTTGCCTAATAACAAGTCTCAAATAACTTTTGTTATGAATCTGTTTTGTACTGGAAATTTTCTCCCGTGTATAAGCTTTAAAATGATATCATCATAATTGACTTGCTTTTCTCACATATTGCCCTGCTAATAAAAGTAATACATGTTTTACAGTGCCTGCCGCGGCTGCGCGCTACGCCACCGAAGCTTATTCAACCTGGGGTTTTAAGGGGAGGGGAAAATAAGAAAAAGCTGGGTTTTTCACCATCGACTACTACCTTATACACAAGCTTCTAGCAAAAAGTCCCCACCCCTACCCCCCTTCAGGCGCGTACCCAGGGGGGGCTCAGGGGGCTCAAGCCCCCCAAAAATATGAAAAATTGAAAAAAATCGTAAATCGTAATCTTGGGCATATGGCATTGTTGGGAAATTGCTCGGTCATTGCGCGCCCATCAAATATCTCCAAGGCCTCAACGTACAAGACGAACGGCGGGCGGTGAGCGGCACTGTTGGGTTTTCTGGTAGCATTTATTTGTCGAATGGTAATTTTGGTGGCAGTGGCTTCATCCGTCCCAAGCGGCGAGCGGAATTCAGTGACGTCACTCAGTGTTGTTTCGTCGCCTGGACAGGTTGGACATTTTTTTCGCGTCGCTAGCCGCTCGTTATATGAATTGTTGCTTGTTTGAGGTTAGATTCTATACTGGAGATACCGCGACAATGCTTTTTTGATGGAAAACCAGATTTAACACAATTCTCCTGGTCGAATCGCATAACAATGTCTCGAGTCTATATCACGACTAGGAAAACTTTCGTTGTATTTCAAAACCATAGTATCAATTGAGGTCAGAAATTACACGGTCAAATTTTGAGATTATAAACGTATCGCAGTTGGTATGATTTTTATTTCAATATTAGTTTTGCCAATAGGATTGAATCCAGCCATCTGATCGGCTGAACTGGTGTTGGAGGCGTCTACATCTGAACTACAGATGTACATGATGATATTTTGTGGCCTGTTGATCTGTCAAAAGTCGGTGACTGAAGTTAGTTGTAACCATCGATGTATAAACGTATGTTGTAACCAACGATATTGATGGTTGTAACGTAATATACAGCTACATTAAATAAACGTCTGTGCATCTATTGTACCATAAAAATACTATATATATATTCACTTTTAAGATCACAGATTTAATGTGATCCACTTGATTTCTTTCAAAATCGTAACCTAAAAATACACTTTGCATCAATAAATTTCTTTAGAGTCGTAGACCCTGCCTTAGGGATTCCTTACAGCAAAAACCAACCTCGGACAACCAACAAACCAACCTTAGAGGTATATTACAATTCAAATTAGTTATAAATCAATCAACTCAGAAATATTTTTAAGATTCGGGGGTTGAAATAATTAGGCTATTTAGGGTGTAAGGCCTTAGACAAATTTGCCCCCCAATCGAAATAGCTGTTCTAATGGCCCAGGACCAATCTTTTAGCTTGTGAAAAATCCCTCCCAAACACTGACCCTGGGTACGCCACTGCCCCCCTTGCTTCCCCCCTACAGCCAACTCCATATTTTCCAAGTCTATTGATTGCAGTGTCTAATAAATGCAGTATTTTGCTAAATAGTCCAGATAACGAAAAGGTATAGAGGGAATGTTTTGGAACACAATTTTTGTCTTTGCAGCTTTATTTGGACTAATTAGGAGGTGAACATATCAAAAGTCCCCGTCCGTAGCCCTTGAAGGGAGGGGGTTCTGAAGGTCCATTTTTTGGTTTTTCCTAAACATCTTAAAAACTATCAACTTTTAGTATTTCCTTTTAAATTTGAAAATTAAAGAAAATTAAATTTCCTATAAGAAAAGTATATAATATGTCTATTTCGGTCCAACCATTTGCTAGGTAAGCACTAATTTTACTAATATTCAAACAAATATCCCTTCCGAAAGAAATACACGTAAATTTAAGGGTAACATACATGCCCAATGAGGCAACGCTTTTTTCATGTAAAGGAAAATAAACAGCATTCAGGAAATATTGACAAAATTTTGGGTAATTTAACACCTCAATCAAAAAATTGGTCCAAAGTGAAGGTGTTGGCGAGCTTACAAAAACTTTATTTTCAAGGAATTATTATACAGGGTTGGGCAAAAGTCTGGAATACATAAAATAACTTTTATATTATTTTGCAGAAAGTGATGAAACTTTACAGTTGTGTATCTAGTACAAATAGGAATATTTTGGCGTATTTTCTCAGTTTTTCGCATGATGAGGGGACGGCCCATGCTGGAAGTCTTGAAATTCTTAAATGTAAGTATGCCTCGAGTTACACCTCATTTTAAAGGTCTTAATTAGTAGATAATAACAGCACAAACCGCGCCTCAAAAGGATGATCCAATCAGAAGTTCCAGCTCCTCAAAGATTTAAATTTTAGATTTTATTTTAGCCTTGAGTTTAATAGCCAACATTCAAATCTTTGAGGAGCTGTAACTTCTGATTGGATCATCCTTTTGAGGCGCGGTTTGTGCTGTTATGATCTACTAATTAAGACCTTTAAAATGAGGTGTAACTCGAGGTATGCTTACATTTAAGAATTTCAAGACTTCCAGCGTGGGCCGTCCCCTCATCGTGCGAAAAACTGAGAAAATATGCCAAAATATTCCTATTTGTACCAGATACACTACTGTTACGGAACGACTGGAAGCCGCGGCTGCGGAACTCTCTGGAACCTCCCAGGGATGCGAGAGTGCGGGGTGTAGGGGCGGCGGCTCGTGCCGGCGGCGGCCCCTTTGACCTGCCGACAAAGGGGCTTCCGGTATCTTCCAGTACCCGAACCAGCCTAGCCTCTTCGACGCGGGACCATATATATAGGAGCCCGTGCCACCGATGAGTCAGTCAGTTTTGGGGCCGATGATACTGCGTGCGAGTGACCAGTGACCAGTGACAGTGACAGTGACAGTGCTCAGTGACAGTGACAGTGCATAGTGATAGTGTTTAGTGACAGTATCGAATAAGATTATTAGAATAACTAGCTGTAAGTAGCAATTTAAGTTTATTGTATTCGAGATAGGTTAGATAGACTTAGTTAGAGTTAGATAGGAAATTAACTCCTTGTAACTGCAAGATTAATTAATAAATAGTAGTTAGTTTATGAAATCGCCAGCGTTGTTATTTTAGAACCCGTAGGCCCGTAACAATTGGTGACAGAAGTGTAGATATTTGGCGATTTCATTGAAGAATAATTGTAGATATAGATTTTAATAATTTTTTTTTGCTGCATTAGTTAATTTACTATATTGTGTTATAGTGTTATCGAAGCATTTTTGTATTTTATTAGCTTTTATTTTTTACGAGAGATTAATAAATAAAGGTAGACTTAGTACGTTTTAAATCAATTATATTAGGTTCTGAGATTATTTTGTTAATTGTTTATATTGTATTGAATAATATGGCTTGTAGAAAACTAAAACTTTGTGAGTTAAAAGTAGCTGATCTAAAAAAAAATTAGAACGGGATCTTGATATTTCCGGAACAAAAACATTACTTCAGCAACGTCTTAGACAGGCTTTGTTAGATATAGGCGAAGATCCCGACAACTTTTTGTTTGAAACTACCGATTTGAATAAGATGATGTTAAATTTGGAAAATAAGATCGATGATTCAAATAAAGCTCTAGAAACTAAATTGGAAAATAAGATCGATGATTCAAATAAAACTCTAGAAAGTAATTTAAGGGTTGAAATTAAAAGCATTGAAAACAGTCTAGAAGATTATTCTAATAAAGTCGCTAGCTTGGAAAATGATCTTTCAGTGTTAGTGTTACAAGAGAAAATGAGCGAAATAGACAATAGGTTGGGTGGGAAAATTAGTGAAGTTGATAATAAAGTAGATTCTATTGAGAAAAACTTAGAGGATAAGTTAGTTAGTAAGCTTAGGTTAAATATGGACACATCGGGAAGCCTCGTGTCTACGTCATCGACCAGCCCTATCCATACTGCTGAATCTCGGCAGGCAGGCACCGGTGAAGACTTCAAGACACCGTCAACAGTTGCAACCATGAACCCACACAACGTCGTTCCTGTCTTTGATGGTAAAACCCCTTGGGAGGACTACATGACCCTATTTGAGACGGCAGCTATGTTTCATCAGTGGTCCGAGGCGACTAAGGCTTCTGTGCTGTGTTTGTCTCTACGGGGCGATGTGTTAGCAGTCCTGCAGGCCATGCCGTTGTCGGAGCGGCACAGTTATGGAAATGCGGTTCGGGCATCGGCATATGGACCAGCTCTATCGGTCACAGCTAAGGAACAGGAGTCAGAGGCCTAGTGAGTCGCTTCAAGAATTTGAGGCTGATATTGCCCGCCTGGTAAGGAACGTTATCCATCGGTTCCGGATGATGTCTGCGAGAGCTTATCAGTGGATAAATTCCTTGACGGACTGCGAGATCCTGAGACTCAGCAGGCTGTGAAGCTCGCCAGGCCGAAAACTCTTAGTGATGCGCTCACTCAAGCATTGGAATTTGAGGCCGTCAGACAGTCAGTGCGAGGGCAGGCACGGGTCCGAGCAGTGGAGACCGGGCCTACGGCCCCTCTTGACCTTGATGAGTTAGTCAAAAAGGTCATAGAGGCTTTGAAAACCAGACGAAAGCAGATCCGCTGCTGGAACTGCGGAAAATTGGGCCATCCCAGGAGTAGGTGTACAGCTAGTTCCTCGGAGTCAAAGGAGGAAAACTAAAGAGGGTTGATGGGAAGGGGCGACTGTCAACCCGCAACCATAAGGCTCCACAGGAAAGTGTCAAAGTTGCTTCACTTGGAGGTCGGATGAATGGATTTTACATCGACGGATTTTTTAATGGCCAACTTCGGAGCTGCCTACTGGACATGGGTGCGACCATGACCATTCTCAGCCCTAGTATTGTCTCTGACAAGGATATCACATCAACCTCCTGGTCCCTTCGAACAACTACTGGACAACTAGCACACGTATATGGTGAGACAGTCGCCTCTTTTCACATCGGTGGATGTAATTTTAGACACTGCGCTCTGGTTGCCAACATAGATGAGGATGTTATTCTAGGGACGGATATAATGACGGAGTATGGACTGAAGTTGGATATGACAAGGGGTATAGTAACTCTTGGGGAAGAAGATGTCATACTCCGCCGTGGAAAAGATATCTCGGCACGAGTTCTTTTATTAGAGGATATGACATTACCGGCGCGGAGTCAAGCGATAGCACTGGCAACGATCGAAGGAGAATGCCCTTACGGTCAAACGGTATTGCTGGAGCCTGCAATTAATGATGACAATCAACTTGGTCGTGGTGTTTTTGTTGCAAAGTCGCTATTCAATACAGGTCATAGTAACCCAGTGCGACTAATGAACTTGAACAGCTTTCCTGTAACCGTGAAGAAAGGAGCTTTAGTTGGGAGTTGTGTTGCTGTCAATTCAGTCGTTCGCCAGTTACGATCCTGCCCACCACGCCTTAAAGAACTTCCCAAGGAGTTGATAGAGTTTGCAGACAACGCCTGCCAAGAGCTGAAACCTGAACAAAGAACGGAAGTCAGGAACTTCATAGCAGGATGGCATGATGTTTTTGAGTTTGGCGGAGGTTCTAGAGGAAGGACAAATATCGTACAGCATCGGATTGATACTGGAGATGCCAAACCTATACGCCAGGCCCCTAGAAGACTACCATTAGCCAAGTGTGAGGAAGCCCAAAGAATCATCAAGGAAATTGAAGCTGATGGTATCATTGAACCTTCTAGCAGCCCTTGGGCCTCACCTATCGTGTTAGTGAAGAAAAAGGATGGTTCTACAAGGTTCTGTGTGGATTATCGCCTTCTGAACAATGTCACCAAGAAAGACAGTTATCCTCTACCAAGAATTGACGACACATTGGACACTTTAGGGGGTTGCCAACTGTTTTCGACCTTTGACCTCAGAAGCGGCTACTGGCAAGTGGGGTTGGCCCCAGAAGACAAGGAGAAGACCGCATTCTCGATTGGGAGCGGACTGTGGCAATTCACAGTGTTACCATTCGGACTTTGTAATGCTCCTGCAACCTTTGAGAGACTAATGGAAAACGTCTTAAGAGGTCTTTCGTGGGAAACATGTCTGGTTTACCTAGATGACATTATCGTATTGGATAGATCTTTTGGTGACCATCTGAAGACCTGGAAGATGTCTTCGCACGACTTCGCACTGCTAATTTGAAGCTTAACCCGAAGAAGTGCAATCTGTCCCGTAGGCAGGTGAATTACCTTGGCCATGTTGTCTCAGATAAAGGAGTCTCGGTGGACCCAGAAAAAATCAGAGCGATCACTGATTGGCCTGTACCAAAGGACAAACACCAAGTAAGGAGCTTCCTGGGTCTTTGTGCATACTACAGGAGGTATGTGAAAGGATTCGCTAATATTGCAAAACCCCTAACGAAACTCACTGAAGAAAAACGGAATTTTATCTGGGACGAAGACTGCCAGCGGGCCTTTGATGAGCTGAAGAGTAGATTATGTAGCGCTCCCATTCTAAGCTACCCAAGAACTGACAGCAAGTTTATACTGGACACGGATGCCAGTAACACAGCTATAGGAGGGGTTCTTTCCCAGCTGCAGGATGGAGAAGAGCGTGTGATTGGGTACTTCAGCAAGGTCCTTTCAGCCCCGGAGCGCAATTATTGTGTTACTAGAAGAGAGTTGCTGGCAGTGGTTAAGTCAGTTGAACACTTCCACAAATACCTATATGGAAGAAGGTTTCTCTTGAGAACTGACCATGCTTCTCTGATGTGGCTGCTGAAGTTTAAGTCGCCCGAAGGTCAGGTTGCGAGATGGATTGAGCGACTCCAAGAGTATGATTTTGATTCTACTCATCGTCCTGGGCCTAGCCACAAAAATGCTGATGCACTTTCCAGAAGACCATGCGGCGACAACTGCAAGCACTGTTCACGTCAGGAGGAAAGAAGTGCATTAGTGAACCGTGTAACTGTCGTCAACCCCGCATGGGAAAACGAAGAGCTATCAAAGGATCAGCGTGAAGATCCTGACCTGACACACCTAATGAAATGGAAGCTGGCAGAAGGAGGAAGACCATCATGGCAGGACGTTGCTCCGTTGTCAAAGAATGTGAAGACGTATTGGGCACAGTAGGACTCGATTTTGGTCCACAACGGCGTGTTAAAGTGCACGATTGAGTCGGAGGAAGGGGGTCGCCGAAGGCTTCAGATTATAGTCCCAAAGAAAAGGGTGCCTGAGGTGCTGAAAGAACTCCATGATGGATCTTCCAGAGG
Organism: Flexamia atlantica; assembly: GCA_035578135.1. NCBI lineage: Eukaryota > Metazoa > Arthropoda > Insecta > Hemiptera > Cicadellidae > Flexamia > Flexamia atlantica. The sequence continues at coordinate 50,261,136 of JAQJVK010000005.1, read as the reverse complement.
ACACCTAAGAGTACATCGAACTCTAGAGAAGGTCCGCGAACGCTTCTACTGGGCCAATCAGAAGGCTGACGTGTTGGACTGGTGCAGGCAGTGTGCAGCGTCAAATGGCCCAATGAAGAGACCGAAGGCACCGATGAGGAAATACAATGTGGGGGCTCCGTTTGAGCGAATAGCCATCGATGTAGCCGGACCATTTCCTGTCTCAGATGCAGGAAACAAATTTATCTTGGTTGCGATGGACTATTTCAGCAAATGGGTAGAAGCCTATGCACTCCCCAACCAAGAAGCCACCACAGTAGCGGATGTATTAGTTAAGAAGCTAATCTGCAGATATGGCGTTCCTTTGGAGCTTCATTCTGACCAAGGCAGGAACTTTGAGTCAGCTGTGTTTTCCAGGATGTGTGAAGCACTAGGTATCCGGAAGACTAGAACGACGCCACATCATCCGCAGTCCGATGGCATGGTGGAGCGCATGAATAGAACGATAGGAAGGTATCTGTCGAAAGTTGTCTCAGAACATCAACGAGACTGGGATCAGTACCTGCATTTGTTCCTGCTTGCATATCGAAGCTCTTTAAATGAGACCACCGGACAGACACCCGCCAATGTGATATTTGGCCATGAACTTCGTCTGCCATGTGATCTACAGTTTGGGTTTACACCTGATGAACAAGTGGTAGGTGAAGACTACATGAGCTTAAGAAAGCGGATGGATGAAATACATGAGAAGGTCCGCATCAACATCCTTGGTGCAAGTGACAGGATGAAGGAAAGGTATGACATTAAGGCTGAAAAAGGTGGATTCAAACCAGGGGACCTAGTCTGGCTGCATAATCCTCGAAGGCGTCGTGGATGCTCACCGAAGCTCCAGAGTTCGTGGGAGGGACCGTACGAGATTCTAAGTCCAATAAACGATGAGGTCTACCGGATTAAAAAGCTCCCAAGAGGTAAACCTAAAATAGTCCATTTCAACCGCCTAACACCATACAAAGGAGACCACGGAAAGCAAGAAGAGCAACGAGTTAGGAACCTCTCTACGGAACCGACGGGATTTGAGGATGGAATGTCTGGAGATGGGAAGGAGGAACGCTATGGAGCGATAAGAATGGCTTATAAGGACATCTTCTCGTTGCCAACGAAGTGTGCCCTAGCTCACTGTGTGGCCAAAGATTTGAGAATGTCCCGAGGTATAGCTACTGTTTTCAGGAAAAAGTTTGGAAGGATCGAGGAGCCCGAGCGTCAAATACCCATCATTGGCAAGGCACTCCATCTTGAGAATAATGGCCAACACCTTATCTTGTGACAAAGAATACCTCCAACACAAAACCCTCTTACAACTCGTTGAGAAACAGTCTTGTAGACTTGCGGGAGAAGCTCGTTCATTTCGGAGCTGACAAACTGGCTATCCCCAAGATAGGATGCGGCTACGATGGCTTGGACTGGAGAATAGTTAGACGCATGGTGGAAGAAATCTTCACTGGGACCGGCATCCTCGTAGTGGTTTGCGTGTTCAACCCTTGGAGAGACAGTAACATCATCTTCGGAGACTCCAGGCAACAGGAAGGATCTGTTCTGGGGCAGAACAGTCTTAAGGAGGGGGTGGTGTTACGGAACGATTGGAAGCCGCGGCTGAGGAACTTTCTGGAACCTCCCAGGGATGCGAGAGTGCGGGGTGTAGGGGCGGCGGCTCGTGCCGTCGGCGGCCCATTTGACCTGCCGACAAAGGGGCTTCCGGAATCTTCCAGAACTCGAACCAGCCTAGCCTCTTCGACGCGGGACCATATATATAGGAGCCCGCGCCGCCGATGAGTCAGTCAGTTTTGGGGCCGATGATACTGTGTGCGAGTGACCATCAGTGACCAGTGACAGTGACAGTGCATAGTGACAGTGTTTAGTGACAGTATCGAATAAGATTATTGGAATAACTAGCTGTAAGTTGCAATTTAAGTTTATTGTATTCGAGATAGGTTAGATAGGCTTAGTTAGGTTTAGACAGGAAATTAACTCCTTGTAACTGCAAGATTAATTAATAAATAGTAGTTAGTTTATGAAATCGCCAGCGTTGTTATTTTAGAACCCGTAGGCCCGTAACACTACTATTAAGTTTCATCACTTTCTGCAAAATAATACTAAAGTTATTTTATATATTCCAGACTTTTGCCCAACCCTGTATATTTGTAATTCCTTGAAAATAACGTTTTTGTGAGCTCACCAACACCTTTATTTTAGACCAATTTTCATGACTGAGGTGTCGAAACACTGGAAATTTTGACAATATTTCCTGAATGATGTTCATTTTTCTTTAGGTGAAAAAAGCGTTGCCCCATTGGGCATGTATGTTACCCACAAATTTACATGGATTTCTTATGGAAGGGATATTAGTTTAAATACAGTATTAATAAAATTAGTGCTTACCTTGTAAATGGTTGGACCAAAATAGACGTAGACATATCATATACTTTTCTTACACAAAATTTAATTTCCTTTAATTTTCCAATATAATCGGGAATACTAAAAGTTTATCGTTTTCAAGATATTTAGGAAAAACCTAAAAATGGTACCTTCAGACCCCCCTCCCTCCCCCCGCTCAAGGGCCACGGACGGGGACCTTTTGATATGTTCACCTCCTAACTAGTCCAAACAAAGCTGCAAAGACAAAAATTGTGTTCCAAAAAATTCCCTCTATACCTTTATGATGCCTGGACTATTTAGCAAAATACTTCATTTATTAGACTTGGAAAATATTATGGGGTTGGCAGTAGGGGGAGAAGCAAGAGGGGTAGGGGAGGGGACTTTAGGCTAGAAGCTTGTCTATACGGTAATAGTCGATGGTGAAAAACCCAGCTTTTTCTTATTTTCTCCTTCCCTTAAACCCCCAGGTTGAATAAGCTTCGGTGGCGTAGCGCGCGGCTGCGGCAGGCGCTGTAAAACATGTTTTACTTATATTAGCAAGTCAGTTATTGAATAATTTCAAAGCTTATAATCAGGAGAAAATATTTAGTGCAAAAAAATTCATAACGGAAGTGATTTGAGCCTTGTTATTAGGCAAAATATAAATATATTTGGTTAAAAATGAAGGAAAATGCTTTTTACCAATTTAATCAGGAAAAAAGACATAGAAGGAGTAAGTTAATTGTAAAACACTACATGACATTATTTTTAGAGTAGTTTATAAAAAAATCTGAAAACAATAAAATATAGGAGATAGGCCCTATCTTAAATTGTTTCTGAGGTATAAGCAGTAGGTATAGCAAAATACTGCATTTATTAGACTTGGAAAATATGGGGGGGTTTTAGGGGGGAAGCAAGGGGGGTAGGGGTGGGGACTTAAGGCTAGAAGCTTGTCTATACGGTAGTAGTCGATGGTTAAAAATTTAGCTTTTTCCTAGTTTGTTCCCCCTTAAACCCCCACGTTGAATGAACTTCGGCGGCGTAGTGCGCAATCGCTGTAAAATGTGTTTCAACTATTGGTAGGGCAGTATGTGAGAAAAGTTAGTCAAGTAGTTAAAGCTTATAAACAGGAGAAAATATTTAGTGCCAAACCGCTTTCTAATGGAAGTGATTTGAGCAATATTATTAAGCGATATATAAATATTTTAGGTTAAAAATTAAGGAAAATGCTTTTTTCCAAATTAAACAGGAAAATAGACAAAGAAGGAGTAAATTAATCATCAATCACTATATGACATTATTTTTAGAGCTTTTTATAAGGAATCCGAAAATAACAAAATGTAAAGGATATCTTAAATGATTTCTGAGATATAGTCACTTTTACAAAATACTGTATTTTCTAAACTTAAAGAACAACAATGGGCTGTAGGGGGGGGGGGGGAAGCAAGAGGGGTAGGGGTGGGGACTTTTGGCTAGAAGCTTGTCTACATGGTAGTAGTCGATGGTGAAAATTCAGCCAGATTCAGCCTTCTCCTAATTTTTCCCCTATCGCCTCTTTTTAGGAACAGATTGACTGGACTATTTAAAGATTTAAATAGACAGCTGTTAGAAAATGTTAACTTGTCATGAGATCAGCTGTGGTATTCAGTTAGTTGACTTGATTTACTTCACTCTAATTGCTTCAGGTGTAAACGATTGCCATAGCTCAAGATAAAACGGATGAACTGTAATCGTTTTTTACTGAAGTTTTTCATCAGTCGGCAGACCAATGTGTCCGATTCTTCAATAGTTGGTTTGTTGGTTAGTGTCAACCCAAACACAAATGAAGAAACCATCAGGTGATTGTAGCGAATTTCCCCTTTAGGGAAGAAGTTATTACCGTAGGTCTCATGGGAAGATCTAAGCCCGAGACTATGATAAATTTTCGTTTTGGGGCCACCAGAAGCAAAAAACACCAATCGTTCGAATTTTTATATATATGTGTGTGTGTTAGCACGATAGCGGCCGTAAAAATGGTCCAATCTTAATGAAAATTGGGTACTTTGGTATTATACGGAGGCCACCCTCATACAGCGCGCTGCGGCGGTTATGTTAAGTTAGGTTTCCACAAATATGTTAGTAGGAGTTTCCTCATTTCGTTATGAGTCGAACAATATTAAATGAGTGATACTTTCGCCCGCCAAAACCCGTTGACAGGTGATGCGCGCGCTCCGGTCAACGACCAGACCTGTGCCTACTTGGAGGGGATTTGGTGGGCGAAAGTATGACTCATCTGGTATCGTTTGATTCGTAACATAACGAGGAAAGTCCTACAAACATATTTATGATAACATAACCGCCGGCGCCGCAGCGCGCTGTGTAAGGGTGGCGATCGGACGTGACGATAGCGGTGGTGACGACGTGAACACTCAATCCTCGCTGACATCGCTGCCTTTTCTGGGAGGCAGAACACAAATACCGTTCATCATAATTAAGTCAAATTTGGACAGCAAGTCGATTAAAATACGTTCTTCCCAATGTTGTAGTTATATTTGGTGTCCAGCTAAACAATCTCTCTAAAATCAGTGGCCTCCGTATAATACCAAATTACTGAAAATTGGTACAGGCATGTAAAGTGGTAATCACTCGGACGAGTTCGTGAACCAGCCCGATCGGACCACCTTAAGGGGGGGGTAAAGGGGGATAAAACCCCACAAAAATGGGTTTTTTGAGTTTTTTACATAGAAAAATAAAATTTATCGAATTTTTGTTGATACCATTGAATTCAGCTCAAAAAACAAACAATTAGTATTTTGAATCACTGCTCTATGTCCATTGGTTACCGAGATATTGAAAGTGGTAGGCCTAGACACAGTACGTTGTCCCAATGTTAACCTTATGGGAAATAAGTGAAATTCCATATCTCGGTTATTTTTCAACATATCTGATAAAACTTGGTAAATGACTTCTTCTATTTCACATTTTACTAAATATACACGATACTCGGTCGAAAAACTTGACCTTGTGCGGAAAACGTCACTTTAGTCCCTAGTAATGTGACATACTGTACTATTTTTCACTTCCTGTAACCGCAGATCTCTTACAAGTCCCCCCCCACCCCAAAGGAAAAAACCTGGCTACGCTTTGTCTAAAATGTAAAATTACACCGAAAAATGCTGAAATTGATGACAATAAGGTCGGTCGAAATAATTTTTTACAGCTTTTCCTACTTCGATGGATAGGCTACATTATCATTATTGTTGTTTTTTATTGATCAGTTACATTTGACATGACTCCGCACACGTGTACCCGCCGTCGGATAACCCTAAACCCCTGGCCTAGCCTGCCCCAGTCACGACTATCGCCGCTCGTTAGTGGAGATGTGCTTGTTTTTGTTTTCTAATGGTGATAAACTTCTGATAAAGGAAGAAGCTACAGAAATGTCGTAATGCTTGGAAGTTTATTTAGACCTACATTCTTATTGCTGAATTAAACATTCGAAGAATTAAGTTGTTGGCTGCCAATGACATTAATGACAGTAAAAGTCAGGATTTGCAGAAATTGTGTCAGGGAAAATGGATAAGGTAGGCCTACCAAAAGTCAAGAATATTGTAATTCAATAGAGTAGTCAACATTGTAACTCTCAACCTATTATTCTAGATTTTTTAAATTAACTGATAAATAAATATTATTTTATTTCCTCAATTTTTAAGTTTCAGTTTAAATTATGTTTTTAATCATTATTCTGTACATCAAAATCTTATTTTATTTTTGCTATGAAACAGGTTATACAAAACCCAATTGCATTGAAGTAGTTCTAAAATACTAATGAAAATGACGTGTCATGTGGGTTGAGGGGCACACACAGCACATCCATTGCTTTAAATGAACAGTTCTTGTGTGTCTATGTACAGGGGTGCTGAAAAGTCCCGGAACGGCTAAATATTTTTTGAACCGAATTGGTTTGAGAAATCAAACTTTGCACATTCACTCCTATGTAAAAAAACTACTTTCTGAGGTGTTTATTGACTCTTGGCCCCCAGTGAGGGACGGCCCACAAGGAGTCGGTACAAAATCTTAAATGTAAGCATAGGTCAATATTTTAAAGGGCTAATCAAGGAGAGTTCAATGCCGCAAACCGCACTTCAAAAGGTTCATTCATTATAAAATGGCGGCTGGTCAAAAATCTAAAGGAAATACACAGTGTTCGCTTAAAGATTGTTTACAGACTATGTCTGAAGGATCTAAACTCTGGAATTGTATGTCAGACCTAAAAGCCTATATTTTAGGGTGCCGTAGAGGATATTACCTCCAAGGGAGGATGGCCCACAAGGAGTCAGTGCAAAATCTTTAATGTAAGCATAGGTCGTTATGCACATCATTTTAAAGGTCTAATCAAATAAAATTCAATGCCGCAAACCGCATTTCAAAAGGGTTATTGGTCACAAAATGGCGGTTGATTTAAGTTTTCAACAAAAATACATAGGCATTTGATTTATTCAAACTTTTATTCCAACCCCCCTCCAACAAACTTAAGCCTATAAATTTTTATTGAAAACTTTAATCATCCGCCATTTTGTAACAAATTAACCTTTTTTAAGTGCGGTTTCCGGCATTGAACTCTACTTGATTAGCTCTTTAAAATGATCTGCATATCAACCTATGATTACATTAAAGATTTTGTACCGACTCCTTGTGGGTCATCCCCCCTTGGAGGTAATATCCTCTACGGCACCCTAAATGATAGTTTTTTAGGTCTGACATACAATTCTGGAGTTTAGATCCTTCAGACATAGTCTCCGAACAATTTTTAAACAATCTTTAAGCGAACACTGTGCATTTCCTTTAGACTTTTGACCAGCCGCCATTTTTTAATGAATGAACCTTTTGAAGTGTGGTTTGCGGCATTGAACTCTACTTGATTAGCCCTTTAAAATGATATGCATATCGACCTATGCTTACATATAAGATTTTGTACCGACTCCTTGTGGGCCGTCCCCCTCTGGGGGCCAAGAGTCAATAAACACCTCAGAAAGTAGTTTTTTTACGTAGGAGTGGATGTGCAAAGTTTGATTTCTTTAACCAATTCGGTTCAAAAAATATTTAGCCGTTCCAGGAATTTTCAGCGCCCCATGTATGTATGTATATATATTTATATTTTATAAATCCTATCGAAAAATTTTGTATATAGGTAGATTATGGTTTTTATTTTTGAGAGGGAGGGGGCCAAAGACGATTCGATGTCGCCCTCGCGGGAGAGATGTACTTAATATTAAAAATGAAAAAGGTTAGGCGAAGTAAATACCTAGTACCATACCTAGTACTACTACTACTACAGATTCGGTAGTTTCAAAGAGTTTTTTTAATGCGGTAAAAGAATTACTTCCTAGTCTCAGAAATTATCGTAGCCTAACTTTAAATTTTTTGAGGATAATAATTTTTTTACAAACTATAGGGCCAAGGGGGATATATCCCCTTCCACCCCCGTACCAACGTCATTAAGTCTTAAAAAGAGTCATCATATTACATTTTGACATATTAAAACTCAAATTATTCTCCAAACTCCAATTATATTGATATCATTTTGTAGGCTAAAATAGATTGGATCGCTGTAGTTATAAATATGCTTAAATGATTTAAATAATATGCATTTTACCATTGATTATATATATTTTACTCATAACCCCTAACTCATCCTATATGATCACATTGATCATTTAGATCATTTTATCATGATTGCAAACAAGCAAGGTCCTAAATTGGATCCTTGCAGAACCCCAATTGGACAGTGAAATTAGGTGATGTAGAACCCTTATAAATAAACATTTTTTTCTATCAATTAAATATGTTGTGAACAAGTTTTTTGAATTGGATGATAGTAGTGCAATTTACGAATCAGTATTAAATTATCTACCTAACCAAATGCCTTCGCTAGGTCGAGGAAGATACAATCTAAACCAGAAGAAATATATTTAGTCAAAGACAATAATATTGGCAATTAATTACTGATCACCGTGGTTGTCCATTGCACTGAATAGTTGACAAATTTGGTTTAAAATGTTAAAACAAATATTTATGAATGATAATTTCAAATATTTTTGCAGGAACGGATCTAACTTTTTTTAAACCAAAAACTGATCAAAAATCAGAATTATATATTTTCTTCATTGTTTGGACTCATCCATTCCCAACATTTCGCGCCCCGAGGTTGGCTCGAGGCTGGCGCCCTAGGCTGCAGTCTAAAGTCAGCAAGGAGTCAGTTCCCGCCATTAGCTCAATTGGAAATTCGCTAATAAACATGCAAGCATAAAGCATAACCACCTCCCATTGCAGCTACGTGCTACGTGTAACGGTGTAACGCGAGCAACTATTTTGAAGCCGAATCAGAGAATGTTTTACCTCGATTGATCGCAGCTATTAATATTTTTAATCGACTGGCTGATCTACATAACAATCAGATAAGTCCGTGTCGCGTGAGTGGGCGGGGCCGCGTCACATTGATTGCCGACTCGGCCTGACCGCCCGTCACCCGTCACGCTGTGCAGCGGTGACAGAATTTGGGCCGACGACGTGCTGAACGTCAGACATGGGTTGGTCGCTCAAGGAAGATCCAGGGTGTTCTAGAAATGGTCTTGGGTTGAAATTGAATCAATGGTTTGAATCTTAATTAATTAATTTCTTTATAAACACAATAAATGTTATGTCATTTTTAGTTTATTGTTAAAATGAACATTTTTGTAAAGTAAGACTATAAATTATCTAGATTAATTAATTTCAAAATGGCGGCCATTTTTTATATTTTTACGGAATACCCTGTAACTTGAAACCAAGTTAACGTTTGTTGATTTTGACTCCAATCCGCAATCCTTGTAGCCTCAGCTTTAAAATAATGTCAAGTGTCAACTTAAACAACTTATTTTTTTCTCAAAAATTTTAATTTTGGAAAAGTCAAAAAAATTGACATTTTAAAAGTAGTGGGATGTGACACATGGTATATACACCACGGATGTAACACATTAATTGACTAAGAATTTTGAATCGGAGCAATAAAATGTTTACTAGTTTTTAAGATACGGAGTATTCCGAGAATAGAAGAAAATCACAAAAACGACCCCCATTTTGAAACGAATTAAGATAAGCGTAATTCAGTTACGTTTTCACCAAAATGTTCGTTTTACCAAGACCTTTAAAATGACTTTAAAATATTTATTGGTTTACTTAGAAAATTTTGAAAATTAAAACCCAAGACCTCCAATTTTGGAACATTTTCTATTCCTCATTGCACGGACACCCACCCACGGGGATTCAAGTATGACGTTCAGATGGGTTGAATAAACGTTTATGCAGATTTTCAGTCATTCGAATTTTCCCCTCGATCCCCATTTTTGTCGGATTTGACTGGGCTGTTAGAGGCAAGCTGAGCACTGAGCACTCGCCCCTCCAACTCGCCCAGTGTAAATCCGCCTTAATGCACGGTCGTATGATTTGAAATGAACCACGTGTTATCTTTCACTAACTTAAAGTTCATAAATTGTTAACGATTTTTTAATCATTTTAAGATGAGACAATAGTTTTGTAATGAGGGTGAGGGAGGGTTCGAAAAAATTTCAGCTGAGGGCCCCAGAGCCACAAGACCGCACCTGCCACCTCTTACCTGTTACCCATGAATAACCTACGAAGTTCGTCACGCAGACCATTCGTCCCGCTGGCGTGAGACCAGTGTCATCTATCTATCTGCATCTTCTATCTTCCTACTGGGTGTCATTAGACATTGTCAACCAGGTGATGAGGTTGGAAAATGACATTGTGGTGGGATATGTTATATTAGGAAAAATTAGGCAGGTCGTAATTAACACTGTTCAATTAAATGTGACATTAGGGCCTTCTTAAGTTCTTTTCCAAATTCTTGATTTTTCTACTTCTCTTAATTTTACAGGTAATAACGAACAATATTTGGTAATTTAACTGGGTTTAGTTTCAAAGAGTCTCAGACTATGTTGAATTGAAGGATCTAAGTTTTTTTTTTTGGGAGATATGGATGTTGATGTGCCCAGGGCCTTAACGTTAACTTTGGGAGCCCTGGGGTAAGAATGGCTGGTGGGCCCCCCCATATCTTACTCAAGCATGTGCGTGCATGCGTGAAACTTAAAATAAGATATTTTCCTTTACATTTTTTTACAGGCCATGCGACTTAGTTTTTTTGAGAAATAAAATTTACTCATAATTAATAAAAAATAAATAGGGAGTTAACTGATAGTAAAATATAGTAAAAGCATGTAGTATTTTTACAATATCTTTATTATTTCTATTTACAGCACACAGTCACCTAAACATTATTTAATTACAGAAATATTTGTTCCCTTCTTTGTGCCTTCTAGCAGGGAGAGGCATCACCTACTTTATCAATTTTTTTAAGCACTGTCATTTTCAATTGAGCGTATGAGCTAAGCTTCTTAGTCATTTTGTATCATTGTGCTTCTTAAATAGCTTTTTATGTTAAGAAAAAGATCGTTTTGCCTTTTCAATGTTTTATGAAACATTTAAGTACATGATGTACGCTATGCACACATCAAGATAACTGGGAGACATACCCAAGTGTTGTTATTGCCGTAACATGAGCAGAAATTAGCCAGCCAATGTAAAGCTAATGCAGAGTGTCTACCAGATTTCACATATGAAATTCACGACTCTCTTTTGCCTTTCCCGATTATTTCAAAAATTCCTCATCAGTGTAATCGACCATGCTGCTACATAAAACGAATTCTTGAACGCAATATTTGTAAAATATAATATTATTTTATGGCTGCAATGCGACCAAGAGATTTGCTGGCCGCGGAAACATTGAGGGATTTTCCGGCTGTAATATGACCGAGAGATTTGTTATAAACGAATGCGCTTTGACAGCCACGATGCGATCAAAATATGATCGCAAATTTTGTTGAGAGGATGAACCCCAGACATCAATCACAAGTGGCTCTCAAATAAGGCATGGTAAGCAGTGAGTGCGGCTTCGAAAGTACTGACGGCAAAGGATTCGTCTTAGGCCAAACAGGGCACTACTCAGTTTTCTGCAGAGAAAAAATCGAGGTGGTCATTCCAGGAAAGAGCGTCATCCACAATAACTCCGAGGTGTTTGATGACCTCAACTGCCTCTAAATAAGGGATCTCTGAAATCTCTTATTTTTTGTTCCCAAAGCATAATTGTTTGGTCTTTTGCTCGTTTAGTACAAGATCGTTGGAGTAACAATGTTCAAGCGCAAGATTAACTGCAATGAATGTGTTTATCGAGAGAACAGAACTGTCGCGCCCTGACAATTCAGAAGAAAGTCGTGAGGATGCTGGCTGGCACTGGTTGGCGAGACAGTTGCAGGTCACACTTTAAGAACATGAATATTCCCACAGCCGTTAACCTGTATATTCTTGAGGTTGTCAATGTCATCATGGCGGCAACCTCGACAGAAACCATCCGACATCACCAGGTTCATGACCGTAATATACCAGAGAAATGTCGGCCGCAATGCGATCAAGAGATCTGCCGGCCGCGAAAAAACAAGTGATTTTTCGGACGCGAAACGAGCGAGTCATTTTCCGGCCGCGGGACGAACGAGCAACTCTCCGGCCGCGTAGCGATTTTCTGGCCTTAATACGACCGATGTATGTGACGGCCATGAAAAGAGAAGATAGGCTTGACGGCAGCAATGATACCGAAAGATTTGCCGGCCGCGAAAAGCAAGTGAATTTCCGCTGCAATGCAGCTGAGGGATTTTCCAGCCACAAATTAAATAAATCATTCAGGTTTAGTTAATAAATTGTAATCCCAAATTATTAAAATTTTGAAATAGTAAAAATGAAATAGTACAGTCGCGTCGAGGTCGGGGTCGGGTCCGGTTCTATACTCCCTCGGCCAGGGGCCCCTCCGTGGCCGCCTATCCTATCGGTGGATGTTACGGCCCTGGATGAGCCTGTAATAGATTATTTTTCTTAACACAAACAACTACTTTATATACACGGAGGGACATATTTGAATTTAATGTTGATGCAAATTTTTCCATATGTTGTGACCACCCCAGACCGACACCATCGTCCAGCATCACTCCTAAATAATGACCTTCAAAATTTGTAGTTCTTTAAATTTATCTCTGCGATAATCTCTTGGCCGAAGCTTAGAGATACATCTGATGTTTTTTTGGATGACGAAAATTCAATTTAGATTCTACAGTATTTACTGATGGAAAGATCCCAAACCATTATTGAATATCGTCAATAGCTTTCAATTAAACTGAAATAGACTAGTTATACACAGAGCTAAGTTATTAAGTGCTACCAGATTTCTGAGAACAAAAATATTTGAATTTAATGTTGATGCAAATTTGTCCATATGTTGTGACCACCCCAGACCGACACCATCGTCCAGCATCACTCCTAAATAATGAACGCAATGAGACTCTTCCAAAATCTCTTAATTTAAAATTACGGAAGGTGGAGATAAGCCAGCTCGCTCTAGACATTATTTCTTTTGATCTGTAGAAATAAATATCAATTGGGTTTCTTGGAATTTATGTTTAATAAATAAAAATAAATAAATAGTAAATAAATAAATAAAATAGTGATAACTACTCTAAAATATAGTGTCTATATCCTGAGAAACCATTTAATCGGACTCAAAAACAAACAAAAAATTAATTAAGTATTAGAAAATTTAACAGTAATTTGATATTATTCTACTTTGTTTTAATGGCAACCCTATATATTAGGGAAGTTGTTATTCTTTCTGAATAAAGTTATTATTATATATATCTGAGGAATATTGGGAAGCAGCGCAGAGCTTGCCGAAAGTCTCTCAAGTTCTGGGATGCTGGAGTTTTGAGTGAAGAGAGGAGTGTCGTCTGCAAACCCTGGTGTGCTGTAATATACGTAACAAAATTAATTTTATAGATAATAATGATTTACGATAGATTAGGGGAAAATGGCGCAGGGAGTTTTTGCTACGCAGCCTACGGTAAACATAGGCGTTGCGTATGTTTACCGTACATAAAACCAAGTTTCAAAGGCCGATTCAAAAGGCGTGTATCTAATTGAGTGTAATAGTGGTGTGGCATGCGATAAAAGATATATTGGTAGCACAAACAGGACGTTTTTACAAAGATTTAAAGAACATAATGCTTTTAACCAAGCCAACCCTACTTCAAAAGTTGCTCAACACTTAAAACATAACAATTCCCATAAAATTGAATTTGATAAATCGTTAAGGGTGTTAAAAATTGCAATATGGTAAGTGTGCACAAATGTGGGAAGAGTATTTTATTTACAGTAATGTAGTTGAAAATGGCAGCAACACCCTACTCAACAAAAAAGAAGATTTCTCCGATAAAATCACATTTAAAATTTTGCAACAGCTAGATCAGCATTAAACATTGTACACTGTCCCCAATCAGCTGATTACTCTGGATGCATGAATTGACTGAACAGGCAACTCAACTCACCTCAAGATTTAGTAGGCCTACATTAACCGGCCGGGAATGAGGTGTTCACTGTTCAATATTTTGTGTCCGACGTCGGTAGTATTTATTTTATTAGTGTGTGAGACTGTTTGTGACATTCGTATTATGTACTGTTTTTGTGTAGACAACCTTTTTAAAGTTTTGACAACGGCTGAAATGTGGGCCATGTGAGTTTAATTAGTATAAATCGCCCTGAAGATGAGGAGTCATTGTCCTCGAAACATGTTGGCATAATATAAAATAATTATTGATGTCTACAGGCTGTATTACGTAAGTAATAATTCTAAACAATATTCAAAGGCATCAAGTCTGTTAGTGTAAAAATAGGTGTCGCGCCGGGGGGGCACGGGGGGGGGGCACGTGCCCCCCCCCAACATGAAAAGGTATATTTTTGTAGCCGCCGACCAACATTAAAAATTCAAATAAAAATTATTTTCTACTAATTTTTAAAGTTGTTTCCCTACTCACAAGTAATTTAAACCAATTGTTTTTAGGTTAGATTTTTATTTTTACCATATTAATCGTTTACCACATTAATTTTATCTTTATATTTAATCATCAATACATTCATTTTATATGAAATTAATAATTTGCATAAACAAAGATGTTGGATGAAGATGTTGATGTTACTATGAGGTTCTTTTTGGTGTTTTGGTGCATACATTCGTTGAGTAGGCCCGTTCTTTGACTGGGCGAAGGTTGGCCACCCTGTGCGCTGTGCACCTAGTACCTGTCATTCTGTCATCCTACCACAACACTCCACCCGTTTGTACAGCGACCTATTTAAAAAAATTAGAATAATTTCAATACATTTCCCGCAAATTTACTTTGAAAATCGTAAACAAAATAAGCTGTATATTTCACAGTTTCTAAGGCTTAAAAACTCACTTTTGAGTACAAAAAACCCAAAATTTTCCGGGGGAGGACCCCAGACCCCCCGCTAGGCTGCGGGGGTATTCTATACCCCCAGACCCCCCGGTCAGTTGTGCCCCCCCAAAAGTTTGGTTCACGCGACGCCTATGACGGTAAATAAAATCAGCTGATTGTTTCCATTTTGCGCGATGTAAAATATGCAGTTTGAAGTTTGCCGTGTTGTCTTACCGTAGGGAGTTTTTAGGGAGTTTTTGCCATCCACGGTAAAACAATACGATACGAGTTAAACGGTACTTCTTAACATTGAGCTAAATGGGAAAAAATCAGCTGATTTAACCGTTTAACATTTATCGTGTTGATTTACCGTAGGTTGCAAAAACTCCCTGGCAAACCTTAAACGGTACTTTTAACATGGCGCTGAAATGGAGAAGATCAGCTGATTTTATGTACCGTATCTGTTTATAGGAAGATGATTTTTTGTTCTATTCATCTTGGGTTTACCCAAGGTTTACCGTTGGTGGAAAAAACTCTCTACTGTATAATAGTGCTGGTAGTTGTTATCCTATTCTAGCTTTTTCAAACCATGTCCATATAGGACTTCTTGTAAAAAAAAGTAAAGTCCCAAATTGTTGATCAATTTAAATTCAAATCCGTGGCGCAGAGTACAGAAAGCTCAAATACTATGTCGAGCTCATGTTAATTTATAAGCTCATGAGAGCGCTTTAAATTTCGTTAATTAAACCAAAGACTTAATAAATTTGAATTCAAAACCATGTTTGAGTGGCGCCGCCGTGCACAAACAGAAACAGGTGCCTTCTAGATGGGCGTGGTGGGGCGGGGCGCTGCCACCGCGATCGCTCGCTCAGTCAGTGCTGTGACGTCGGGCCCGCCGCTGTCGTCGTCGCGTGCCGGTAAGTCACATAACCTCAAACCAACTTTCAGATTATGTAACGAGAGTCTGTGGGGATTGAACTTTGAGTTCAAACAATGCGTCATCAATATCACAAGTCCACTTCGAATCGCATTCTGTGGGTCGGAACCTTTCCGTCAAGTAGAGCCGGGTGTTCGGGGGCGGCAAACAAGCAAAATGCATCAGTCAGGAATGGACGCGTTCGAGGAGCGTAGGGGTTGTTTGTTGCAGCAGCAGATAAAACAATAAATTAATTGGTGGACCATCGAGATGGATAGGCTTTATTTACAGAAAAATCTCTTTAATTTGTTATTCTAGTTATTGCACGAGGTTTTTATGCGTACACGGAAATTTATGCACGGCACTTGAAATCATCTTACTTACAATTTGATTTTGCCGCACAATTTTATCGCTGGTGCAAACTAGTTCTATGTCTGTTTTAATTTGTTCGACGATATGAAGCTTACATACGCGACATGACGACATGTGTGTCGAGGGAGAGCCACCATAAACCCCCTCTCCCCCGTGGGAATTTTCGACACACATATATATTTTTTGTTGCCACTGACATGTACTTTAAGGTTTTGCTTGTTTGCTACTTAAAAATTACAGCATAACCCAGAAAAATAAAAAATGTTATCGATAAATAGTTTAAACAAATTAACATGGGATCATTTTTGAAAAAAATACTTTTTTATGTTTTAATTTTAATTTTTTAGTATGTTTTACATGCATTTTTTGAGATATTGACTCGGGACCAATGTTTATTATTTTTGGGGGGGTTAATCCTTTATTTTCACAGGATAATAATTTTCGGCCGCCATCTTGGATCCGCCATATTGGATATCAACTTTATTTTTTAATGTAAAGATGGCGTTGTGATACATCATTATGAGTTAGATTTTTACGCTGATTACAATGTCGAAGTCCGTTTTTGAAAATATGCATTTGTTAAAAAGATGTACGCAAATAATAATTTATCCCTCTACATTTATTATGGACGTTTCATATTTTCAATATTTTTTGGGGTTTTTTAGATATCTCATTATAATTAAGATGTGTAACTCGTTTTAGTCTTAAAATACTCAGTGAAATACTGACTTTCATTTGAGATATTAATTATCAACATCGGATGAGTGACAGATGAGCTGTAAGACTCAAAGTAACTTAAAAATCCTTTCAGAAATTTGTTTTAGTCAAGTATTTATATTTCCGGTTCCAAATAAGGTATTTAGTTCATTTTGGTCTTAATCCCTCAGAAAACCGCCAGCTTTCAAGTGAGATGACTCAATAAAATCAGAGAAGTTTAAGTGACATGAACTTTCATTCAACATAAATTCATTTTATTTGCATAATTTTACAGTTCTTAAAGGATTTCACTAATTCCAAAGAAGACTCTAAAATCATAAAAGTCTTAATCGACTCAGTAGATTATTGGCTTTTATTTTAATCATAAATTATTTAATAGCTTGAGTTTCAGGTGAGTTTTGGTTCTAAAACCCACATGAAATTAAATTATCCAGACATTTTCCAAAACATGACAAAAATCCAAATTTCTCAAAAACGGCTCTGAGGATTTTGATAAAAATTTCATGGTTTTTAGTGCTTAAGATGAAAAACAAATTGACACCACCCGAATGTCTGTAAAAATTCAGGTTCAAAATTTATGCGGATTTAAGTGTTAACAAATTCAAATTTTCAAAATTTACTTTAAATCATAATAATGAATCAAAATATACCTGCAACCATAAAATTTGGCTTGAAAAAATAATTAATTCAGTATTCTGAATTATTGCTCTACATCAACTGGTTGCGGAGATAATTGGTAGGCTACACAGTATTTTCGTTTGGCGGTAAACGCAGTACGTTGTCTAATATTATTCTTGTGGCAAATATTTGAAACCCGATATCCCCGTTAATTACTAACCGATTTTTATAAAATTTGGCACCTATGTATTCTTGAGGTAATTGTAAATTTATTTTACTTCATTATATAGGGTTCTTGCTTTAAGGGAGAAATAATGTGTCAGTTTGCTGGTACTGTTTATTTATTTTTGTTACACGGCTTCCTTTACCTAATACCCACTTCAGACAAATGGTAATGTTTTAGTAGCATACTGTAGCTGTGTAGCTTTTGTTACTTTAGCGAACGTAAAACGCGACATCAATTAGTTACGGTATGTAAACAAAAAGGATAGTGTAAGTATGGGCCTATTACTGCTGAACATTTATTACATCGCGTCGCCTCATTGGCCTCAAGTCGTTACTCATCACTTAATGACCAGGAGGCCGCAAGTACCCACTCACACTTGTAAACTTTGCATAGAGGTAGTCATTCAAGTCGTATGCAACTCTTGTTGTGCTGGTTGAGCATTGTCATCTGAAACAACTTGTTTTGATTTTCGATAGGTTCACAGTTCCACGACTCAAACCGTATCACTGCAATTATTTAAAAAATTTAATGATTGTGTTCGAACATAGGCCTATATTAATGAATATAATGTAATAGATTTATCTTGCAAACTTCAAATCTATATAGCTAGGCTTAAATGAGTGCTTAACCTAGAGAGTGCTGTCGAGCACTTCACCACATCTATACAATCTGCGGCTTGGCAATCTTCCGACTCGCCTAAATTATTTCAAACAAATAACGCCATTTCCTACCCTCTTTACATAAGGGAACTTATCCAGGAAAAGCGTAGAGCAAGAGGAAGGTGGCAACGGACCCGGCAACAAGCTGATAAGCAAGTTTTGAACCGACTATCCAATAGACTAAAGAAAGAAATATGCGAGTTCAAGAAGAACAAACATCAGCAGCACCTACAAAATTTATGCGTGAGTGATAATAGTCTATGGCGGGAAACAAAACGGATACTTAAACACTATCAACAATGTCCTCCTCTACGTCGACCAGACCAAACGTGGGCAAAAACTGATGTAGAAAAAGCTGAACTGTTTTCTGAACACTTGTTTCATGTTTTCAAGCCAAACGATACTGTTCAAGACCAGGATTTTATTGAAAGTTTACAAGAAGAATTAAACTCTCCAATGCCCCTTTCGCTTCCCCCAAAACCATTCACTGTAAAAGAAGTGCAGAATTTAATTAAAAAACTTCCCCCTCGGAAATCCCCTGGCTATGATCTAATTACTGCAGAGGTATTTAGGGAACTGCCTTATGAGGGAATTCTACTTCTTACAGAAATATATAATGGGATATTAAGAACAACACATTTTCCTGTAAATGGAAATTATCTGAAATTCTACTTTTTCAAAAACCAGAAAAACCTCCACACCTAACATCATCATATCGTCCAATTAGTCTGCTCCCAGTTCCTTCGAAGCTTTTTGAAAAACTCCTACTCTCACGTCTTACACAAATTTTCGATGAGCAAAATGCCATACCACAACATCAGTTTGGTTTCCGAAAAGCCCATTCCACTATCCATCAACTGCACAGGGTCGTCGACTTCGTAGCTTCGGGACTTGAGGAGAAAAAGTACACTTCAGGAGTATTCCTAGATGTTAGTGCCGCATTTGACAAGGTCTGGCATGAGGGGCTATTGTTTAAGTTGAAGAAAATCCTTTGTAACAACTACTACCCGATTCTTAAATCATTTTTGGAGGACAGATTTTTTAGAGTTCGACAAGGATCCGCTTACAGTGATTTAAAAGCCATTGAAGCAGGAGTTCCCCAAGGTGCAATCCTGTCTCCTGTTCTCTACAACATTTTCACGTCAGACTTACCATTGTCACCAGACACCGTTACAGCCACTTACGCAGATGACACTGTTATTTTAGCTTCTTCTGACTCTTCAATCATCACTTCTCAAAATATTCAAGAACACATCCACCTCATTGACGATTGGCTTAAAAATTGGAAAATAAAAGTTAATTCTACCAAATCCACCCAAGACACATTTACCCTACGAAGAGAAACGTGTCCTCCAGTCCGACTTAACAACACAGAAATCCCACAAAGTAACACCGTTCGGTACTTGGGACTACACTTGGATAGAAGACTCACATGGGCTCATCATATAAAATGCAAAAGACTACAACTTAACTCCCGACTGAAACTACTAAACCGACTTCTCAACTCAAAATCTCCAATTTCGACAAAACTCAAACTTTTAATATATAAAAGCCTCCTCAGACCAATCTGGACATACGGGATTCAACTCTTAGGCACGGCAAAGAAAAGCAACCTAAACAAACTACAAGCATTTCAATCAAAATTACTACGATTAATCACTGGCGCTCCGGCATATGTTAACAATAGGACTCTACACCACGACTTGAAAATTCCATTTATTGATGAAGTTGCCAAACAGTTGTACAGGACCTTCCATGACAGAACATTCCACCACTCGAACACACTCATTGAACAACTTTCCAGACAACACGACGGCGTACGAAGACTCAGACGGAGGTGGAGCAGAGACCTACTAAACTGATTTTCACATACTATTAAACTTTTTTGTTTGACAAACCTGGGTCTGAACCAGTGGGTTTATAACTTCATTTTTCATTGTTCACGTTATTTTTTTCACATTTGTTATATCATTTGGAAATAGTGCAAAATTGTATTGTACCAAATATAAAATAAAAGTTAAAAAAAAAGATACCGCACCAAACGGCTTCGTTCTGAAATTGCTGATGAAATCAGAAATCAATGGTTTATTTGTCGTTTATAAAATGTGATTAATGTGTTTGCAGTTTTAATGAAATTTAGTAGCTTTCAATCAATGGGCTCTAGTCAGTTAGGTCAAGTGAGAAAAAATAACTGACTGGACTATGGATCCATGTAACCCCCTCATCGCTTTCACTGGGTATATTACGTTGAAAATCAAGCGTTGATTTACATTTTAAAGCTACTCAAATGCTAAAACAAATAGTCTAAACAAAGTATTCTCCTTGAAAAAATAACACAAACTTTGACCCTTTGTAGAGCAGAGCCCTTTGGGAATTCCGATAAATACTTTCTTGAGGGTTCATGCTATCAGTATAAGAACAGTGTTTCAGACCGCCTACTAGTTTGACGTCATATATCCTGCAGCATGGCCTGTATATGTAGTGTGGCCTTAATTAATCCCAAATTTCTTGATTCTTTTTTGCAGTGGTTTGGCCTGAGCGTTGATTAAAATTTCTTCTTTATCCTATTCTCTTATGTAAGCTATTCTCGTTTGATTGATTGCTTGTGTGTTTGTTTGCACAATCATCTCAAAAACTTTTCTGATGATTTCCCTAAAAAGCTGGGAATAACTTTTGAATAAAAACGTGTCACATTGGCAGTAAAAATCGAATTGGGTTATTAATGAAATCTACTTTAAAAGTTGTACAATTTTACTTTGGGTCATTATGTCGCCAAATAACAACGACAAATGTAAACGTAAAAAAATTAATCCTTCCATGCAAATGTTACCTAACAGCAAGAAGGCTAGAGTGAAAGTTTGAGACAAATAATGAATTACGAGGGAGGATTGGTTGCTGAATTGACAGTGATAACAAAACACACAAGAAATTGAAGACAATATAAATGTTATCCTGTCCTCCAAATTAACAGTAAAATCACAATAAAAATGAATTTAAACATAATATAAATAAAGGCTGTCCAGTTATCCTAAAGGCTATGTAGGCCTACTCTCATATATACAGTATGAGCAATATTTGCTTGTAGAGTTTATGTTTGTTGCACTACCTCACAAACGGCTCAGAGGATTTCCTTCAAAGTTTGGATATAACTAATTGCTGGCTCAAAAACATATCTAGGTTACTTGGCCTGGAAAATCTAATAAAGTAAAATATAGATTTTAAAGTAAAAAAATTTAACATTATGGGCCATATATGGGTTGCCAAGACCGAATTCAAATTCAAATTCAAATTCAAAAACGGTTTTATTAAAAAAAAAAAACATAATTTTATAGCAGAATACATAAAAAATATAAAAATGGAATCGCCCCCACAAAGACTGTCCATCTGTGGGTGGGGGCGGGTCTGATCAGTCCATCTTCTGCGGAAATAAAACATTTACTTTTTACTTTGATTAGTAAATAAAAACTACACTCTTAAAATTAACATTCTTTTTATACCTACTTAAAATAAGTGATTAATATAAAAAAATATATACATAACAACAATAATTCCTGTGAATCTTGATAAAGGGAAATAAGAAACAAATCTAATACAATAAGGTTAATGAAAATAATAAAAAAGAAGTTGCTAATAAAAAAGAAGTTTCTAATGAAAATGTTATATTCAAACTAGTATCAAAATTGCATAATATCCATTTAACTGGTCTCGGTGTTAGAAATTCATCACTGGGCATAATTAGAACGTATCAGTGCCTCCACGTTCTCAGCGCCGAGGCGGAGCAACCACCCACTTACCCTCCGCTTGTACACGGACAGGCTGCCCCCCTCTACCTCTAAAATATTGTTTGGGATGTTTCGGTATAGTGAATGAGCAATGTAAAATGAACAAAACTTTTCCGCAGAGTGTTGAAGTCTGGGACAAAAAAATCCGAAGTTGAAATTAAATCTGGTTCCGTACCTGTGGTTGTTGCTGGAAAAAATTTTGTTTTTATTTTCCTTAATGTATATTAAAAGAGTTTTTACGTATATTTGTCTGACATTAAGTACAGGGAATTCATTAAAAAGTTGATCAGTAGGATACCTTAGATTTCTGTTTAATAGACGTTTAATGACCAGCCTTTGGGCGACCCCCAACGGCCGCAATACAGCAGACGACGCTCCACCCCATCCCAAGATTCCATATTGCAGAATCGACTGTGCGAACGCACAGTATACAGTCCTACGGTGATCCACGGAAAGTACTCTGCCAAGCTCAGAAAAGGAATAAGTCAGTTTCATTAATCGTCGTTTGACATATTGAACGTGGGGAGACCAACTCATTTTACAATCGATGATTACACCTAGATACTTAAATTGCTCCACACGTTCAACACTGCCACAGCCGCAAGTCACCGCCCGAGGATCACCGCAGGAATGCATTTTCAGCATCCTCGGACCAGGATCCTGTTGATTTTTAAAGAAAATCGGCAAACATTTAGTTTTACTAATATTAACTGTCAATGAATTATGATCCAACCATTGCTTTACAAGAGCCAGATCCGAAGACGCCTGGTCGAAAACTGCATCCCAAGTCTCACCAGTTGATACCAAGGCCGTGTCGTCAGCAAATAAAAATAAAGAACTTTTGATAAGTAACTTTGAGATGTTATTTATGTATAATAAGAAAAGCAAGGGCCCAAGGGTGCTGCCCTGCACAACTCCGTAGTTAACATATGTTGGGTCACTTCCGATGCCATTTATTATTACAGATTGAGAGCGTGAGTTGAGGTAGCTTTTGAACCAATCCAAAGACCTGTTTTTAATGCCAATAAATTCTAATTTTGAGACAAGTTTCTTTCTATCGACTGTATCAAATGCTTTTGCAAGGTCCAAAAAAGTTATCAGGGTTTTTCGTTTTGCTCCTAAAGAATTAGTTAATAATTTGGTCAAATCAAAAAGGGTGTCTGATGTATTTTTCCCAGGCATAAAGCCATACTGATTTTTTGATATTATTTCATTATGTTCTAGATAGCTTGTTAACTGAATTTTTACACACTTCTCTATTATCTTAGAAACCGTACAAAGCAAAGAAATTGGCCTATAATTGGATTTCAGGGATTTAAGACCAGACTTGAAAATCGGAATTACTCTAGCATTTTTATATGACTTTGGAAAAGCACCGTTAATAAAACTTAAATTTACAATATGACAAATTGGTTTACAGAGTATATCAATATTACTTTTAATCAAGTCTGAGGGAATGCCATCCGAGCCCGGTGCCGTTCGGCCTTTGAGTTTGCCTACCACATTCATGATCTCGAGTTCGGTGACCGGCCTTAGCTCGAAGATGGAGTCCAGGGAGTGATCAGCGTCATTGATGGGCGCAAGCCCGGTGGGGTTCAGAGCGTTGGCCAGCTGCGACCCAACCAATGAGAAGTACTCATTAAATGAATTACTAATTGTCTTAACTTTGGTAGGAGTGGCAGCCTCCCCGTTACAACAAAAAAACTGAACCGGAAATTTATCTTTTCCGACTTGCCTTCCCGCCACTTCATTCACGATTTTCCAGAATTTTTTTGGATCACCACCAGTTTCATTAATCTTGTTTTTGTAAAAATTGTATTTAGATTTTTTTATAAGTGAGTGGAGAGAATTTCTGTAACGAACAAATTTTTGGCGCAGTTGTAGATTGAATGGTTCCTTTTTCAGCTGATTGCCTAATTTATCACGTTTACGAATGGATGTGAGCAATCCCGAAGTAATCCATGGTTTCAGTTTTACATTTCTAGAAACACGCCTTTTAATTTGTGTGGAAGATTCAATGATTGATTTAACAGTGGTAGTAAAAATGTCAACAGAATCCTCAAGAGAATTACTAAAAATAACCCTGTCCCATTTCTGGATTGCTAGATTTTCACGAACTTCCCTCCAGTTTGTATGCGAATATTCCTTTGCTTCTTTATTGACTGAATTTGATGATAAACCAAGGGTTACTTGCATACACACGGCATAATGGTCGGTAATGGATGTTTGCAAGACAGCCGGAAATAGAGAATGAGTTTTTTGCGATTTAAAGAAAATGTGGTCGATACATGATTTACTCTCAGGGCGTGTAATATTATCTACGCATGAAGAAAAGCCTAACTCACACATGAGATCCAAATATTTCTCCTCTATAGAATTACTATTTATTCCTAAGATATTACAATTTGTGTCACCAATAAAAATCTGAGTTATCTCATTACTTTTTGCTGAGAAGTAATTTTCGATACCATCGATGAAACTTATTAGATTAGAGCTGGGGCTGCGGTACACAGCCGTTACCTCTATCGGTCTCCCATACCATTGAAAGAAGAGTGATAAGCCAGTCGCTACCCCACCAAGCAGCAACTTGAAATTACGAAATAAAGTAGGTGGAATATTTAAACAAAGTTATAAAAACGGTTCTGTGGCGTATATGAGGGGGGGGCAGGAGGCTCGGTCCTCCCCAAAATCAAAAGTAGCGATAATTAAATAATTAATAGGCAAGCATGATTTTGTGATCTTTTTTCAGCTTACTATTCAGGGCTCTGTTAATTCATTTTCTTAAGTTAAGGGATTTTCTCTGGTCAAGTAATCTGCATAGAACACGTTTTTTATAATACAGTATAACCTTGATAAGAAGACTCTCAAGGAGATTATGAAAACAGTTTTGATACCAAGAGACTCTTCTTATCGAGGTTCGTTTTATAAAGACATAAAGTGCTATTACAATTTCAAGGAGACTTGAAAAATGCACTTCTCATCGAGGTTTTTGTATTATCGAGTGTCTTCTTATAAAGGTTCTACTGTAAATATTAAGTACCTTAAAATATATAGTGATTCTAATCTAGCCTAGTTTAAAGGAGAAAAGGATCATATGAAGGTAAAGTTATATTGTCACAGTTATTGTTAATGGTGTAGGTGGAGTAAAAATTGTGTGTGCATCAAGGGACTAAAGTGCTTTTTCTCCCTCGGGAAAATTGTCGCCCTCGGCTCCGTCATCGGACGACAACAGTTTCCCTCAAGGAGAAAAGTTGCACTTTAGTCCCTAGATGCACAAATAACTATTTCGTTATAGCTCTTTTTCGCCTTAGGGAGAAAAAGAATAGATGATGTTGAGGACGTCAGCTGTTCGTTTATAATGTACTAAAACTGTAAACGTGTGTACGTCGATGGTGAGCTATCGATTGCATCGAGAGTGGTTATCGGTTATTATTATCAATTGAAATCCATTGTGAAACTCGCTCATTTCACCAATCGATAGTTCAATGCGTTTGATACATCGATAGTTGTTCAATATTATCAGTCTAACTTAACGCAAATGAAACAGGCAATCAGCTGATTGTTTTAAATAGCAAGAACAAGATGAAAACCAACCTCTTTGGTAGATATTTTTAAAGGTAACATTTTGATTTTCTTAAGTAGTTAGCCTGTTTAGCCTTTTGAGCAGTAAAACGAAAAATATAGTTCATCACACGAGCCTAAAGCTGCTTTTCATTTCTCGGTCATTTTTCAGCCTCAGTAAAACTTGACCTCGTGCGAAAAGCGTCACTTTAGACCCTAGTAATGGCATATACTATATTATATTCAATTTTGTAACAGAGCAATGGTAAAACTAGCTATTTTGGCAGCACTGTTACTGTTGGCATGTTTTGAGGTTATGTTACACCGCCTCCTGCGTGCATGTCATGCCAGACTGGCGCTATCACATATTCTGCCTCACCTAATCTAAATATTTATTTGACTTATCGATTTCCGCCTGGACACGAATCTTATATTTTGAACCAGACATTCAATTTTACTTTCACTTTTAGTTTGGAGGTTGACATTGTGTTATAATATCATTTATATGACGTGTTTAAAACTTTTTCACATGTTCAACATGTGTGAGTTGATTTTTAAACTTTTTCTACTTCAATTTATAATTTCTTTCGCAGCAAATATCGAATTATGTTGCAAATTATATACATTACCCAACAATGTTCATTATGAACTAAATTGTGTATTATATCGAATTATGTTGCAAATTAATATCGAAAGATGTTACGTAATGCTACGTATCGAAAAAAGTTACGTAATATCGAGTTATGTTGCAAATTATATGCAATACCCAACAATGTTCATTATGAACTGTAATTGCGTATGAACGTAAATGTATAATATATCAAATAATTATTTAATTATGCCCATGGCTGTTTTTTTAAGGGAACATTTGTACTTTATGTTGTGTAGCTTAAAACATTGACGCATTTCAAACCATGTATAAATATTGTCTTATGAAGTAAAGAGTTAGTATTATTATTATT
This sequence comes from Flexamia atlantica, assembly GCA_035578135.1. Taxonomy (NCBI): domain Eukaryota; kingdom Metazoa; phylum Arthropoda; class Insecta; order Hemiptera; family Cicadellidae; genus Flexamia; species Flexamia atlantica. The sequence continues at coordinate 50,234,585 of JAQJVK010000005.1, read as the reverse complement.
ATTATTATTATTATTATTATTATTATTGTTATTTTTTTATCCACGCTGGAAGGGAGGTTAAAAATAGCCCTTACCCGCACCGAAATGCGGGCCCTCTACGCCGCTCGCCCAAGAGAGCAAAGCGACGAGCAGGGGTCTCCAACCTCTGACAGACAGCATCAGTGTCAGAGGCCCCGCCTCGAGGCTCGAGGCGGCTAGGCGTGTACAGTTGTCTGTACGTCTCCTTGGGCATACCTGCTAAAAAACCCCCTCGCGTGCTGTCACCACATCATTGCGATCGACCCGAGCGTCTGCTCATTGCGACATCGCAATGCGTGGCCTCTGGTCCCTTTCAGGACTCCGCGCTGCTGTCCCTTTCGGGACTCCTCAGTTGGTGGTCAACCGATCTTCTGCTGTCCTCGGTTCTGGGGTCACTCGAGACACCCGTCTGTCCTCTTCTGGCGCAGGACGGACATGACAAAGTCAGCCACTGCGTTCCAGCTGACGCTGCCCTGCAGCATCTTCCCCACGATGTTGTCCGGGGTCAGATGACCGCTGACCGAGTCGGCGAGGGCAGTCCGTTCTTCGTCAAAGCGACGGCACACGAAGAAAGTGTGATGCACGTCGTCTCCGTCGTGTCCGCAGTACTTGCACCTGGGCGAGTCGACCTTGCCCATTCGGTGGAGGTACAGGCGGAAGTAACCATGACCTGTCAAGAACTGGGTGAGGTAAAAGTTCACCTCCCCGTGGTCGCGGCAAACCCACGGCTCCAGGTTCCTGATGAGTCGCCATGTCCACCTTCCGGTCGTGTCTTCGTCCCATTGACGCTGCCAGGCGGCCATTGTTTGGCCACGGGCCAGCTCGGCAGCCTCTTCCCGATCCATCTCGGGAGCACGCCCCCAGATGGTCTTCTTCTCTTGCGCCAGCAGGTCGATTGGGATGACTCCCGCAATGACCAGCACCGCCGCCTGGGAGACCGTGCGGTACGAGGACGCGACCCTGAGCGCGCCGAGTCTCTGCACCGCCAGCATACGAGTCCGGTATTTCTTCACCTTCGTCGCATCTGCCCAGATCTCCGCTCCGTAGAGCATGATGGCCTGTGCTGTCGACAGCAACAGCCTCCGTTTCCCCTGACTCGGTCCTCCGATGTTGGCCATCAGTCTTCCGAGGCAGGACGTCACTTCGGCCGCCTTGTCGCACACGCTTCTGATGTGGTCCCAGTAGGTGAGCTTGTTGTCCAGCACCACCCCCAGGTACCTGGCCGTCCTCTGCGTCTCGATCACTTCGGTACCCACCCGCATCGGAATGATCGTGGGTATCCGCCTCCTCGTCAGCATGACTATCTCCGTTTTGGAGAGAGCCAGCTGAAGGCCGTGATCGCGCATCCAGCCTTCCACCAGGCGCATGACCTGATTCAGCCTCAATTGGGCCAACTCCGCGTTCCGTTCGGTGATGACCGCCGCCACGTCGTCGGCGTATCCCACGAGGAACGTTCCGTGTGGCATCTCAGTGCGGAGCAAGCTGTCATACGAGACATTCCAGAGATCCGGCCCCAGCACCGATCCCTGGGCTGCCCCAGAGGTGACGGCCCTGGTTACGAAACCCCGGTCCGTCTCGTACATCAGCCGCCGGTCCCTTAGGTAATCTCTCACCATGGCGAGGAGGTACCCAGGTAACCTGAATGTTCTTTCCAGTGCGACCAGAATGTCGCACCACCGTGCCGAGTTGAACGCGTTTTTGACATCAAGCGTGACCAGCAGCACGATCGGACGAGCCGCGTGGCACGCCTGATCCGCTCGTGTCACCGAAGCTACGACCTCCGAGATGGCGCTGAGTGTCGAGTGGCCCTCTCTGAACCCGTGTTGTCGGGCCGAGAGGTCCCCTGCCGCTCGTACAGCCTCTCCGATTCTCGGTTTCAACAGCCTCTCCATCATTCTTTCTTTAAAAGACATTTTTAGGTGGGGTATCTGAATTATGCTGGACATTTATTGGGCAACTCACCACCTTCAGGTTATTTATGGCGTTTGGTCCTATGGTGAAGATTTTGTTGGTAAAATCCTCTTGTCAATATTAAAATAACAATCAAAAAACACGTACACACACACGAAAACACATAGACGCCACGAAACGAAAAACCCGACGTTTCGAGAAACCACTTAAAAAACGTTTCTCGTTATCGAGAGAGACCTTGAGAATTTATTAAATTACCGAGCCGAACCCGAGCTGATCGCCTAACGACTGCCGGTGACACATCGCCAGTGAGGGGTGGGGGAGGAGGGGCGGGAGTCCTGCCCTGACCTTGAACTGATAGCAATTGTTTTGCATTATGATTCAATTGCTCTACCTCCTTTCGCACCACGTCCAAATAAACCGGGCTAATTTCAACAGTTGGTCATGAGATGGGATGCTGTTCAATAGCCATAAATAAAGACTCAGCTAGATTTCTTTTTTTCCAATCCGGTTCTTTGTATAAAATAGCACTTTTATCCCATTTTATTTGGTGGCCAGTGTCAACAACATGCTCACAAAGTTTTGAACCGTAAACCTCATTATTTTTAACTTTTTTCGCATGTTCTGAAATGCGAATTTGCAATGGCCTAGATGTCTGTCCTATATAATTTTTATCACAGGAGCAGGATATTTTGTAAACCACATTTTTATTACGTTGTTGTTCATTGAAAGGTTTCAGTTTTGTTATAACAAAACTGAAAACTTTGTGAGCATGTTGTTGACACTGGCCACCAAATAAAATGGGATAAAAGTGCTATTTTATACAAAGAACCGGATTGGAAAAAAAGAAATCTAGCTGAGTCTTTATTTATGGCTATTGAACAGCATCCCATCTCACGACCAACTGTTGAAATTAGCCCGGTTTATTTGGACGTGGTGCGAAAGGAGGTAGAGCAATTGAATCATAATGCAAAACAATTGCTATCAGTTCAAGGTCAGGGCAGGACTCCCGCCCCTCCTCCCCCACCCCTCACTGGCGATGTGTCACCGGCAGTCGTTAGGCGATCAGCTCGGGTTCGGCTCGGTAATTTAATAAATTCTCAAGGTCTCCCTCGATAACGAGAAACGTTTTTTAAGTGGTTTCTCGAAACGTCGGGTTTTTCGTTTCGTGGCGTCTATGTGTTTTCGTGTGTGTGTACGTGTTTTTTGACTGTTATTTTAATATTGACAAGAGGATTTTACCAACAAAATCTTCACCATAGGACCAAACGCCATAAATAACCTGAAGGTGGTGAGTTGCCCAATAAATGTCCAGCATAAGCCTCTCCAACAGTTTTCCCGCCGTGTCCAGCATGCACAGAGGGCGGTACGACGATGGAGCGTCCGGTGGGCCCCGTTTTTTGCTCAGAAGGACGAGCTTGGCCAGTTTCCAGCGGGATGCGAACACTCCCGCTTTCAAGCAGACGTTGTACATGTCCAGAAGGAGCCACCAGATGGCGGCATTTTGCCATCAGTTTCAGCACCTCTGACGGTACGTTGTCCGGGCCCGGGGCCTTCTTGTTCTTCATGGAGCTGACCGCTCTCTCCAACTCATGGCGCGTGAACAAAGGGACCTCTTCGGCGATCACCCGCAAAGGGGTGTCGTCTCCAGGGCCGCCGAGAGGCCATGTCAGCCAGGTCTGAAACTTGGGGCCCGGGCTCCAGAGGGGCCCGGGCACAATTTTTCAGATTGAGGAAATATTGGTATCGACTTCTTGAAAATAAATTTAGGCCCACATATTAAAAAATAAAATGTCCAGCTTTATCACGAAAATTACTTTGATAATACTGTACAGTTTTAGTTAAGGCAGAAACGATTGTTTTGTCTGTCTCTATTATTGGTGCCAAATCTTAAGGCCCACGCCGTCCATAAGATTAATGTTAATCTTATTGATTAACATTTTAAGATTTTGTGCCAGTTATACTATTGTATTTGCGACTGATTGTACACTAAGGCGGTGGTGGTCAGCGAATAGTGAGCGTGACTGACTCATACCTCCCTCACGTATATATATTGTCAACAACTTAAATGAAATGAAATGAACTTGTAGATGATGAAATTATCCACGATGGTAAACAACAAGAGTACAGCATATTTTGCAATTAACGCAGATGGCGTAAAAACAATTGTGCACATTGATCGTGAAGTTCGTGACTGGAACAAACGCTGAAGCTATGGGAAAGAGACGAATGTCTTGAAAATCCAATAGTGTGGCATCCCTGATAGCAGTAATTTTTAATCAGAGCATTTTCTAAATCGGACTATTTTCTAAATCCGACCGACCATTCAGCCTCAATTGGTCCGGATTTTTGTGGTTCCTATTTGCATGTTGTTCCACCTTAAGACTGCCTAAAAATGCGAGTTGAGAGATCTAATTTTCGACAATTTTCCGGGGGAGAACCCCCGCACCCCCCTTTCACTAGGGGTTCCTCCATATCTCCCAGAGGGTCCGTGTGGTGTGCAGACTTGGGGCCCTGCTTGGCTCTCGGCGGCCCTGGTCGTCTCTAACCCGGTGGTTCGGGGAACAGTCCGTCCACGATGGTCCGCATCTTTTCAGCCTCCATCGGCACGTACCCGGGTCCCTGCGCGAGTTTCCTCATGACCAGCTGGTACCCCTGTCCCCAGGGGTCGCTGTTCACGTCCTCGCGCAGTGCGCTCCAGCAGCGCACCTTGCTTTCTCTGATCGCTTTGACCAGTTCTCTTTTTGCCGCTCTGTACTGGCTCGACCTCTCCGCCGCTTCGGGTCTGTCCCGGGAACGCTGGGCTCGCCGCCTGAGTCTCAGGCAGTTTCGCCGCAGCTCGGCGACGCGGTCGGTCCACCAGTACACCGGGCGCTTTCCGGTACGTGCCGACTTGCGGGGCATCGACGCGTCGCAAGCGCGATGAATGAGGCGCGATGTGGCTTCCACCACAGCCTCCGCGTCCGCCCTGCTTGGCTGGTCGTCCGGCATCTGAGGGATGACCCCCATGCCGTTCTGCAGAGCCTCTGTCAGCCTCCGTTCATCCAATCTCGCCAGGTTCCAGCCGAGCGGGCGCCGGCTGTTGCTGCGATTTCCTTGTATTCTTTCGGCCAACTCGAAGGAGATGTATTCGTGATCACTCCCCCAGTAATCACCCATCACCCTCCAGCCGACGATTCGGGAAGCCAGTCCTTCGGATGCTAGGGTCACGTCGGGGATCGATTCCCCGAATCCCGGCCTCCGGTAGGTTGGCGTGTCCCCCTCGTTCATTGTCAGCAGCCCCAGCCTGGATGCCATCTCCAACAGCAACCTTCCTCGGGTGTCTGTATGTGGCATCCCCCACTCTCTCGCTCTGGCGTTGAAGTCGCCGGCCAGGAGACACGGACCGGCCATCGCTCGGATTGCGTGTCCTCCATGGCCTCCAACTTCTCTGTGAATCGTGGAATGCTGTCATTCGGGGAAAAATAACAGCTCACGAACGTGACTCCGTTGCTTGTGATCCAGGCGAAATTTTCGCCGTTCCCACTTCTTTCGATGGGGACCACGCGCGGGTCGGGCACCCACAGCGCAGCCCATCCTGTGCGGTCAGGGAACCATAGTGGACCTTTAGCCCTGTGAGGCTCGCTCACGAAGACGAGTGATGTCCCCGTCTCCCGAACGATTTGGTCCACCAGGGAGCTTGCCGCGATGCTCCCGTTTAGGTTTCCCTGGATGACCCTCAGCGTCCGCCTGTCAGTCTTCTTTGAGACCAAAAGGTCTCTGAAGGTCCGACAAGCGCCGGAGCCTTGGACATGATCCGACGGTCGGCCGTCGGTCGCCTTCTTGCAGCCTTCGCACGAGGGTGCCTGGCTACAAGCAGACGACTTGTGCCCGACACCACCACACTTCCAGCATGCCTCGCTGCGGTCCGGACCTTTGCACTCTCGTCGAGTGTGGCCGTACTCCAAACAGCGGAAGCATCGTGGGATCTCTACTCGAGTTCGCACTCGGCAGACAACCCACCCGACCTTGACCTTGCCCCTTTGCAGGAGCTTCTGGCCGCTTGAGGCGTCGAGATCGACGACCGCTCACGGGCGTTGGGTTTGGTCAGGAAGACCTTGAAGTCTCCCGTCTCCTGGCCCAACTCCCGCTTCAGAGCGTCGCTCACCTCGTCCGATGTGGAGCACGAATCGAGGTCCATGATCTCCACACGCAGACGAGGGGCGACGCTCTTGAGCTTGTCGCCGGCGCCGAGTGCCGACTTCACCGACTCGGCAAATCGGGTCTGACCACGGCCAGAACCCAGCTCGATGAGTACGCCGCCGTCGTTGGTCCGGCGGAGCCTGCGGACCTCCACACCCGACTGCTCGGGTTGGACGTCCTTCCGCAGCTTCCCAACGACGTCGGCGTAGGAGCAACCTTGCCCCGGTTTGATGATGAGGGCGTACCTCATCTTCGCCCCAGAGCCGGTCGCCCTCGGCTTATTTACCCTTGCGGGGGCACCGCGAGGGGGCGCCTCTTGGGTGGCAGCCCGCCTCTTCTTCTCCCTCCTCCGGGCGGACTTAGACTTCACCTGAGTGAAGCCAAAATCCGCCGGTTTCGGTGGATCGGGCGCTTTCTGTGGGACCGAAGCTTTGGTGCCCCCACCCGCAGCTGCAGGCGTCTGGGCACCCTTCGGTTTCCCACCGTTCCTCTTCTTCGGAGGAGAAGTCATAGAAGACTTTTCCTCCGTCTTCCTCGCCTCCCTCGGCGTCGGGGGGAGCATCTGGGGTGAGGTCCATCTGGGGTAGACCTCTCCATCCCAGACTTCTGCACCACCTCCGGCGTCGAGAAGGAAGTCTTGTTCCGCTTTTTGGGCGGAGACTTCTTGAACACTCTTTCGACGACCCGGCGTTCAGCCTGGAGGGCTTTCAGCCGGACCGTCCGTGTCCCCTTCATGACGCTGACGGCTTCCTCGATCTTCGCGACGGCCGTCCGAACACCATTGCTGATGTTCTTCTGGATGGCCATCGCATCGCGGATCTGCCCCAGCGCCGCCACGATCTCAGAAATGGACTCGTCCTCCGCAAGGTCGCAGACGTCGACTTCCCTTTGGACGATGTCCAATTCCGTGTCACTCGGCCCGAGAGGCGGTGATTCGTCCCACGGGCTTCTCGGATGCTGCCGCTTCCGATCTCCGTCATTCTTTGGAGTCACCGTCTCCATGGCCACCGTCTCCGCCGATGGCCCAACCGCCGTAGCTTCGGGCACCGACTTCGAGGTGTCGGCCCTGGAGTCCGGGGACTTGAACGGGGCTGGGGAAGGCGCACCGACCACCAGTGCCTTCCCTCCCCCTGCATCCTCCGACTTTGGAGCCCCTCCGGAATTCGGAGGGGTCCTCTTCAACCTTGAGCTCCGTCCGAAGGGCGACGGGTCACCCCCCGATCCGGAGCCCAGAACTTTCTTGTCGCTCGCCTGATTCATTGCCATCTTTGTGCTTCTGTTCAATCTGAAATTGAAATCTGAATCAAATCATGAAATTCCAGTTGGTTTTTTGAGTCCCCGGTCAAAGGGAGCATTGCCAATCGCTCCAAGCGTCTTCCACGGCCCTAGACCGACAGACGTCAGTCAAACCTCCTCGGACACCCATCACTCGCCTAGCTCAGTCGCAGGATCAGGAATATGCCCATGGATCTTACAACCGCTTCCGACAATTTTGATACACTGCTTTCAGCGTGGCGGGGGTGCTTACTTGCAGCGGCCACCTGCTGAGGCCAATTCGACCTCAGCAGCTCCTCTAGTTTTGGCTCGGAGTTCACAGAAGCGGCATGTCCCCACTAAGCGTCCCACCAAGCACCCCGAACAGAGTACAAGGGGGAGGGCTCAAACCCAGGCGTATGGATGAGCTCAGCACCGAGGCCATTTGCCATGGCAAGCCAGGCGTACCCGGACCGCGAGCCGCCTTCGTGTTTTTAAAAGACAACCACCCCGCTACCTCTTTTCTACAAGGCTGCACTAGATTGCCCTTTGTTTGTTTTTTTGTGGGTTTTGTGTTTTGTGATTTTTTTGTTGGTTTTTTGTGTTTTTTGTGTTTTTTGTTTTTTTGTGTTTTCTACGACTCCTGAAGGGGAAGGAGGCACTTTCTTCAGGAGACGAGACAGAGGAAAGAAGATGAAGAATGACACCATGCAGGGCTCGCGAAAGGGGCCCAAGCAGGGTCGAAGAAAGGAAGAGGTGGGCAAGATTAGCCCAGAAAAGAAGAAAGACTGCGAGCTAAGACCCAAAAGAAGGAAGAAAGGTCTTAACTCTGGAAGAACTGCGAGAAGAAGAGTCTCGCAGCTTGGCTCAGGTACCCGGGGCCGCCAAAGAGACACCCGAACAGCCGAAAGCCGACTGCCCCAGGGGGAATTATTATTATTATTATTATTATTATTATTATTATTATTATTATTATTATTATTATTACTCATTGGAGGAAGAGACTACCGTGATGTAGATAAAACTGGGTACCCATCCAACCGAACAGTTTTGTTAGGTTGGATGGGTCAATGATTGATCACTGACCCAGTCCTCTCCTAAATTCAGCCAAAAACATCGCCCGGTGACGGATGTCCATGTAAAACGGGCGGATCCCGTCTTCAGCGCGGTCTTGATTGTACGCCTGTGTATTTTATGCATTTTTTCTATCGCCTTTTTCCATTTTCACTGACAATCAAAGCTATATCATCAGCTAACAAATATAAATCAGTATTCGATATTGAGCTTGCTAGTATTCGATATTGACCTTGCTATATCATTTATAAAGTTTATAAAACAATGGCCCTGATATAGATCCCTGAGGAACAACAGCCTTGAACACTTGAACATCACACAGCACGCTGACACGACGGAGCGAATTTCAATATGAGGGCTTAAATTGTAAGCCCAAAACTTCAAACTTTGGGCTCTATGCCCCCTCCCCCCTAAAATGGGAATAAAGGCTTTCGATTTATTTCAGGCCAATCAGATCATAGCAAACAATATCTCCACCAAAGTTGAAGAGAGTCGGATGACAATTGGCCGCTTGAGTGCAAAATCAATGTAAGGCTCGTTTCACATACACCCGACATGCCGTTAACCCGACTTCTAGCCGGCATCTGCACGGGTGCACTGTTCACATTACGCCGACACCGGCACTAAGTCGGCCCGGCATCTCGGCCCATCCAGCAGTACTCCAGGCTTGTGCTTGTGATTGAAGGGTCGCAATGGAACGCAATAAAGCAATTGCAATGTTACTTTTATAGACGGTTGAAAAGAAAAAGAAAGAATCGAGTGCACTGGGTACACCTTTAAATTTGAAAAGAAACCAAGTTGGGGCCAGGCATTTCTCGAAGAAACCTCAGTCCAGGCATTTCTCGTTTTGATTCTATCTAGTCCTCTACTGTCTTGTCCCACAAAACTGGACGTTCTTGTACTTAACTTAATTAGTATTTCAAGATCTACTTTCGACATAATCAAAACTTTACGCACTACCGTACCAATTAACCAAAGTAAAGAGATCGGGTAGGCGGACGACAAACGACAGGTGCCGATTGTATGTGAATAGTCACATTGGACCACTAGCCCCTCTACTACTGCTGACTCGTGTACCCGACACCGGCAGCCGCACTGAAAAAAAATATCTTAGCGGAAAAGCAGAGTTTACGCCCCAAGTCTAGAATCTGTACTCGCAATACGTAAATAAGGACTTGGCTCACGTACAGGAGTGTTGTGTCTGGACCCAGCTCAATGACTCGGCAGAGTTTTGGGCATTAGTACAGACGCAGGACTCGCAGTCCTTCTTTAAGAACTATTTCTCTGCAATTACGCTCCAACTGCCGTATTTGCAAATAATCAGGGAATTTACCGTGATTTTAAGGAAAAAACATTAAAGTGACGTCATAGATGGTTTGTATACGTCACAAAACACGTCATAAGTTTATCCATGATTACTTTCTGCATGCAGCCCACTGCATTTACGGTAGGCGTATGGATGAGAACTTCAAATTATTTCCATGTGATTTGGTGAAAGCAGTTAGTCTTTACCTTGTTTTAGTTCGCACTATCATCAAATATTTTATTTGCATCGAATAAATATTTTTTAACCAAATCTGGATTGATTTTAAGTCCGTTGTGTTAGTTTTATATTTGGGATTGAAAATTTACAAATGTGATACAAGTTTGAATAACAACATTTGGTTTCTATAATACATATTTTATTAATGTTTTTATAGATTTACTTACTGTAGTACCATTGATAGTAAATACATATAAAGTAAATGGTAGTGAAACGTGAAAAAGAATATTAAATTTCCAATTTTTCAGAGAAAAAGCTTAGATTATTGAAGAAAATCAAATCGTTTTATTTGTCAGCAGTTACTTATGTTAAATATTGTTTTATTTTTAAATAGTTGCAAGGACACATCGATCAGTTTTAGGCCTAAGATTAATTTTATCTGCCCAAAGTTTACACGAATAAATTACCAAAAAAAGTAATTACACTGTTTAAATCCTGCTTCGATTTTAATAACTCAGGTATTTTTAGCAAGGTCTTAAATAAGATGAATTGTAAGAAATAGAATGCAGGTCGAGTACAACCTTGCATTGATTTGCTGCCACTTTTAAATGTATCAAATAAATATGGCAGGGCAATAAATTGTAACTATTAATGGTGTAAATACCTTGTACCGTCAGAGTGATCCTTTGTAGTCTCATATTATGGGTTACGACAGTTTCAATCTCAGAGAGATCTTCTTCAGGCGATGGAGAAATCAAATTTCATTCCAGTGGAAGTCGTCAAGAAGCATTAAAACCCATCATGAGACATACTCACGTAACACAAACGGACAGACGCACACAACGAACAAACATTACTTTTTATAAAAATTCCGGTACCGGGAAGGAAACACGCACGACATGTACGGAGGGCTACTCTAGACTCTATCACGCAATAAATTGTCACTGTAGAGAAGTACCATTAGGCGTAAAACTACACTTATCACTTCTTCAGATGCTATTCAACAACTACAGTCGTCAACAGGCAGCCGTAACGCAATGGATATAGCAGTCTCCACCTGAACATACGAGTCAAGAAACATCGGGCGTGGTTAGAACTTGGATGGGTGACCGCTAGAAAGACCCAGACATTTTTTACTGATTTTAAGACAAAATTACCGGTAAATGCAGAGACTAGGCAAGTCAGTGCATAGAAATCGGTGGTATTTTACGAGAATAGGAATGTACATTCTGTGATAAACTGTGGTAAAGGCAAAATTAATCGCAGGATATTCTAAGAAAAATCTCTGCAATTACGAGAGCCAACTCTGATCGGCAGGACTTACAACCGACAGTAATGACGTCATAGCCAGTGACGTCATAACTATGTAGACCAACTAAGTCCTGATTTTCCGTGTGGCGGCCTCACTGCCGGAGCATTGAGCCGGGTCCAGATTGCAGTGGGTAACCCGCACACCCTTATTTACGTGTATTTTCCACGTATTTCAGGACAAAATTTTTCTCAGTGCGGCCTTCGCTGAGGGAGGGTCCGGCATCCCTCGACGAGACCACGGCAGCCGGTTAATGATTAACCGACCACGACACTTCTCGTGCAAGTGTCGTGCATATATGAACGGCCCAATAAGCTGCTTCACCCAACAGCCGGTTAAACGACACCCGACACACGACAGCCGGGTGTGTGAAACGGGCCTAAGGCCTACTGCGATTAGTAAATCCATTTTTCGTATATAAATAGATAAATCGGTTATTTTTGGTGTCATGACTCTGAAAGAGAGCATGAAACTTTATATTTTTATTTTCTCTGATAAAATATACATTAAGTTTACATTCGGGGCTTTTATTAGCCCTTTTGGTCCTAAAACCCTAAATATGGGGCATTTACTCCAAAACTGGGGTTAAAGGTGCTCAGATTTATCGGTTGGTGTTTTTTGCCTCAGGGGGTCCCAGATCGAAAATTTATCATGGTCCCATGCCTTACTGCCACCGTTCGGGAGATGTTAGTAGGTCACTATTCCATAGGAAATTCGCTAGTAAGTAAAGACACGGGAAAAACATGGTTACTGAGAGGTAATGTGTGAAAACGGTTTTACGGCTTTACCATATTATTGCCATATTCGAAACACGTGTCGTAATAAAACGTCGTAATATAGCAATTTTTGAATGTTTTCCTGATTGCTCTATTGAATTTATTATATTATACGGGAAGCATATAAAGTCGTTATTTTGTTTTTCTGTTTGAGTTGGGTTCTTCTTTTTTGTTTGTATTTTTCCTAATAATGTTCTCTTTAGTTATTGGTATAAAGATATAAAGAACGCGTACAAGCGTACAACTCTAAAAATAATACCCCCGTTGCAGCAGACCTGCATACTCAGCGAATTTCAAATGCAAAAGAATATATTTCAATCCAACATAACGAGATTTGACATGTTTTGTAATCTCCATAAGAATAACATGGAGAATGAGTATGTAGGTTTGCTGTGGCAGGTACGTTAAAACTGGTTGGTTTTACTTCAATATTTAATAGATCTTAACTAGAAGAAGCCATACACCAAGTTTTATAGATATTTGTTAAGAAATAAGGATGGTAGAATATTTTCCCCATAAGGTTAACATGGGGAATGAGTATGCAGGTTTGCTGCCACTAAAAAGGAAGTTTCGAGGATTTTAGACTATTAAACATTAGATCTCATCTAGATGAGCCACAAACCAAGTTTTATTTAGATGTGTTGAGAAATAAGCGAGACTAGTCGTTTCCAGTTAATGAAATTAACTATTTAAATGATGAGAGAAAATTTTGTCAACTTTGAGCAGGCATATATTATATAGTTTGCAAAATATTGGATATCATTATTAGTTTTTATTCTTATAAGTTTTTGTTGTCTTAGCGTTATTATGATTTTAGTTTGTTTTTCTCTTTAATTTTCATATTTTTTTATGATTTCAAGAAGTATAATAATCAATATTTGCTCTCCACTGAGGTAGAGCATAGTTGTTGTGTTTATAGATTTTCCACGTGTGAATTTCTTCGGGCTGTATAGAAGTGGTCTCGAACCTGAGTGTGAGATTAACTACTCGTATTAAGCCTTTATTTGTTCCTTTTGATTTTCGCTTTATCATCAACTTTTCCTCGAACTCCCAATATCCTAAATGCATACTTCTCCTCTTCATATGGTTCACAGTTTTCTTTCTTTAATTTGTTCACATACGCATTCTAATGCCTGCAACAATTTTATTAGGCCCTCTGGCAACCTTCACCGTTACAGGTCGTCTTCATGCAATCCCGCCATTCCCTGGATTTAGTCCATACTTCTTCAACACTTGACATTTAGGACTTGCTTGTACGTAAAAATATTGTTTTCTCTTTTTGTGGCTGGGAGGCCCATAGTTAAAACTCTGTCTCCTTCAAATCTTGGATAATTGGTTATGGATAACTAATTACTTCTATCATAAGGTATATTTCCTTTTAAAGGCAAACCAGTAATAATATCTCCCAAGCTATCCTCCATATTCCTATTCCTTCATATTTCTTGTTGGAGTGTAAAACCCTTCTTGAAGTACCACTTGGAAGTTAGAACACTTTTTTAAATAGAACTTCTTATTCGTTTGTCTCCGTGTTTAAAGAACTGATCAGGAATTTCTTTTAGACAGACAGTTTGAAGAGAATATATTTGTTTGGTACTGGTGAAATGAAATTTATTAGTTTACTTTATTACGTTTTTTACACCCACTTTTAAAAATTATTTTATGTGAGTGATTCTCTACAACAGATTTAAATTTTATTTGAATATTATATTTCAATATTAATAATCCACCAAGATATGAATGTTTTCACAAAGTAGTTGTTGTAAACTAAAAAAATAACCAAAAATGTAAATAAATATCAAAGTGACAGAAGGTAGACATTAAGGTTTTTCTCAAGACAGCTGTTAATTAAAATAAAAAGAGTTTATATAAACCAAATGTTTGGTAAAATATACTTCCATTTAAAATACATGGGAACTTTAAAGTCCAGTGGGGCAAAGCACATTGAACTTAGGATTACAAAAATGATTCCATAACCTCTACAGAAAATACCCTTTAATTTGACACCTCAATCATCAAAATCGGTTCATAAATAAAGGAGTTTTGCTGTACACAAGAAATTCCTTAGCAAATTAGTATAATAGAAGATAGATACAGAATTTTACTTTTTCCCCATAAGGTTAACATTGGGACAACGTACTGTGTTTACCACTTTCAATATCTCGGTAACCATTAGACATAGAGCAATGATTCAAAATACTAAATTGTTTGTGTTTTTGAGCTGAATTCAATGGTGCCAACAAAAATTATATAATTTATATTTTTGCGTGTAAAAACTCAAAAAACCCATTTTTGGAGGGGTTTATCCCCCTTTACCCCCCCTCCCGGTGGTCCGATCGGGCTGGTTTACGAACTCGTCCAATTGATTACCACTTTACATGTCTGTACCAAATTTCATCAAGATCGGTACATATTTACGGCCGCTATCGTGCTGACACACACACACACACATATATATATATATATATATATATATATATATATATATATATACATATAGATAGATAGATAGATATATAAAAATTCGAACGAATGGTGTTTTTTGCTTCTGGTGGCCCCAAAACGAAAAGTTATCATGGTCTCGGACTTAGGTCTTACCATGAGACCTACGGTAATAGCTTCTTCCCTATAGGGGAAATTCGCTAAAACCATCACTATGAAAAGTAAAGTAACCGAACATATACTAAAATAAAACAAAAACTTAATTCCGAAAATATTGAATCTGATTTACCAATTTTAGATTATGGTATAAAAGGAACAATACCCCCGTTGCAGCAGACCTGCATACTCAGCGAATTTCAAATGCTAAACAACATATTTCAATCCAACTTAGCGAGATTTGACATGTTTTGTAACCTCCTTAAGAATAACATGGGGAATGAGTATGCAGGTTTGCTGCAACAGGTATGTTAAAACTGGTTGGTTTTGATTAATTAATTAGTAGATCTTAAGTTGAAGAAGCCATATACCAAGTTTTGTCAAGAAATGTAAAAAAATAAGTAAGATATAGAATTTTTTTATTTCCCATAAGGATAACATGGGGAATGATTATGCAAATTGCTGCAAAAAAAATTGAAATTTCGGGGATTTTAGACTAAAATACATTAGATCTCATCTAGATGAAGCCACAAACCAAGTTTTATCCAGATACGTTGAGAAATAAGCGAGATATAGAATTTTACTTATTCCCCATAAGGTTAACATTGGGACAACGTACTGTGTTTACCACTTTCAATATCTCAGTAACCAATGGACATAAAGCAATGATTCAAAACACTGAATTGTTTGTTTTTTTAAGCTGAATTCAATGGTGCCAACAAGGATTCGATAAATTTTATTTTTCTATGTGAAAAACTCAAAAAACCCATTTTTGGGGGGTTTATCCCCCTTTACCCCCCCCTTCCGGTGGTCCGATTGGGCTGGTTCACGAACTCGTCCAATCGATTACCACTTTACATGTCTGTTCCAAATTTCATTAAGATCGGACCATATTTACGGCCGCTATCGTGCTGACAGACACACATATATATATATATATATATATATATATATATATAGATAGATAGATAGATATATAAAAATTCGAACGAATTGTGTTTTTTGCTTCTGGTAGCCCTAAAATGAAAAGTTATCATGGTCTCGGGCTTAGGTCTTACCATGAGACCTACGGTAATAGCTTCTTCCCTATAGGGGAAATTCGCTAAAACTTGACGCAAAAGAAGATTATCATATATTCAAAGTATCGAAAAGATCCAATCAACATACTGAATACCAGGCAAATAAATAAACACAATCCATATATGACAACATATTAAAACTTATTCCTTTACCCCTTCCTTCTCCTTAGATAGGCCTACGCTAACTTTCGTGCCTGTAGTTGCAGTCGTTTGATCTGGATACAAATATAAATCATTATTTGATATTAAGCTTGTATCTCTGTGTGTACAAATTGTTGAAGAAAGGTGGATGGATGTATAAAATAATAAAAATATTGAAATTTTTCAGAGTCTGCGGCGACTTTTATTGTGAAGGAAATGCCTCATCATAGATCAAAATGTCCCAATTTTTGTGAGAGATATATCTGTATTATTAAACCACATGGCACGTTTTCTACCGAGATAATACAGATCATTATGAAAAACCACATTATAAATATAAATGATAATCCCATTCCCGTCATTATTATCCTGTTGAAACATTATTTTGCGAAAACAACACTGTCTCCATAAATTATATAGGCCTACAGAGGGAAGAAAGTGAAAAGTAAATTGGCACCTGGGACATTGGAATAATTATAAATGCCTATAAATAATTCCTGATAGCGTTTTTATTGTTACTGGGGTTTTTAGCGTTCGCTTGGTAGCGGAAACAGTACAGGGAAAGTTTCTGAAAGTAAAGGTAACAGACTAAACTCTTGTCTCTCATTATCTAGTACGCAAGGCCCGCGCCCGGAGTCTGCCCGGCTGATGTCCCGTCACGCGGACGGGCCTGCGGTCGCGTTTGGGCGTATGTGGTATTGCCTATTCCTTAAAAATCGGCTCTGAGGTCAGAGACGACGGACTTGACAAACCGGTACCCGGCTGAACCGCTGCCTGCGGAGACCGCGCCGCGACTGATCTGCTCGACTGTTACACTTCACCTGTTTACAGCAATAGTCGAATAAACGATACAGAACTCCATAATACCAACTCCATAACTCCAGAACTCAATAATATTTCAAGACGGGGTTTGCATGAAAACCCGTATAAATTAAACCGAGATAAGGTCGAATTTCACATACCGAAACACAGTTGTATTTCCATTCCGCGGGAAAGGCTCATCTCCCTACACGACGGACATCGGAGCTATCTGCGCCGTAGGGGATTGATTACCTGCGTCAACAAAATCAACTCCTGCGTTATGAGCAACGAAAACTGTTTTCAATCGAAGCGGGTACTGACATACATGGTGAAACTTGTCAGTTTTTGACACAGTAAAACATTTATAAATAAATTACCAATATTTTTAATGCCAAGGGGACAATCCACGACGGGTCTTAGAATTCTTTAATGTAAGCATGCCTTGAGATAACCTAATTTTAAAGATTTTTAAAATTGGAACACATCGCCGTCAACCCGACGGTTGCCAATGGATCCCTACAGGCATTACAGTTCATCTAAGATTTCAATATTTTACTATTAGACTGTAGGATTCTGCCTAGACCTTCCAGACTGGAATATTGTAGATAACTACGAAATTATCATGAAGAATCTGATAGAACTTCCGTATTTTTCGTAGAAAAAAAAACGCAGTTGTCGTTATTTATCATACTGTGGCTCTCCTAAGGGGTGGCCAGTAGTGGAAGTCTTAAAATTCTTTAGAGTTCCCTTAAGGGGCACATCTCGCGTTATACGAGATATTAAAACACAACAAGTCCTTGATATTAAAACATAACAGTCCGCAAAAGATGTATTCAATCCAAAACTACAGTACCAGCGGGTCAAAGAAATTATCATATTGATTAATGTGTATTGAAATATTTGACGAGCTGTAATTTTTATTTGATCCACCTTTTGCAACCCTTTTAATGTTCTACTTTTAAATACCTTTAAAATGAGATATAATTATAAGGTATACTTAACCTTAAGAATTTTAATACTGTACTAAGTACCTTCCTCCAGGAATGTAAAATACCCCCGTTGCAGCAGACCTGCATACTCAGCGAATTTCAAATGCAAAACAACATATTTCAATCAAACATAGCAAGATTTGACATGTTTTGGTAAGCTCCATAACATGGGGAATGAGTATGCAGGTTTGCTGCTACAGGTATATTAAAAACTGGGTGGTTTTAATTCAATATTTAGTAGATCTGAACTAGAAGAAGCTATTTACCAAGTTTTAACAAGATATGTTGAGAAATAACCGAGATATAGAATTTTACTTATTTCCCATAAGGTTAACATTGGGACAACGTACTGCGTTTACCACTATCAATATCTCGGTAACCAATGGACATAGAGCAGTGATTCAAGATACTAAATTGTTTGTTTTTTTGAGCTGAATTCAATGGTGCCCACAAAAATTGGATAAATTTTATTTTTCAATGTAAAAAACTCAAAAAACCCATTTTTGGGGGGGTTTATTCCCCTTTACCCCCCCTTCCGGTGGTCCGATCGGGCTCGTTCACGAACTCGTCCAATTGATTACCACTTTACATGTCCGTACCAAATTTCATAAAGATCGGACCATTTTTGCGGCCGATATCGTGCTAACAGACACACACACACACACACACACACACACACACACACACACACACACACACACACACACATATATATATATATATATTTATATATATATTTATATAAAAATTCGAACGAATGGTGTTTTTTGCTTCTGGGGACCCCAAAATGAAAAGTTAACATGGTCTCGGACTTAGGTCTTACCATGAGTACTACCGTAATAGCTTATTCCTTAAAGGAAATTCGCTAAAATGACACTTAAATAGTAATATATTAAAATCTTTGAGAAGTTGTAATTGCAGTTTGGATCCTTCTTTTTCGACCGGGTTTGCGGCGTTTTGTATTACTTTTAAAGATCTTGAAAACGAGGTACTCCTGAAGGTATGCTTACTTGCTTACATTTATGAATTTAAGGGGAGTCTCTACTAAAAATCCTAAAATCATTATTAAAGGTAATTTTAAGTATGTAACCATGTATTATACTTCAGATGTACCTAAAACCACTATACCCAATGTCATTTATTAAAAAAAATCTTTATAGGGCCTAAAATTCGATTTTACCAATTTTTTCAAGGGTTTTTTTTAAATCATGATTCCAAGAAAAGTATTGGACCTACACAATTTTCAAAGGTATCATTTTGTTCAGCGTTAAATTTAGTTAAAAATCACTAAAATATATTTTTAGTGATATATTTTTGGTTATGTAAGCCAAAAATTACTATTTTTAATTTTCCTTCAAACTTTGTACTTTTTTCATTTTTTAAAATAAAATTTAAGATTTTTAGATTTTTATCCACTGATACCAACGTATTCAAAATACGTGATTCTTTAGATAATTTATCTTAGGTAACCCAAAAAAATTTGAAGACTTTAGCTTCAGTAGTTTTTTTTGGAATATCAAAAGTTATAGGGATTTAAAGAATAAAAAATCTGCAGGACCAGATGAAATATCTCCATTTATGCTAAAACAAATTTCTGAACATTTATTGAATCCCCTATGTCATTTATTCAATTTTTCTTTCGTCAATGGACAATTTCCGTCATGTTTAAAAGTGTCAATAGTCAGACCAATCTATAAAAAAGGAAATGCTAAAGACTGCAATAATTACAGACCAATATCCCTAATATCAGTTTTTTCAAAAGTCCTTGAAAAGTTAATGCTTACCAGACTATGCCAATTCTTAAAAAATAATGACAAAATTGTAAAAAACCAACACGGATTCTTAAAAGGGAAATCTACATTAACTGCTATGTTTGATCTTACAAACAAAGTGATATAGAAGCGCTAGATTCTGGCAATTATTCATCTGGTTTATTTTTCGACCTTAGTAAAGCATTTGACATGGTAGATCACAACATGCTGCTAAGAAAAATGAATGAAATGGGAATACGAGGTATAGCTTTAGAATGGTTTACTTCGTACCTCTTTAATAGAAGATAATATGTGGAGATTAAAATAGCTGATGATACTGGATACATTCGTTCCTACTCTTCAATGGAGACCTCCGTCTTGAAGGGAGTGCCCCAAGGCTCCGTCTTAGACCCTTATTTACTCTTATTTATCCTCTTCATCAATACCCTCCCTACATTTTCAACAAGTGCAAAGACCATCCTATTTGCTGATGATACCTCACTTTCAATATCAAACTCTGACAAAAATATTTTAGAACAAACTGTTTTTCAAGATTCTAATAACTTAATTCAGTGGTTTAGTGAAAACTTGCTTGCTGTAAATTCAGAAAAAACGAAAGTCATAAATTTCTGTATAACAAACACACGTTCCAATAATTTTACATTTCTTCTCGATGAGACCGAAATGTGTCCAACCTCAAGTGTAAAATTTTTAGGTATAATATTAGACCAACATCTAAATTTCCACGATCACATTGACCAAGTTTCGAAGAAAATATGCTCAGGAATTTTTGTTTTACGCAATTTAAAAAACATAACTAATCTTGATGTCCTCCTATCAGCATACTACGGACTTATCTATCCCCACTTATCGTATGCTATTCCAATTTGGGGACTTGAAAATCAAAAAACCAAATTCCTCTTTAAACTGCAGAAATGGGCAATAAGAACTATCTTTTCCCTGCGCAGAGATCAATCTTGCAAGGACTATTTTAGAAATTATAATATTTTAACTCTTCAATCTATATATA
Organism: Flexamia atlantica; assembly: GCA_035578135.1. Lineage (NCBI taxonomy): Eukaryota > Metazoa > Arthropoda > Insecta > Hemiptera > Cicadellidae > Flexamia > Flexamia atlantica. The sequence continues at coordinate 50,214,192 of JAQJVK010000005.1, read as the reverse complement.
TATATATTCTGGAAACCTCATGTTTTGTACACCAAAATCTTTCATTATTCAACTTGTCAATCAAAGCTCCTTCTTATTCATTCATTGAGAAACTCACAAAAATTACCTATTCAACCTCTTTTTTCAAAAAACACCTTTATTATAATGGCATCAAAATCTACAATTTACTACCCAACTCTCTCAAGGAATTAGACTTCAAAAAATTTAAGAAATCACTCAAGATCACTTTGATTGAATCTTCCAGCTATAAACTTCAAGAATACCTGGACACAATGAAGATTGATTAATTGCTGTGAAAATTAATGAAAAAAAATTTATGTGTATATTAACTGAGTTAATGCAACTATGTTGTCAATTCTGGCTCAATAAAATGATTATTATTATTATTATTATTATTATTATTATTATTATATGCTAGATACAGCTGTGTCAAGATATCGACAACGACCCCTGGGGGACGGGTTACAAACTTGTAACCCAGAAGCTAGGGGCTCGCTCACCACCTGCGGTCATGGAACCACAAGCCATGGCTGCCGTCGTCGACACACTGTTTCCCAGCCACCCAGTTCGGCCAGTCAGGGAATTCGGAGAGGTAGGCGCCTTCCCAGTTTTCCGGGAAGAGGAACTCACCGCTGCCGTCCGATCCCTACGACCCAGAAGAGCGCCCGGTCCCGATGGCATTCCGGCGGAGGTGCTCAAGCTCGCTGCGGAGGTGAATCCAAGGCTTCTGCTCGATATGTTCAACGCGTGTCTGGCGGAAGGCGTTTTCTTTTCTTCGTGGAAGGTTGCCCGCCTTGTTCTTATCCCGAAGGCGAAGAGCACACCGGGGACCCCTTCTTCTTTCCGACCCCTGTGTATGCTCGACACGGCCGGGAAAGTGCTTGAGAAGCTCCTGCGCGTCAGGCTGACCGAGGCCATCGTCTCTGCGGGGGACTTGTCCCCGCAGCAGTACGGCTTCAGATCCGGTCGCTCTACCATCGACGCTATTCAGGAGGTAGTTGAGGCAGTGCGGAGGGCGGAGGACCACAACCATTGGTCGCGCCGCGTGGTCCTTCTCGTCACGCTCGACGTGAAGAACGCTTTTAACTCCGCCAGGTGGAGCGATATGCTGTGGGCGCTTAAGCATACGTTCCAAGTTCCCTCCTACCTCCTGCGTATGATAGAAGCGTATTTGTCAGACCGCGTTCTGTTGTACGACACGACCGAAGGTCAGCGGCGCATTCCCATCACTTCCGGGGCTGCGCAGGGGTCCATTCTCGGACCAGATCTCTGGAACGTGTCCTACGACAGCTTGCTGAGGCTAGACATGCCCGATGAGACCCGCCTCGTTGGCTATGCTGACGACGTCGCTGCCTTGATCGCTGCGAGGAACGTCGAGCAGGCAAAACTGAGGCTCAGCGTTGTAATGGCCAAGGTCAACGGGTGGATGCGAGATCACGGCTTGTCCCTGGCTATCAGTAAGACGGAGATCGTCGTCCTCACCAAAAAGAGGATAAACACCGTGTTCCCGGTGCAGATAGGTGACGTCACACTCGAGACTAAGCCTGCTGCAAAGTACCTGGGAGTCATGGTCGACAGTAGACTGTCTTTCGGCGAGCAGATCCAGCGCGCCGCCGACAAAGCCGCTAAGGGTGTCGCTGCCCTTGGTAGGCTTATGCCCAATGTCGGCGGTCCTCGTTCCTGCAAGCGCCGTCTGCTCATGACTGCCGTCCAGTCAGTCATGCTGTACGGGGCGGAGGTATGGGCTCACGCACTCGAGAAGCGAGTCTTCCGAGACCGGCTTGCCCGAGTCCAGCGCCGAGGAGCTCTGCGGGTCGCTTCGGCCTACCGCACAGTCTCCGAGCCTGCTGTGACGGTGATCGCCGGAGTCATCCCCGTCCTCTTCCTCGCGAGGGAGAGGCAGGCGATTTACCGGAGGAGGCCTGAAGTGGGCCGGGAAACAGCTGCCAGGGAAGAGCGCGATCGCAGCTTCGACTCCTGGCAGCGCGACTGGGAAGCCGAGCCGAGGGGACGTTGGACCTTCCAGCTCATACCTTCCGTCCGACCATGGGTGGAGCGGCAGCACGGCGAGGTCGATTACTACGTGACCCAGTTTCTTTCTGGTCACGGGTACTTCCGAGCCTATCTGCACCGGATGGGCAAAGTCGCCAGCCCGGACTGTCTGTATTGCCCCGGCATCCCAGATACGTCCGAGCACACCTTCTTTCAGTGCGACCGTTGGCACGTCCGCCGAGCCTCACTTTCATCTGAGATCGGCGTGATCGTCAGCCCAAACAACATCGTTGGAGCTATGCTCCAGGGAGAGGGCAACTGGAACTGTGTCAAGCACTACGTCCAGGCCATTCTTCGGGCGAAAAAGGTCGACCTCGATCGGCCCCACGGAGGTTGCCCTAGCGGCGTAATATCAAAGGCCTAGCCCGAAGTAATGTGTGAAACAGTTCCAGGCTAGTGTCCTCGGTGCCGAGGGAGGTGGTTTAGTCGGTAGTTCACGGGACATCGAGCTCGTGGGAGTCCGACACTACTGAGGGGACAACGAGCCCCTCAGTGTGCGTAAACGCATTCCACCTCCTACCCAAAAAAAAAAAATATATGCTAGATACAGTCAAAATGCTACTTTCGGTAATCTCGAGTTTTCTAAAGAAGTGTTTCATGGAAATATATGCCAAAATAAAGCAAAAAATTATTTTTATTGATACATTTACAATTTATATAATTGTTACATATTAAATATGACACAGTAACAATATAAGAGTGTCAAAATAATTTTTTTACACAAAAATAATACGAAAACCGCAAATTTTGTTTTTTTGCATAGCAATGTATAATATGAATTTTATGCCATAATAAAGTTCATAAAAACTAAGAAATGTGGTTTTTTGTATTCAGGAATAAACTAGTAAAAATTAGGTGTAAAAATGTTTTTTGGGAAATTTTTAAAATTTTGGCAATTTTTAGTAGAGACTCTCCTTAATGACTTTTCCATCGTAGACCTTCCACTGAGCATGCCTAATATTGGTAATTAATGTCTAAATGTTTGTTATTTTTATCACTTTTATCACTTTTATTAAGACAGGTACTTCATGGAGGACGTTACCCTGAATATGAGTTAAGGATGAGTGTGATGATCGTGATGGTAGTGGCGCGATCTTGTAGCCTTGTTACTGACTAAGGTTGGCACGTTCCTTAGACAGGGCTGTTAATTAATAGCCCAACAACCAATGGCAGCTGGCTCCAGAAGCAACCCTTCAAAAAGCTACTAACTTTTCTCGGGATCGATCCGGCTACCTACAAGTTTGTAGGCGGGCACTATAACCACTACACCAACCAGCGTATTATTGTATCATACACGCAATCGCAGTGCTTCATTCAAACTTTTTGAGTATCTTAGTGATTGAGTGTTGACTTTTTGACCATCAATCGTTTTGTGGTCATTCTGTATTCCACGTAATGAGAGAGTGTCGTTACATTCCGCACCACGCGGGAGTGGCGTGGACGGCATCGACACGTCAGTTGACCAGTGTGTGCCGTGCAACGCCACCACTTCCAATATATATGTCACCAAAGGTCATTAGCCGCCGTGATCCAAAACTGCAGTCCTTGTCGGTACTTTTGTTGACCGTTACCCCCTCCCTTCCGGTGCTATCTCGAACTCTCCTTCTTGTCGACCTGGACGCCTCCGGGGTGACATGGTGTTCCAAATCGTCCACAGACCCGCCTTAATTCTACCGACCGTCCGAAAAATCATCATGAGCGCTTAAGTACTTTAATATTAAGGGGGTTAGCTAGGGAAGCAAGGTTAGGGTGATTCTGGTAAATCTGAATAATGTAGCCGATATAAAATAGTATTGGGGCGTGGGCCTTCTGCCCACGCCAATGTTCTGGTCACATGTTAGTATTATTTCATTGTAAATCCGTAAATGCCTCAGTTTCAGAAATAAATTATTCACTACAATAAATTATCAGTTTAGGCTTGGCTTGATGTTCAACAGTTTAGGTAGAGAATTTGGGTTAGAATCATCAATTTAATGACTGAGGTAACTTGTCAGAACATGATGTCCGTTTGGAAATTGTTCCAATCTCTAGAATTTAAGTAGTTTAGGGTCCATCAAAGCTGGCTTACGGCAAGGTCAATCTGGCAGACCGATCCTTCCTTTGGGTATATCAATCGCTTCCAATCCTAAAACAATATCCTATTGGTAGATTCTCCAGTTTAAGTTTCAGTTCAATAGTAATCCCGGTTCCATATCAGTACAGAGTTCTCCTTCACCACAATTTTCAGTTTGCATGTCCTTTATTTCCAGCACAAAATAACTGTTACCGGTCTGGGGAATTCCACACATCCTAATCACAACCCATCCTTGGCTGCACCACCATCACACCACCACCCCCCCCCCCCCCAACACAGATATCTGCTACAAGTGGCAGTGGCAGAGGCGGGCTACATGGTTGCATGGCCCGGGTCGATGAGTCCATAGAGAGTGTCGTTACATTCCGCACCGCGCGGGAGTGGCGTGGACGGCATCGACACGTCAGTTGACCAGTGGCAGTGGAAGAGGCGGGCTACATGGTCGCATGGTCCGGGTCGATAAGTCCATAGAGTGCCGTTACATTCCGCACCGCGCGGGAGTGGCGTGGACGGCATCGACACGTCAGTTGACCAGTGGCAGTGGCAGAGGCGGGCTATGTGGTCGCATGGTCCGGGTCGATTAGTCCATAGAGAGTGTCGTTACATTCCGCACCGCGCGGGAGTGGCGTGGACGGCATCGACACGTCAGTTGACCAGTGGCAGTGGCAGAGGCGGGCTATGTGGTCGCATGGTCCGGGTCGATTAGTCCATAGAGTGTGTCGTTACATTCCGCACCGCGCGGGAGTGGCGTGGACGGCATCGACACATCAGTTGACCAGTGGCAGTGGCAGAGGCGGGCTACATGGTCGCATGGCCCGGGTCGATTAGTCCATAGAGAGTGTCGTTACATTCCGCACCGTGCGGGAGTGGCGTGGACGGCATCGACACGTCAGTTGACCAGTGGCAGTGGCAGAGGCGGGCTACATGGTCGCATGGTCCGGGTCGATTAGTCCATAGAGAGTGTCGTTACATTCCGCACCGTGCGGGAGTGGCGTGGACGGCACCGACACGTCAGTTGACCAGTGGCAGTGGCAGAGGCGGGCTACATGGTCGCATGGCCCGGGTCGATTAGTCCATAGAAAGTGTCGTTACATTCCGCACCGTGCGGGAGTGGCGTGGACGGCACCGACACGTCAGTTGACCAGTGGCAGTGGCAGAGGCGGGCTACATGGTCGCATGGCCCGGGTCGATTAGTCCATAGAGAGTGTCGTTACATTCCGCACCGTGCGGGAGTGGCGTGGACGGCACCGACACGTCAGTTGACCAGTGGCAGTGGCAGAGGCAGGCTACATGGTCGCATGGCCCGGGTCGATTAGTCCATAGAGAGTGTCGTTACATTCCGCACCGTGCGGGAGTGGCGTGGACGGCACCGAAACGTCAGTCGACCAGTGGCAGTGGCAGAGGCGGGCTACATGGTCGCATGGCCCGGGTCGATTAGTCCATAGAGAGTGTCGTTACATTCCGCACCGCGCGGGAGTGGCGTGGACGGCACCGACACGTCAGTTGACCAGTGGCAGTGGCAGAGGCGGGCTACATGGTCGCATGGCCCGGGTCGATTACTCCATAGAGAGTGTCGTTACATTCCGCACCGTGCGGGAGTGGCGTGGACGGCACCGACACGTCAGTTGACCAGTGGTAGTGGCAGAGGCGGGCTACATGGTCGCATGGCCCGGGTCGATTAGTCCATTTTTGCCGAGACCGCGTGTTGTAGTATCATCAAGGGGGAAATATGCAGAGTTCGCTTTATGAACCAAACAAAATCCGATCTATATCGTCTAGTCAAAAATGAAAGGACAGCGCGACAGGAGCAGCTTCACGCGTCGAGGGCAATGCCGTACACCATACATTTATTTGCACTGCTACCTTAATTCCATCTTTGATCAAGTTTAACTCAGAATTGCACCTACATTTTTCTCCACCAAGCTCTTAAATATATTATAGTTTAACATTTTGGCGGTTTTAATGATAGCTGTGGTGTTAGGTTGTAATTAGGTATCTAAAAAAAACACCGGTCAAGGGCGAGTTCGTGTCTCATGCAAACCTTAATACTTAAGTTGCATCGGTTGAATCAGCGTTTTGCGAAAACCAAAACATTATATAGTTTGAGTGCATTGAGGTTTTAGCTCCAAAGGTAATCAATATTTAGTTAAGTCTCTTGTTAAATTAGTATCGGGTGTTTCATTGATTAAAGTGAACCTAAAGCTAAATTTTTAAATTAAATCTGACAATGAACTTTTTACAGGGTACCCCCTTTATTTATAATGCTTTTACGGTTCGGTTTCCAATTTGAAAAATGAAGTCATTTTCCAATATGGAGGACATTTTGAATTTCCATACACACCCATTATTTTATGGTATTTTTGGGTTTCGCTGGTTATTTAAAAAATACACTTTACAATCTGGTATTTTTTTCCTAAAACCAACAGTTAAGGAGATATGGGTTGTTAGTTAAAGTTAAAAGCTGTCATCTTAGGATTTAAAAAGTAAATATCTTCTTAATTAATATAAATTATTTTGTCTCCGGCTTGATTTCCTTTCATAAGTTAATGCTATCACAAAAGTACAGTTACCAAAATAACACAAAATACAGTACTGTTTTAGTTTAAAATGACTGACAACCAATTTTTACTTTCATTATTGCATTATCAGATTATATGTATGTCCTAAAATAGTTCAATTATTTAATTTTGTTGTCACGCTTGATTGGTTAATATAGGGTTCTAAAAATCTAAAAATAGTATCTATCGATTATTTTATTTTATTATGGTCAATATTAGGGGTTTCACTACACTGAAATCGCCTGTTTTCTTTATGTATTAATCGCCTTTGTTTACTCCAGATAATGTTTTCTATGGAAATTTGATGTTTGCTATCTTTTTTTTAATTTTCCCGATATAAACAAACTAGTGGGCCCGTGCCAATGTATATACATTGCCCGTGCTGCCCAGCAGCTGTTAAGTAAACAAATAATTGCAAATAAAAAAACAAATGTAACAGCTGGCAGCCCTTTAATTTATACTATTTATGCGCTTAACTACCCATAAGAAACAGTCTAGTCTTTGGTTTTAAGAAAAATAAATCGTTATGTGTCTTAGAACTAGGAGTACGCTTATTCTGCGCGTATGGGATGAGTGAACTCAGATATTACCAAAGCATTATTTTGTTAATTTACGAGCAACGTGTGTTTGTATTGTTTCGAAAGTTCTAAAAATAAATGACAATTAGACCGGCCGCACACTGAGGCGACAAAATGTTTTTTGTGTTTTTTGGTTGAACAGCTGAGGAAATGTTGAACAAGCCATGATGGTTTAAATGTTTTTTCCTATTAGAATTGAGCAAACCTAGCTCTACAAAACTATAAGCGACGAATAAATTATGTTTGCCAAAGGACATGAGAGGGCTTCGCCCCCCCCCCGGCCAGACACCACCCCTTTTACTCCGCCCGTGATTAAAAAGCTATGACGGTTTGAATGTTTTTTTTTACTGTGTAAACCTAGCTCTACAAAACTATGAACCACTAATAAATTATGTTTGCCAAAGGAAATGGGGGGCCTAGCCCCCCGCACCCCCCATTTACGACACCTTGCTCTCCAAGGCTATGAGCGTCTAATAACAGTTACTCGCCAAAGCATTTGTATGCAACCCCCCAGATATACTCTGCCCATTATTAACATGCCAAGATGGTATGAATGCTTTTTTTATTAGTATTGAGTAAACCTAGCTCTAAATAGCTATGAGCGACTAAAAACAGTTACAGGCCATAGCAGTTGTTTCAAAAAGGCCATGGGGGGGCTTGGCCCCCCCACACCCCCCCCCCCTTTAAGCTGCCATGATGGTTTACATGCTTTTTCTCTTATAGTATTAAATAAACCTAGCAATACAAAACTATCAGCGACTAATTACAAGCCAAAGCAGTAGTTTGCAAAAAGAACATGGGGGACTTCGCCCCCCACACCCTCCCGCTAAAGCAGTTGTTTGCAAAAGGACATGTGGGGGCTTCGCCCCCCCAACACACCCCCCTCTTTACACTGCCCATGATTATAAAGCCATGATGGTTTAAATGCTTTTTTTCTAATAGTATTAAATAGACTTAGCTCTACAAAACTATCGACGGCTCTACAAGCTACTAATTACACGGCAGAGCAGTTGTTTGTAAAGGGACATGGGGGGGCTTCGCTCCCCACGCCCTCCCGCAAAGCAGTTGGATGTAAAAGGACATGGGGGGCCTCCCGCAAAGCAGATGTTTGCAAAAGAACATGGAGGGGCTTCGCCCCCCCACACCTTCGCCTTTACACTGCCCAACATTAAGAATCCATGATAGTTCGAATGCTTTTTTTACTGTGTAAATCTAGCTCTACAAGATTATGAGCGACTAATAAGAGTTACACGCCAAAGCAGTTGTTTGCAAAGGGACATGGGGGGGCTTCGCCCCCCCACAACTCTACACTGCCCATTATTATAAAGCCATGATGGTTTAAATGTTTTTTTCTATTAGTATTAAATTAACCTAGCTCTACAAAACTATCAGCAACTAATTACACGCCAAAGAAGTTGTTTTAAAAAGGAAATGGGGGGCTTTGTCCCCCCACACCCCCCTTTTAACTGACCATGATTATACAGTCATGATGGTTAACATGCTTTTCTACTAATAGTATTAAATAAACCTAGCTCTACAAAACTATCAGCGACTAATTACACGCCAAAGCAGTTGTTTGTAAAAAGAAAAAAGGGGGCTTCGCCCTCCACGCCCTCCCGCCAAAGCAGTTTTTTGCAAGGAGACATGGGGGGGGGGCTTCGCCCCCCACGCCCTCCCGCCAAAGCGGTTGTTTGCAAAAGAACATGGGGGGGCTTTGCCCCCCACGCCCTCCCGCCAAAGCAGTTGTTTGCAAAAGAACATGGGGGGGCTTTGCCCCCCACGCCCTCCCGCCAAAGCAGTTGTTTGCAAAAGGACATGGGGGAGATTGGCCCCCCACGCCCTCCCGCCAAAGCGGTTGTTTGCAAAAGAACATGGGGGGGCTTAAAGCCATGATGATTTGAATGCTTTTTTTCTACCGTGTAAACCAGCATTTGTTTTAATTATGCGACAATTTTACTTTGGAAAAATACCATTTACATTTGTTTAATTTCTAAAATCACTACAGGTACTGTTTAGGGTACTTAAAGAAAGAAGTAAGCGAACTATCTAACCCCGTGAGCAGGGCCGGATTTAGGACTTTTGGGCCCCTAGGCTCACTCAGTGGTGCGGGCCCCCAGGGCCATAGTGCCCATCCGTCCATTTTTAGGAGGACATGTCCTCCACCATTCCCACCATTCACCATTGTCCACTATCCTCAGTTCTTCCCGACTTGTCGGTCGCATTACGGCCGACAAAATCAAGCATCTCGTTCTTTTCGTGGCCGTCACATCTTTTGGCCTTTATCGTGGCCAGAAAATCTGTCGTTTATACAGCAGCTAACGGGTATATTTCTCGGTCGATTCGTTGCCGCTCTTTTGTCGAGTCTCTCGCTTTTTTGTCACATATTCTGACCACACTGCGGCCTGATTTCCCGGCCGCAGTGTGGTCAGAATCTGGTCGTTTATACCGCACCTGGCAAATCTGTCGGTCGAATCGCGGCTGTCAAATCGCGGTCTTCGGTCATAATACCGCGGGTGGCAAATATCTCGGTCATATTGCGGTCGAAAAATCGTCCAGCCTTTTCGTGGTCCGCAGATTTCTCGGTCGCATTGCGGTCGGTATACCTTTTGACATATCGCGGCCGGTAAATCTGTCGGTCACGTTACGGCCGTCTGTATTTTACATCAAAGCAGATAGTGCTCAATTTGTTCGATTTAAAAGCTACATTACTGATTTTACTGGTCGTGAGTTTTTAATGGTCTGGAAAAGTAAGGAAAAAGTTTGAAATTTAATATGTGAAATCTGGTGGACACCCTGCTTTAAGTTTACATCGGCCAGCCAGGGCTATACTGGCGGCTAGCAGACTTCTCGGTCACATTATGGCAATAACAAACAGCTCTTGACTAGGCTAGGATATATCGTAACTTGCGAACATCGGTCGTATCGCTGTTGGTAAATCTCTCAGACCTTTCATGGCCGTCATTTATTTGGCTAAGACTTTTCAACAAAACAGCGTCTAACACATTTTAAAGGGAGGAGGGGGTTAAAATTGAGCTATAGAGCAGAGGTCTGAAAATCTTGCCCACCCCCATTAAAATTACTGAATTTTCTCCCATGAATATTATTATCTTGTCATTTGGTCTAACTCCCGTATGGCTTGTAGTGGAACCAAAACTTGTGAATTCAATCGTAGACTCATATCCGGTTCTGCAAGCTCTATTAGCCTATTGG